>CM052276.1:8654264-8682928 GCA_028455795.1 Lasioglossum marginatum
CGAGAAAAAAAAATGATACAGTTTAGGGTATTTACCCTCATATCACCCTTATGTGAAGGCTTAGCGACTTAAAATTTTAGGGGGTTATCTTTCAACCTAAAACCATTGTTTTCCACACAATATCAATAAAAATCCAGGGTGAGGCCGATTTACCATGCTTAGCCTGCTAGACCCTTTCGTAACGAAGGAGAACGGTAACCTCTGTTGCTCGCCGACCCCTTTGCTCGATCGTAATCGAGTATCGAGAATCGAGTAGAGTTTGCGACATTTTTGGATCGGCGCGGCGGTGGTAGCCAGAGCCAGAGAAGCGTCGTTGATCTCCAGTTTCCGCGAATTAGTGCAGAAAAATCGATATCAGTCGGGACAAAGGTGATCCGATCGCGGGAATCGTGTGCACTGTTCTCTATAATCACCTTACCGGTCCCCGGGGCCGATGCAATTATAGGGAAAGGGAAGCACACAGAGTCACAGGGACAGGCTCAGGCACAGGCACAGGCGCAGGCAGAGCATTGGATTTCCGGATGTTACTCCGGCTGCGTAATCGGTAACAAATCGCACATTCTCCGATTTTCCAGGGATCAGAGCTAACATACGCCGAGCTGTCGCTGCGGGGCAACCGACGAATACCGCCTAATTGTTATCAGCCGGTACAGGTGTCCAATATTCAGCGACCTCAACTGCTACCCATGTCGACCCTGACGCGCAGGCAGCCAATCCAGGAACCGACGATTTACGCGCAAGTCGCCAGTCATTCCAAGCCGATTTATGTGCCACCCCCGCATCCGTACATGAGTCGCGCCAGCGACGAAACCACGGCAGAAACTCCATTAATCGGACACGACAATAAGGTGACAATTAATTGACGACCGTAGCGGCGCGAACAAGCGAGCGTTCCGCGCGATCCGCGTTGGTTCCGTAACTCTCGCGATTTAGAGTCTCGTTCGAATCCGAATTGCTCGATTCCCGCAGAACACGAATACCACGCTCGCGTTTCCCGAGTATTCTGCAAGTTCTGATGTCTGAAAATTGATTCGTACAAACATTTTCCCATTCCTTTCTACCTACATACTTTGAAATAGCCCAAAAAATACGTGATGTTAAGAATTGAATAATTTGAGTGAAGCATGAGACTTTCTAATTTT
Source organism: Lasioglossum marginatum (assembly GCA_028455795.1). NCBI lineage: Eukaryota > Metazoa > Arthropoda > Insecta > Hymenoptera > Halictidae > Lasioglossum > Lasioglossum marginatum. Next base: position 8,655,407 of record CM052276.1, read on the forward strand.
GTCGATGATCTTGTAGGGGATATACAAACGCGTTTTGTTTGCAGATCACCACGATCAGCCAATCGGGCAGCTCGTTGTGGCGCACCGACACGCCGCCATCTTCGAACACGCCGACCACATGATTCTAAGCAAGCTCGATCTCGATCGACGCAACACTTCGCTCTTAAACATTTCTCGACGCACCGGTTATTAAGAAATTAATAAGCTCCTGGATACTGGAGGAAAGAGGGAACTAACGCTAATCCGAACAACATAGAGAAATACATATAATATACGTGAACGACATTCCCCGTTAAATTATCGACGAGGAACGTCACCCGGTATCGTTAGGATCCTCGGTAACGAAACGTTGCGGAGGTGGTTCACGAGGACGGCGAACGATGAAAGTAATTTAAAACATGAAGAAAAAAAAAGAAAACAGATGAAAATGTTTCTTGCGCGAATTATAGTATGAAATATATAATATATGCTTTCCGAACGATTCGTGATAGAGTTGTTATCGTGGCGAAGGAAATGATTTCAGCCTCGTTCAGAGGATCACGATTTCCGAGTAGAGTATTTCTGTTCTCGCAGGTGAAACGAGCGATGGCGATCGGCGATAATGGCTCTAAACACTATGAAAATGAACAACGTCAAATTATAGCGGGCCCTATTCAGCCGTCCGTAAACAATGATGGAGAACGAAGATGATATACGAGAGGTCTCGAGAGACTAGAATTTCCTTTCCACGTCGATTCGGCGGATTGAAAATTATGGTCGCGAATCCGGCTTGATTGCTCTTCGGAAATTCAGCTGTAGCAATGTATTCGTTCAGAATCGTGGCTCATTCCTTCGCAGCAACTCCGAGGACGCTAAATTACGAACTCTGAGTTAACAACAAAATTAATTTCACTTTAATATGAAGGCTATTTTCTAAGTTTCTGTAGTTTCCTGTATATGTATAGAAAATGTGATTTTGATCGGCAATATTCGGTGATATCAATTTTGCACCACCATGGAAATTCCGCTCGAGGCGTTTCGAGAAGGAAAAAAGGTGGTAATCCGTCGAAGCATAGTCCAGTGCGAGTAGGGAGGCGGCCGGAGAACCTCCCATCTAAGATCTTCAAGAATTTTTATTAAGTTTGCCGTGTGGGCTGGAGCGTTATCAGAGATTCTCGCTTTTATTCGCCCGGGATCTCTATAGTTTATAACCGGAAGCTGTTATTAACCGGGGAAGAGGAACTTCCAGAACAATTCTGATAACTACGGTCCAGAGGAATTCTACGGAATAAATTATCCTGCGATATTTATTTCACAAAATATCAAGCACGAACTCTTATCGAACAAGCGAATTTGTCGCAAAAACTGTCTGCATTCGTTTCAAGATGTACGAACTACGTAGACATCCATTCCTGTTCTTAATTTTAATACGAGCCTTCCTAGATTTTTACTTTCGTCATAAATGAATAAAATCCGCGGTCCAGTGGTCCTTTGATTTTCGACGCGAATTTTTCGGTCTCCCCGACAGAATACGTTCTAACTATGATTTTATTCGTTTGTTCGCGGCTCGAATCTTTTAATCTGCAGATATAATATTTTGTTTTCTCATCTCGAATGAATAATAGAGACGCAATCAAGCCGACGAGTCTGCGATTGTTTCGTACGGTATCGGGGTATCGCAGAGTGTAATCATAGTTACGGGGGGGAGGGCGACGATAGTTCTACGACGGTGATCACGATAGGTATATATTGTATTGTATAAATAAGCGCGCCTCGAAAAACTGGACAAACACAGACACATCTCGTGTTGTTTCTCTGCAGCTGAATTATTTATTGTTGGACGTAGGCGACGCGACGCGAAAAAAAAATTTCCGTGTACAGTACGGGTCTAGATAAATGCGGTGTTATTATAACGATGTTACGTAACCGTGGATAGAGTTTTAAAGAAGAAGAAAAAGAAGAAGAAAAAATGAAGATTTTTTAACGATTTTCGAAGTGATATATAAATATATAAATATATATATATATATAAATATACACATATATACGCGTCTGTTGATTATCTTAGACTCATTCTGTATGTATGTTGCTCATTTCGAAGCTTTAACCCCCCGAGGGAAGACACGGTTCGTTTATTTTCATTCTCGAATCGTCTAGTTACCCGCTGTGTTTGCGTGAAAAACAAATCTTTATTTAACCCTTAGGTTGTTTAAGTTAGAATGTTATTTGTAAGGTGATCGTATCGACGATATCGGCGAGCATGATCGTTGAATTAGATCACGGGGAGCAAGAGACTCCTTCTCAAAAGCCATACGATTGTTAGGATTTCTTGTATAGAGGCTCCACCGCAGCCAAAGTATCATTTTTCTTCCGCTTACGAGTTTATGTCGTTTTTATGCTAATTATAATTGATAGCCTTAGAGCAGTTTTGTAAAGAACAGAGAGTTTGAGCAGTTTGAGAATTAGAGCAGTTTGTCGAGCTGGGAAAGATTCTCGGAACAATTCTGATGGTTGTACGCGAAGTATACTGTTAGAAATTTTAAAAAATGTACATTGACAGGAAATTATTTAACCGATTATAGAAAATGTTTCTATCGGAGTACATAAGTTTAATCGACGCCCGAGATATCTTTCCTAACTCATTGTACATTAATTTTGCATCAGCGTGTACTTTAAGTTGCGATTTAATACTTCATCTTGTATGAGGATTTTCGACGACCTATTTTATAGGATTGCGTTTGTACTCTATATTTATTATCGCAAATATGCAAGGTTCATCCAAAAGCTAAAACATTTACATTAAAACCTCCGTGCTAGCTTTTTATCGTCAATAATCCACAAGCTTGTATTTTTACATAGTTTACAATTATACTCACGAGACATTTTCGATGCTTCTTCGAGATTGGAGAAGCTTCCGCAGAGTTTGTCATTAAATAAAAAATGAAATAAAATGAACGATAAGCTACAGAGAATTAGCTATTTTAATGTAAATTCGAAGACTTTTGGAGCGAACCGTGTGCGTTTATTGTATCATAAACTAAGCAACATGATTTATAGTACTTGTTAGGCGCGCGAGATATGATCACCCTACGTTATTAACGAGTTACCAAGATTGCAGATCCGCGGAGCAAGGAGCCACGAAGCGTGTCGAGAGGCGAAGCTTCGACAAAGCTTTCGCAAAGCTTGCGACATAGGTCTTGGCTCGCTTCGTCGCGTTTCGAAGAGTGCGAGAGGGCAAAGGGAATGGAAAAGGATGAGAGAAGGGTAGGGCGAAGGGTGCAAGAAACTTTTGTTATACCGGTCCGAAAAGATTCAGTGATGTCCCGAAATTTCCACCATAAATATCCACCCTGATAATCAGCATTCGGATACTAAATCCGAGAACTAGCAGAAGGATAAACTCTTAACAGATTCTCTATAAATTCAATTAAAATCGATTATTTGACGACCAACGAAGCGCTATTAGAGTCGATAAAAAATACTGACACATTTGCCAGGGTGACTAAAAGACATCTAAGATAGTCTATCAAAAATATAAGTGCCCACGTCCCGATCGGCCCGAAAACTATCCCAAGGCAAGGATTCGGAGCTGTTCGCATAAATATTTTCCATGGAGTTTCGATTGCAGCTCGCGGCAAAGAAATTCGCAACATCGCTGCAGCTCTTTTCGGGCGGGTGTACGTAACACGTGCCATATAAAATTGCAACGCTGCAGAGCGGTGCGGCCCGAGGCGAATATCGGGTCTGTCGCACCTTAAGGATATAACGCAAGAGGGTACCTTTCGCGGACGTTATTCCGGCTCGTTTCACCTATCGCTGCGGCGCGTTTCTTTCGTCGAAAGAAAGGAAACGGAAGAGCGTAGTCGTTTCCTCGCGTCGTCGTTTCGACGAAGAGAAACGCGGAGAACGCATCAGGCTAAACGAGCCGCGAAACGTTAACAGGTCGTTAAACTTCGACTCGTCGACGCAGACGCGTTCCCCACGAGAGGATTCGCAACGCGGAATTTCGCGGAAACCGATGGAATTCCATTGTTTGCGCGTCTAAATCGCGAACAAGTATTTCCATCCCCCGAGCTCAGCGATCCGAAACGACGATGCTAGAAAGAAAGAGAAAGAGAAAGAGGGACACGGTCGTTCGACCCACGTCTCACGGGATACATGCCGAATTCGAATATTTTTAAGTTCGCGTTCGCCCGCGAACGGCTAACGATAATATTGTAGCTCTACGTACCATTTTCCATTACTTTAGATTACGACGACACCGCTGCCAACATACCCCTTTTTAACCCCTTAACCATCCACTGGCCACGCAACTTAATGCTTCGCGTCCCTCACATTCCCTCTAAGAAAAAACAAAACTAAAAATTTCTTCGTGTTCGAATCGATTCTGAACTTTTCTCGTAAGCTCGATTAACACAGTACGAATTTTATACCGTTTTTATAATCGACAACCACAGCTGCGACGATAATTAGCGCGGTTGAGGAACAGCGTTTGAACGAGACGTCCGTCATTATGAAGAACCGCGGGACTCCGTCTTCATTCTCGAATAAGAGACAGGAGAGTTTGACTGTTCGAGGCGTTCTCGAGTTTAACTATCAGATGATATTCGCTATTTATCGTTTTGTAGATTTATTCTACATTTTCGAGTGTCAGGATGCAAGATACCTTTCTGTAGGCAACCGGATAGACACGTCTATTCAGCCGGGCCCCTTCGATGAATGAAACGATCTTGAACGGTCAGAATCTTCTGCCTCGACCACAGTGTCATTATAAATTATAAAGTGAACGATTTGTCACGTCGAGGGTTGACAACGAAAAACTCGACACCGAGAGGAGGTACAACCCTTTGACAGATGGCAAACGATCCGTTTGCCATGCCGAACACTCCTCTAGCAATCACGAATTGATCAGGGTTCTCGACTAAGCACGCGTGACACTAAAATAAAATGCGAAAATTTACACTTTCGAACGTTTGACGAAGGTGCAATTTGACGAATTTGTTTCGCGAGGTTTCGCGAGGTTTCGCGAGATGAGGACTGCTGTAAACATTCACATATACACACTGCCGTATAAAAAGCAATGGCGAACACGGAAATAACAACGGGGATGAACGAACGAAAGGTGGAGGTGGAGAGAAGAAGAAGAAATATTCAGTATTTTGTCAAGAATTCGTATTACCAGTGTAATAAAATTAAAAAAAAAGACTTTGATATATTGTTAGTATGCGTTGTAGGTATTACAGAATGAATTTAAATATAAATATACACAATATACGAAGAGGCACGCGCATCTGTAAACGTGCGTCTGTGTTAATAAGAGATATAATTAAGATCTTATAATTTTAAATGACTTTTAATATAGGTTTACTTGTGTAAAATAAGACAAAAAAATAATTGTGCTCAATAAATTTCAATAAATAACGATTTTGCCTATGCCAATAATGATTAATTATTGTAATTATTTTTATATAGAGATTATCTGATTATCTGATATTATCTGATTATTATAAATACATTATAAATAATGATATAGTAATCGCAGCATATGTGTAATAAAAGTATTTAACATTGCACGTTACGTGTCTATAATGTCCCAAGACGTAATTTCTTGCTCGCATAGCGTTCTATTGTTTCTACTGCATGCGATAATACTGTGCATAAATTTCATAGTACAGTGTAACGTGTGACCGCTTTGGTTGCGAGAGATGTGCAAGAACCATTACTAATGGTTTTCAAAAATTCAAATTCCGCTCCCAAAACTCCGCGCGTCGGGTGCGCATGCGTTCCTAAACTTAAACCTAACCTAACCTAAACTTAAATGATATACAAAGTGAAGATATCTTTTGAGGTTATTTTACGTCTGTCAGTTAGTGCCGCTAAAATTGATTGAAACTAAAGTATAGAATTATGAAATAAATAAATATTCATTGACATTGAACGTCCAACATAACCAGAATGCATTTAATCAGCCGAAATATGAAACAGAAGTTATGTACAATGTACCATCGTTCTATGCATGACACAAAACAGGAACAAAAGCCACAGTGGATGAAACCGGTGGGTTATGAAACAAACATTAAAGTGTATAACACTGCAACAAAGTGTACAGTACCGCTAATTTTAAAAAATAAAAATTATCTAACCTGGTACGTCTGTGGTCCAACTGTTTATGATTCCGCACACATCGGACACGCAGCGTAAGACACATTTCGTGTTTCATTCATTCGTTCCAGTATTCATTAAAAAACAATTAAAGAAACTTTTATGAAATATAACTCACTTTATATTATACAGCACTTACGTCAGGACAGATATCATCAGAAGAATATTGACAGATCATTTTAACATAAACGTTATAATGGCCATGTCTATCACGAACATAGATGATAAAATAATAAATCGCGCGAACGCGACTAATCGAAACTTCGTGGAACTATCGCAACATTACGAGACAGAATTCATGGGAGACATGCAAATGTTAAATGTATCGAAACCTAATTTATATTGCAGAGTTACTGATTTCATCCCACAAATTATTGATTTTATTAATAACATTGTTAACAAGGAAGAAGCATATGTTGGAAAAGATGGTAGAATCATTTATTACTGTATTTGTATGTTTAATTAGTTTTAATCATTTTTTATTATGAATGATTATCATTTATAGGATCGGTATACTTTGACGTAAACAAGCATAACATTTATGGCAAGTTGTCGACTCCATTCCGAGACAGTAATCATCCCAATAAAAAGTCAGCGTTAGATTTCACTCTGTGGAAGGCGTCTAAAAAAGGAGAACCCTTTTGGGAATCCCCATGGGGTAACGGTAGGCCAGGGTGGCACATAGAATGTAGTACCGTTGCAAGGTAATTGTTTCCTAGCAAATAGAATTGTTCTAAATAGTTTTATGAAAGTATTGAGAATTGTCTAGTTTATATAAATTAGTATTTCTATTTGAAATAGCACAGTTTTTGGAAATTCCATAGACATCCACAGTGGCGCGATAGACCTTGTTTTTCCGCATCATGAAAATGAGGAGGCGCAATCATGTTCTTACCACAAAGTGGACCAATGGGTAAATTATTGGTTGCACTGTGGACATCTGCTCCTGAAAGATGTTAAAATGTCGAAAAGCCTTCAAAACACTATCAGCATAAGAAAGCTCCTTCAAAAATATACTGCAAATGAATTCAGAATGCTTTGCTTGCTTTCTAATTATGACAGTGGTACATTTCATTCGTACACAAAATATTCAAGTTAAATACGGATGATTAAATTACCAAATCATTTTTCAGATATCGAATTCTGCGATGATGTAATGAATAACGCAGTAAGCATAATGAATAAACTCGAACATTTCATTGCTACTTGCGACAATTACGTTGTTGGAAAATGGACCACTGGCAATGTGGACGAAGTTGCGCTGCTTCGCGTGAGTTGTTATTTTTCCGAAGAACCGCGTGTCTTTAAGGGCGTAGTCTCGTTTTTGCAAATTACGCCTCGTAAACGTAAAAATAGGACTTTTGAGGGCGACAGTATCCCCTTGATTTGCAAAAATAACGAATATGCAAATTTATTTTAGTGCTTGGAAGAAACGAAGAATAATGTTGACGCAGCATTCGCAAATAATTTTAACACTGCACAAGCAACGCATATGATACTGAATCTAGTTAATATAGGAAATAAGATGTTGCACGATTCCTCTGTAAGTATAAAATTGTATTTAATGTTAATGTCATTTAAACAATTTTATTTTATTTCATGAAAGGAGCCTTCCGTAAACAGGAGTATACCTGCAGTAAGCGCAGTCTCGAATTATGTATCTACAATGTTCTCCAAACTGGGAATCGGTCGTTCAGAAGTGGCGGATGAATACAAACTGAATAATCTCATCGAATACTTTATCAAGTTTAGAAAAATTGTCCGAAACAGGACCAAAGAACAGGGTACGCTGGATAAAGTTTTGCTGACTGCATGCGACGAAGCGCGAGCAGATCTTTTGAAGTGTGGAGTGTTCGTGAAGGTACTTATATTAACGATTGCATACTTTGTATAGTGTTTCATTAGCTCCGTAGCGGAGGAGTACAATTTATTAAGAGACTCTGTCATAAATGCACAATAGTTATAAAAGATAGAAACGTGGTTATATTATCAGACGCGCTCGGTGCGTGCGTTCACCAACGCTCAATCGCAGCTAAACGTAATTCTATGTTCAAAATCATAATTTTGCTTTCTTGCTTCCAGGATTCTAAGACTGACACCACTTGGAGTATAAAGTCGTATTGAATCGAAAATACCAGAATTTCTTACTGTAAATAGCGCCTTCATAAAAATAGTTACTGTATACTTACATTGAGAGTTGTATTTAATTATTTCAATCGGCTGAATCTGTAAGATTTTTCGATCTCTTTGGACTATCATTGGCAGCAGCAGCAGCATCTGGACCTTTCCGTTTCATACCAGCCTTCTTCTCCGCTACCGTTTTCTTCAAACCCTTCATTTTTCTTGTCTGAATACTATTAAGTTTCTGTGCTCCAACGTGTACGCGACCAAAGGTTGTTCCAAGATTGTCTTTGGAAATATTTTTCTTCTTTTTGACCTTTAATTCTTTCGGTTTTTTGCAAGCATGTTTAAAGAGATCTACGGAAGCAAGTTTTGTTCGTCTGCATATTAAATCTGCTCTCGGGCCAATTTCTTCTAATTCTATCCTCGGTGTTCTGCCGTTAGACTTCTTTAGAAGTACTCTGGAACAAGAGTTCGTTGAAAAGGTAAGTATATAACGCAATACTGCTTAACAAAGTTAAGCAATAATAACAAGCAAAGTTAAGCAGTATTAGACAATAAATTTACCTATAACTCCTTAGAAGAATTTTATTTTCTACGGCAGTGAAACTTAAAACATGTTCGATACCCTGTAGTCTAATATTCTCAACAACTTCTCTTTGGAACATGTCTACAAACAAATTCTTTATCCTATCAAGCTCGTAATTGTTTTCAAAAAGCTCTCCATTGAATACCAACAGAGGTTTCAACCCCTCGGATATTTTTGGTACTTTAAAATCTTTCAAGCTCTTGTAATTTTCTATGCCGAACTCTGCCATGTCCAACAACGTATTTTCGTACATTCTACCCATCACAATATTATGGGGTCGTTTTTTATTGTGCAATGCAAGCATAAAAAGAGGCGCATTATACTTGGTAACAAACTTTTCGATAGGTGTGACATTTTCAAACGGCAAGACATCATTTTTCTTTTGCATCATCTGTGCATTCGGCTTTTTAAGATCATACTGTAAGAAATAAACAATGAAAAATTTTATAATATTATCTCATCATCTGCTGCTTTTCCTAACTAAAAATTTTCCGCTTACCAGATCTTTCATAAAATCAACAATAACCTGAGAAGTGTTTTTTCCTTTAAAGCACAGAGTCTCTTTGACATCCTCTATCAATTTCGGCTCCTTTTTCAAGATAGCTCTTTTGCCTCTGTGAGTGGTTGGTTTTCTGCAATAACAATTCGAATATTGACCAGGGCTCGAAATAAACAGATACCTTCTGTTTTTAAAAAATTTGTACGAATTTACACGTTTCATTCAACTAAATGTCCGTTTCTGTGGTATTTGTACGAAAAGAATTGTTACCTCTTAGGAAATTTTTCAAACTCTCATACACAGGTCAAAACGTAACCAAAAGCGTTACAATAAAAATGTAAGCTGAAAATACTCACACTACTCTGCTTATTACCGGCATTCTGTCTTAAATATTGCAACTACCTTATCTTATTTAAATTATTTGAAATTATATTTAATTCCGTGGGTATCCAATGTCTGAAGCGTCTTTACCGCACGTGTATCGAAGAAATCATAACCCCGCATGACAGCAGTGTTCCGATGGTTCCGATTGAGGCCTCAATTTCTCGCGCATGCGCGGCCAAAACAGTAGCGTATCTACATACAATGACGCAGCAGAGCGGCCAGAGCCCTAGCGCCCCGAGGCAGTTATATTGGCGGGAGTGTACCGGTGTTATTGGCAGGACGAGTGATAGTCATAGATAGTCATAGAAGAATAAGTTTGAATTATATTAAATTTCAATATTTCATATATATAGACTAATAAATTTTTAAAAGTCTGCGGGGTGCTCAAGCTACCCGATTTCATCGAAAAGGTTACGTTACTGAGGCTGAAATTGTCGCGCATGCGCGAGAAATTGAGGCCTCAATCGGAACACTGGATCAGAGCCAACTTTTCTCGCGCATGCGCGGCGATTTCAGCCTCAGTAACGTAAGCTTCTCGATAAAATGGGGCACCTTGAGCACCCCGTAGACGTTTAAAAAATTATTAGTACTTATATTAACAATAACTTACTTCTCGTTTCGCGTCACGTCTCTCGTCTATGACTATCACTCGTCCCGCCAATAATACCGGTACACCCGCCAATATAACTGCCTCAGGGCTCTGGCCGCTCTGCTACCTCATAGATACGTTACTGTTTTGGCCGCGCATGCGCGAGAAAAGTTGGCCCTGATCAGGCCCTGATCATCAGGGCTGCAGCTGCAGGCACTGATATATATACTAGTAGTAGTATAGGCGAGCTCAAAAATGCGAACAGAGTCGAACTGAGTCGAACTGACTCGCACAGTCCTAGCTCTGATCCACTCTGATTGGAACACTGCATGACAGATAGTCATTGTACCATCAGAGAGGATGCGGGAGTGCGAGAATGCTCAGTATAGACAGAGACAGAGTATACCCAAATTTAGCATGAAACAGAACCTACCCAAAGAAAGAAAGTGAAATAATTCCACATGGATGCATCTTTACTGTTAATAAAATGATAATCAAAATTGTTGATTCAAGGAAATAAAATAAATATTTAAAGACATATGTATATAAAAATTCTTTTATTTCTAATAGAAACAATTGTTCATATATTGTATAAAAACTTGCTTCTACATTCAATATTAAAATATTTTATATAAATCTTTCTTGTACAGGATGAAAGGACAGTAGAATTACTTATTCGTTTTGTCATCATTTGCTTGCTTTTCTATATAAGTTTTCATCACTATACATTTCGTCATGTAACAATTACAAGGAACATCATGGTCCACCTCTGCTGCGTCCAACAACTCTACCTCCATGTTATACTGCCTAGGTTTAATAGAGTTTCTTCTCAGCTCTAATTTAAACGCAATAGGCTCGCCTTTTGTTACTTCCACGTCCGTAGGCAAAATGATAGCAGTTTGTTTCCAGTGAGTAGCTTCGCTGGAGGGACTCGTGGATAATTCCAAACCACCTGGGAACTCTATGTCGAACCAAATACAAATTCCCTGATACTTTCCGTCTTTCTTACAAATGGAAACATAATCCTCTCCTCCGAGCAGATCTAATTCTTTAATATCGATGCACTGTAGATCCAACCATGCCAATAACTTCCCTTCAGCCAAAAGGTCTTTGTCATCTACAAATAATACCTCTGGTTTCATTGATTTCATTTCCCTGTACTTCTGTCCAATGCATCTACAAAAAGCATAAAAATATTAAATACTATAACACAATAAAACTATTCGCTTATGTTAACAAACTATTTGTTATTACTTCATACTGACTCCATAAATGTCATCCCAAAAATTGTACATGGATGGCAATTGACACGGCGATGCATATAGTTTAGCAACAGACGGAAAGAGAATACCACCTTCTTTCAGAAAATTGTCTCTTGCAAAGAGAACAGAGTCCAACATTCCTTCGTGTACTAAATAAAACCCCATCCACTCTGAAACGATTATATCAACTTTTTCAATTGAATTTACATCGATGTCCTCCACTTTGCTATGGATCACAGTAATCTTATCATCCAGTATGTTCTCCTTTACAACTTCTTTGGTAAGTTTTGCTAAGTCGCTCGCTTCAACTGCATAAACTTTCTGTGCACCCGCTTGCGCGCAAAAAGCTGACAGTATTCCTGGAAATAAATCAATATGCATCGTACTGCTCTTTAGATTCAAAAAATTGGTACTGCTCTTCAAAACAAATTATAAAATAGTACCTGTTCCTGCACCGACATCCATAACAATTTTATTCTCAAATAATTGTTTAGAATTAATAATCGCATTCTTGTACGTAAGAGTCCTTGACTTGTCACTTAACATTAATTGATGCACCTGGAAATAGAATTAAACAGGATAACACATTTGAAATGAAAAGTGCCTAATATATGTTATTTGTATACACACATCAAGTTCTTCGTAACTCTTAAAATACTGATCCATACTTTCACTTTCCATGATGCTGGGAAATATATCTAAATTTTATGTGCATACATATATTTCATTATTTTACAAAAAGTAATCGTACAGTTATAAAAATTAAGTATTTTCTTTTTGGATAAATTACATATTCGATAACACTCGGTACAATCTACTCTTCCCAGAATTCCTAACCTTAACATGCGGTAAACAGATACATATATGTATATATATTTAGCACGTGGTCGACATAATACATATGGGAGTTTTATACACGATTACATTCTCGATACATAAATAAAATAAATTTTACAAGAATGTACATAATTCACGCTCTTACAAATCGATCTAAGCTAAATTTACATTCGAATATTTTTCACTCTGTAATATACTACAGAAATATTTCCATTAATATTTAGGATTAGGTCTCTTGCTATCTAGACTCTTTTGCTGTTCCTTTTCTTTCATTAATCTTTTGAACTCTGCTTGCTTCTCCATTTGCTTTCGTTTTCGCTCCATTCGTAAAAGTTCTTCCTCGTTCAGTTCTGCAATCATTTGCACGTAATTTAACATCAATTTTACATCAATCATTAATTAATCTACCTTTTTTCTGTTCCTGTTCCTTTCGATTAATTTCTTGCTCCTTTCTAGAACTTACACCGTCGGACTGCAACTGATCTTTTAAATTATTGTTTGTACTCTTTGCGCCATTAAGTTTACTTGTACTTTCTGTTGGACTTTTTGATTTTGTGTCTATTCTTGGTACAGATATCTGTGCCTCCTGATTGGATGGGCTTTTCGAGCACTGTATTGATTCTAAAAAAATACCAAACAATAAGAACTATTCAAAGCTTCAGCGATAACAAATTTTGCGCGAACCTGGGCTGTCCCCTTCCTTGTTGGTTTTTTGGTTTTTAAATGGACTCGATTGTATACCAGCCTCGATCACATCGCTATGAAAACTAGATATGGAGCATTGTAAATTCTCTTTCTGGCTATTATTATCGTGCGAATTAGGTTTTGTTAGTAGCTTTTCTATATCGTGCTCTATAAAATAACTAAAACAAGATAATACCTTTTTGAAGGCCTCTGTAAGAGAAACCTGAATACAAAAATCAAAAGTTAATTTTCCTCGCGTGCAAAAATATGAAACATCGAAGTACAAATATAATATCATACAATTCTTGCAGAATGCACTGCTAAACCTTTCGTAGCTCCTTCCGCATGAAAATAAGCCATATCCTCATGGAATGTTCCATCGTGTAATTGAATCTTGACAAATGTTACACAGCCACAAACGTATTTGCCCATGAAAGGCTCTACAAAATCTAAAACAGTAGCACAGTAATAATAATAATAATAATAATAATACATAATACGTTTTCAATGTACTCCAAATAGTTTGTAACAATTAATAAAAATAAGTTACACACCAACTGTTTGATTTGTCACGCTGTGGTTCCATTTTCCTTCTCCAAACACTCGATTAGCTAGAGTTATTAATTCTCTGTTAAGTGTTAATATTTCGTTTAAATCTGATTTTTGAGGAACCATCGTATTATTCTGTTTTGAATTAGTGGGCGGCTAGAAGCATTAATTTACGTCAAGATTTATATTATTCGTGTTCAACAATTCTTGTAGAATGTAGAATAATAATAATTATTGTTTGCAAAATACTTACAATTTTTATACAAGAGGGATAATTAATCGCATTACTCATAGTATCAGTTTTCAATAGTTTTGTGTAAACACTGATAAAACCGTTGTATTGCGTTTATCCACGTATTTTCGAGGTATCGATTCATTCGAACGGTCGATTCATTCACGGTTCATTCGAAATTATGCTCCGAAACGTTGCTTACAATTAGTATAATAAATTGTTCCAGATGATAGAGAAAGATGTGATTATTATTATCACACTTATATTAGCTTGTCGTGTCGTTGTTGTTGTTGTTGCGATCTGTCGTGATGTTGTGATCCTATACTTTTGAGCGGCAATGTTTAAATTTATGCGCTACATAATTTGATCTCGGAACATGGCAGACTGTGGCAGACTTGGGCAGACTTATCTGATACCGGGTCTATAAGTATATATATGGTCTAAGGTACATACAAGTTTTGTTGAACACATTTTTCGATTCGATAAGTGGTTTAGAATTTTAATGTGCGTCACAATCACAAATTTTCAGGACTATCTGTATGGGGTTAGGAATCTGAATGGGGCTAGGAAAAATTATTTTATACTTTTTAGTCCGTCTTTGGAAAACGTGGTATTTTTAAAAAATTTATTTGATAGATTGCCGACTCTACGGTAAAAGTTTTACTCGGCTGTGATTGGGCAATTGTAATTTAACATATATATATATAGATATTGACTATATGGTCGAATTTTTTGTAACCGCAAAAGTTATGCATGTATATCGGCCATAAGTATTGTCCCTACATACATTCAACTATATATATAGCTAATGACTATTTATGACTTAAAATTAATTTAAATTTAAACGGGTAAATATGAAAACCTTGTGTTCTGGCACTCTCCTTGCATACAATCTATAAATCAAGCAAAATACATTAATTGCTGAACACTGTACTATGTAGTTAGCTCTCATACAATAATGCTCTCCTGCAATGTCTTACTAAATACACGCACTAATTATGATCGTACTAAAAAAAATCCCTTATAGAATGATGTTTTGAGTTTGAATGTTCAGAAAAATATTGCAACAATATTTTAGGAAAATTGCATTATTGGATAGGTTAGAGTTTCCACTATCCATGAAGCATTTGATTGGCGAATGACATTTTCAATTGCACTCGAGATGGATGTTCAATACAAATTCAACAGAGAAATCGATTGTAAACAAGGAGCTGTTCGAGCTGTTCGATTTAGTGGTACGTGTAGTTTACAGTAAATTTGTCATTTGTATTTGTCATTTAAATTTGTCATTTAATACATAATATGCAGATGATGAATATGAAAGGAATAGGTATTTTTTAGTTGATGGCAGTTATTGTTTAACATGCGGATCGGATAGAAAATTGAAATTATGGAATCCGCACAGAGGGGTTGTTTTGAAAACATACGGAGGACATGGAGACGAAGTAATGGATGCTTGCGCATCTTGTGATAGTAGTCAAATTGTTTCTTGCGGATTGGATAAATCTGTTATCCTCTGGGATGTAGCAACCGGTACTCTGGTTCGTCGTTTGAGAGGTCATGCGGGTCCTGTTAATACAGTGAAGTTTGTATAGATTTTACACATATATATATATTTATCCCAACCGTAAAAAGATAAAGTGTCTTCCGTGTGTCAGATTCAACGAAGAGTCTACAATGGCTATTTCTGGATCGAGAGACAACTCAGTCATGTGTTGGGACGTGCGTTCCAAAGCTATAGATCCTGTGCAATGTCTAGGCGAAGCTAAGGACTCTATTTCTAGCGTCAGAATATCCGATCATGAAATTCTATCGGCTTCGTTCGATGGCAAGATACGTAGATACGATATTCGTGTTGGTGAAATGTATGCGGATTACATGGGAGGTACTGAATAATATAATATTCTTATAAAACAAAGATAGAAATATGAACTGTGTGCGGTTAAATATAAAAATATATTGTAGACGCGGTAACATGTGCGAGCTTCACACGAGATGGCCAGTGTATAGTAGTCAGTTGCGCGGATGCCGCAATCAGATTAATGGACAAAGACTCGGGAGAACTGCTCGGAGAGTTTACAGGGCACCTGGCAGACAATTTATGCCTAGAGTCGAGCGTCGATGTTCAAGACACTCGAATCCTTTCTGGTTCAGCCGATGGAAAATTATGGATATGGGACTTGGTTTCTCAGAAAGTTGTCACAAAGCTTTCTGGCTTTAAACCTACGAAACATCCTGTAGTGTCCTTGTGTGTTCATCCGAAAGTTAATTGCTTCTTGGCTAGTAACGGACCAAACATTTTGATGTGGAGCACTGCATCTTCGGAACAGGAACAGTAGTACTCGACGAAGAAACCTTGAATGTTATTTAGTGATAAAGTCAATCTTGTAATAAAGTTCATATTTCTTTACTTCAAACGGACTGTGCTAATGAAGAAGAATGTGCTGGCTGGAAATTCGCTTTTCCCAAAGAGTAAGCGTTCCATCAATATTTCATTTTTCTACCTGAAGTTCCTACTCATATTTTCTTTATTTACTGCGATCTATGAACTACGGAAGCTTTATCTTGGACCTAATTGAAAAGATATGTAGTTGGAAATGTTCGGGCTTGGAATGGAAAAGTCTGATATTTGAAAGCTGTGTATTTTAGATCAGAGATTTTATAAGCTTACATCTGAGTAAAGAAAAGTTACCCGGCTACTTGGATAATTCTCGATTTGGAAACAGACATAGACCTTCGATATTCGATGAGGTACCTGGGTACTCGACTACTTATCTCAGAGCAACGAGACAAATTCGTTTAGACAATTCCGGCATACATATAGTATTTGTCTAGTAGTAGTGGCTTAACCCGAAGATTCCGATTATCTTATAAATTGGATTGTTGAATGGGTACTCTGAATGAGTAAGTATCTCAGTTAGCAGTGGCCAACCTCGACGAGTACCGAGACTGGACACGTTGACGGGCGGCCGCGTATCAAAGAAAAATAGAAAATATGGGATAGCCTAAGCTGGGTCGCGGCATACAGTCAACAGTATAAGAAGCAGGCTAAGAGTGAGTACGCGCGTAGCGTAACTTTAGCGCACGAATGGAATCGCGAGTGGGTGACGGGCGACGGGGGACGGGAGAAGCGAGAGGGAGTGAGATTGGGTTTCGCCATGGTCGGAGTCGGAGGGAGAGAGAGGGTATAGGTGCGTGCGCAGGTGGCGCGATATCGGTGCGTCAGAATCAGTGGTCGCCACCGTCTCGCCCGGGTGAGGGAAAGAAAAAGAGAGAAAGAGGGAACGGTTCCCGTGCAGCGAAGAGAAATAGAATGGGCCGCGCGCAGGAGTAAGAAAGGACGACGGACTCCGACACGTCGAACGAAAAAGACGGACGGCATCGAAGAGGGAGCAAGACGGAGAAACAGCAGAGAGCGAGGCGAGAGACACACCGGAGGTGCTCGTACACGGGGCGGGCCTGCCAGTCTGAACCACTTCGTGAAGTACACTTTTTATTCTCTCTGTTATATTCGAGCACGCAGCCACTTCTGAATATTGTCGGCTGCTGGTTCGCACCTCTACACGCAACAATAATCGAGAGGAGCCCGTGCGACTCGCCCGATGCGGAAAGCCCCGTATGCCGTTCGACCGCGTGGTCTCTCTCACCAGACTCTGCTGGCAGCCAGTCTCGCCGCACCGTGAGCGAGGATTGTTGTTGTTGACGATCGATCCCTCCCGGCTCGCCGGCTGTCAAAGTCACCGGAAACATTGAGACGTTGCGACGGACCGGAGAAAACGAACGCGAGTTTTGTCCGAAATCTCTTGCCTCTCGGCTCTCGGCTCTCGGGTGTCAGTGACAAGTGGTGAAGAACAGAGAGTGCTGCTGGAGGAAGATACAAAGGAGACGACGGTTATAGTGCGACCGAAAGAGGGTTGTTATGGGGCGAAGCTGTCGGCTGCTGGTACTATCGCCGCTGCATTTGCTGACTATACTCGGCTTCCTAGCGGCGACCGAGGCTTTCTCCGCTGACGGTAAGCAGCATTTTATCTTTTCTTGTTCCCCTATCCTACCCGTGCATAGCGTGCCGGACGGAGAAAGAAAGCGCGAACATTCGAGGGGGAAAGACGGTGTTGCCGTTTCAGAATCTATATGTATAGACGCACGACCATCGTACATTGTAGAACGTAGAGCGTAGAGAAACGTTGTCGAGCGACGGAATACGTGCAAGTACGGTACGGGATGCGCCGCGCCGCGCCGGTTTCTTTTCTCGCTTACATAACCGACCTTTCGTGTGCATTTTCGACGAGATGGTACGGCCCTTACGAATTCGTCGATGCGGCAAATTAGGACAGTCGACGATAGAAAAAGAATATCCAACCTACGGGCTCGATATTAACGCGATAAATGTAAGGGGGATGCTGCTGGCGGTGCGTTGGTCCTCTGTAAATGGGGGAACACCGCGGTAGATGGAAGCACGTGAACTTCTTGCTACACTGGGCCACACAGCCTCATCTGCTGGTTTAGGGTGCTCTTGAAAACCTGGGGGGAGATGTGGCTCGATTTTCTCTACGATTAATTCGCAGGAAATTATCGACGATACCGAACGAGCATATTATTTCCATATGCAAATTCCATATGCAGTGTCTAGTTCATGACTCTATAGATTTCTATGTTTTCCACAAATATGCTAAATGTTCCTGTACAATCTCTTTACTTACAATATTGTCGAAGAAATTGGGTCTTTTATCCTCAAGCTTCTTATATATGTACTGCTATGTATTATGTGGGAATACATGGAGCAATAACAGTTCGACAAAGTCGGGAAATATTGATACAAATTTCTCGAAATACGATGATTGGAACCGCATTGTGATACAGGTCGACGATGTATATCGGTCCATTTAAAAAATCACTAGAGAAAATCATCTTACTACTGCGCACGTGTGCCTTTTTAAATGGTATAACTTTGTTCTGAATATTAAATAAATAACGACGGTATTTAAGTCTTCCCATTTAAGTCGTCCAGTTGGTATAATAAACAATTGAAACTTGAGATTTCCAGCAATATCAACGCAATATTCTCTCCATTTATCATTCAGCGATTTTCTATTTTCTATTGTATTACAAAGACAATATACACTCTAATTTTATACTTCCCGTACGCGCGTCACTGCAGCGCCATACCATTACGTTTTATCAGATCGTGCACGTTTCATTTTACAGTCTAATCACGTTTTTTTCATTGACCTTTAATGTCACGTGCGAAGCAAAACACCTCGGTCGCGATCGATATTAGAGTGTATATTTAATATTCTTGGCAATCGGGTAATATTCAGGCGGCACCTAAAATTATTTTATAAACGGATAAAACTAAAAAATAAAGCAATTCGCGTTTCATTTATTCGCGGCGAAACGAAAATTCGAAATAAATCCGCGTCACCCGATGGTACGCGCACACGTTCACGTTGTACACGTACATTCTGTGCGTCACAATTGCATAACTTTTGTAGTTGTCATTAAAATTTCAATTATAATCTGAAATGTCCCAGCCAAAGGATGTGTAAATTGTAACTCGAAACCGAAACGTGTGTTGTTGCTCGTCAGATAAATTAATATTTTTGACGCACGACTGCCGCATGCTGGCGCGGCGCGGCGAGGCGATCGTGTTGTGACAATCGACGAATGGAAAAATCTGGATAAATTATGATAACGGTTCGAACGTAACCAATCTACAATTTCCGCGATATTTATCACATTTACCGCGATATTGATATGGTATGCAAGCAGTAGAGGTTCAACGAATGCACCTTATCGCCGGTGAATTATTTTCGATCAAGTACCGAGACAAGCGGAACAAATTATTATATCAGCGTGTGCACTGTTACGCACTATCATCGAATCATAATAATTCCTAAAGCGTGATTAAATTGTCGTTCCTAGTTTCGTGGTGCCTCAAAGCTCCGAAATCACTTTAATTTCTCATTTATTACGTTCTCTTTGTATAAAGTTTAGTTCGAACGCGAGAACAGTGCTCGGCCGGATCTAACCAACGGGGATCGGCAATTTCATTATTTCCTTTGCCAGATTATGTTTGCCACTTCTTCGCTACAGCTACATGTTCGCTATACATATTTATTTTCATCGCTCTTCTTTACACGATTACCGAAAGAGTCTCGTTCGTTTCGAGTCCGGAGTTCGGAGGGCATTAATCGAATCAAATATTCAATTTCACCGATTGATTTACAAGTGCCGAAGAACAGGATATAATTGACCATCAATCCGGTCCGGCGATTAAATAATTAATCATCGACTCCGATCGATGATTGAATACTTACTTAATTAACCGCGGTTATAGGTACATCAGGCGAACGAAAACTTTAACCGTTAATTGCGTCTGGTAATCAAGTGTTTCGATTGTAATCGCGGCTCGTTAATTGAACTCGATGTTTCCGAGCAGTGATTTTCGAACAGTTACGAGCTCGAGTGCACTTCTATTTAAATATGATAAACGCCGCATATTTTACCTGTCCCGCGTACCATCGCCAAGACGACATTTTTCTGTGCACACGTGCACAGTGCACAGTGCACCTACTGCACATCGGTATGCCAATATTGATCCTCTTATCTATGTAGCATCTCTATTTTTGTCAGAGCAACGTCGAAACTGACGCGAAAAGCCACTCTACGATTCTCTTCTTTGCCATTTGACAAGTTGCTGGCTAAAGGGATATGGAGAAGGGAGTCAATAATATCTTCGAATCGAATGGAATGAGCCGAAGTCGAGCAACTTCCAATAGCTTATCAAGAAAATACGTTTTTGCGTGTAATTTCAACCCTTTAGCTTAATCGAGAAGGTAGTTAGAGGTATGTAGTATGTAGTTGGTCCATTCTCTTTCATTGATTCTGACATTGACAGGAAAAAAACAGAATTAAACGTGTATGAATTCAACAGCAATTTCTACAGACGTATTTTTAAATCGTTTCAACCAAAGAGAAACACAAACGAAAAATATTTTTCGAACACATGACGTGAACAGTTATCTGTCATTTTTTAAAAAAACTCTCTAGGTATGTTTCGTCTAATAGTCTAACAGGATTTCCCGTTGAATTTTTATTTAAAGAAATGTTGCACCCCTTAGGAACTTGTGTGAAAAGTCCTTTCACGGAATAGATATTTCAGCATCTGTATAATAAAAGTTTCATGGCAGAAGCAACTTGTTTTCAAGCATTTATTAAAAAAGCCCTTGGCTTCTGGTCATTTCAAAGAGAAACGCAAACAAGCGTTGAACTGCGAATTAACTCCTGTAGATAAATATTGCAAATAAACAACGTACTCGGGATTTTAATCTAACTGTGGCAAGTACTTAATACACACTACTACATATTTATCGAATAGCATTCAGTATTTTTATTTTATTTCTTCTCATCTCGCGTAGCTTTGCGAGAAACTTCCACAATCTTTTCGATTCCCGATCGAAGCATTTTTAAACAATAATAGAAATAAAAATTGTTCACTGTGTACATTATTCGATCGTTGTTATAATTCGTTTCAAGGACACTTTTTCTCTCCATTGAAATATTCGCAGAAGCCGGCACTTTATGCGAAAATTATTCAGCGCTAATGGCGTGATTAGATCATAAAATACGGTTGATTAATGTATCCATTCTCTAAAATGCTATGCTCGCGAGTTTCGTGGATGCTCAAGTATCGCCTCCTCTTCTGCATAATTTCAAAAGGCAAAAGAAAACATGGAAATTAGCATACACGGGGATATCTCTTTCAGCGTTTTAGACTTCTTTTCGATGGTATTGCGATACAATTCGCGAGCACACGAACGCATTGACGGTGCTAATTAAGATGCTCACGCAGATGGCACTACTGACGCGCGAACGTTGCACTTTTAGACTTACAATTAGGCGAAACAACTACTGAACTCTACAATTTCCTAAAAATAGTACAAGCTTTGCTTCTCAAAAAATATGATCCTATACGATTTATTTATCTCCTTCGTCTCCCATAACATTTTACAGAAAAGCACAATTTAAGTTTGATTCATTGCGCCGCATGTTACCCATTGTTCAAATAACGATTACACTGAGCGTAATGTGCACGGGGTTTAAGGCGGATTTCATGAGAGTACGTGGATCAAATTCGTAACGTGCGATTCATGTACGGAATGTGATCGAATTTTTCAAAATCATCCGAAATTTCGTGTCTTTAGAAAAATCAGAGGCTGGCCTACTTTTCTTCAGTGGTGTCGGCGCACTGTGAATTTCATCGATATCTGCAATATAAAAGCTACAAATCTAAATAAAAAATAATCGTGGATCCTATCAGAAAAAATTACATTCTATCGAAATTGATTAATTATGTTTTAGACTTGTGCAAATTTTAACGTTTTGCTGCTTTTGCAGCTAGAAATTCTCGTAACTCGAGGTTGCCTTCTTCAATATTTTTTCTATTCTCAATGTTCTCAAGTGATGTCAACTCTGTCAATCTACCAAAGACAATGAAATAACCGGTTTCGCTTTTGCATTTCACCGTAGTCGAATTTATAAAGTTACGTTCATGCAAATTTGGTTCGAATCTTCGGTAGAGAATGTATTGTATATTACGAGGAATTTTAAATACCCACACGAACCAGATGTCCCCAATATGCCGAAATTTCTTCTGAAAGGGTTCACTGTTAACCCTTCATACCACTGTTGTATGAATCGTCTCGAAAAGGCGATGTTCACTGAGGGAAGGTGTTCCGAATCCTCGACGTCTTTCGAAGCGAAGTAACAGAACGGGTCTTTCGCAAAAGTTCGAGACGATAGGTAATCGGTAGCGATGTCGGGAATCGCACGATGTAATAGTTAGTTATTCTATGCTCGTTTGTCACTCGGTAAAGATTGCCGGAGTAAGGAAGACGGATAAGTGGTTTTTCGCATGAGCTGAGAAGCGACGCGCGACGCGACGCCTCGGAACTTTAAACGAATCGAGACAGAGTCGCTTCGTTACTTTCGACGAACAAACAAAATCCATTTTCAAGATAGAATAAAAGTTTATTCGGAGCGAGTTGTCCTTATTTCCTGTGTATTCCGGTTATTCTGGAAAATCAGGGGAGGAGACCCCGCCCGCCCGGTCGTATCCGGTTAAACTTTTAGAACTGCGAATGAGAGAGAAGAGTTACGATAACTGTAGATAGCGTCGCGAACAGCCATATTCCCGAACCCGGAGGAGAGGGGAGGATGTGGGTGTCTGAATCTATGGGGCCATTCATTTTTCTATTGAATTATGGCGCTCGCGGATTATCTTTGGAAGTGTATTCAGCGTGGGATTACCGTACACAATTATGTGCCTCGGAGGTTAGCATACCAGAGCATTACACGGCCGACTATCTCTTCTCGAACTATGTATGTCGGGATATTGTGCTCGAAATGCCCAATAATTCTTGTCGTTTCACCATATGCTGCCCGGCTAATGCGGTAGAAATCATTGCAACCGCAATTGAATTTGTCAACCCTATTATTAAACGTCATATATACAATATGTATATAATGTATACATATGTCGGAGATAGCCGAGACACTCCCGTAGGAATCCCAGAAGTTCCTTCATCTCCTGACGTATCCATCGGGGAACCCAGGCAATCAGTCACAAACACTTGAAGACAGAAGTCGCAAAAAACACTATTTATCAACTAGAAAACAAACTGGCTTCGTCGGAGGCTCGTTGCCGAATCCGCGGGCCCATCTATCCCGCGGCGAGTTGAGTAATCCCTTCCCCGCGGTCAATCCAGGTAGGAGGGTGATGGTCCTTCCCACAAAAAACAAAAGTATCATTAACGACCTTCATTAGCCCTAAACCTAATAATTAACGAGTAATTTCACTTTCTTTCCTGAAAACAACCCGCTGTCCTGCGGAAATCTATGATGAGGTTGAATTTCTAACTTGATATTACGCGAAGAAAATTACGCAGGAAATAAAGTGAAATTACTCGTTAATTATTAGGTTTAAAGCTAATGAAGGTCAATACTTTTTTACTCAGAATTCGACATTCTTCCATATTTTGGTATAAAAAATATAGTATTCCATTTAAAAAAACAAAGTCGGCCTTCAAATCTCCGAAACGCTTCCACCTGTAAAAAAATAAATACACTACATAATGTACCCCTTCAGATCATGCAACTTCTGTCCTATACAAAACTTTTTCGTGCAACGCATACTCTGGAAGTTATATAGGTGTGCAAGTTATGTGAACCGTGCTGTATGTTGTACATGTATAAATATGTATATGGTAAATGGTATAGAAATGTGACACCTACCTGGATTTTCTCCACAGAAAAATCGAATAACACTTTTAAAAAATAATTTAAACTACGAGATTGAGGAAGATCGCGATCCTCATCATTTTCGAATTAAACATTTGCCGGATTATGTAAATAGCAGCACGTTTAAATTAAACTGAAAGACTCGATTGAATTTTAATCAGAAACTTCGGGCCACATTCTCCTACCCCGGGATCATTAATCTGCCTACTCCCAAGTTTTCCTCATAATTCTTTCAATCAAATTTCCTCTGGTACTAAGTATAAGAATTCTTAAAAAGTTCCTCCATTCAGGAATTTTTCCAACCCTGAAATTATTCCGATCCCCCGTCAGGAATCGGTTAACAAAGCCCACTTAATTATTCCGTCGGATCTTATAAATAGCACGGAAAAGATGTCACTTGAACAGGGTCGTGGTCGAAATTAAATCGAACGTAATACGATTCCGCGGAGGTCGTTGATCTAATTTTTTTTTCCGACGAATTGTTCGCCGCCAGGGACCGATGTCCCGACAGGGACCGAATTAAAATGGCCGACGGATTATTGGTCTGGTCCTTGGTCATATTTTTTTCCGGCGACACCGCGACCATGCGAAATTGATACGAGTTATCACGGCCGGGTCCGTGTCTGCGGAGTTCCCGTGAAAAAGATTAACGTTTCCCGCGCGGACTAAATGAAATCGCGTTTAAATCATTGTTACTAAATAACGAAACGTGAATGAACGCGCGAGAAAGATTCTTTTTTAACGCTGAGAACTGGGAACGTGGGGACACGGACACGGACACGTCGAAATCGTAAGTCAGCATTTGTTAGAAATGATTCTGTGCCAATATTATGTTAGGAATAACAATCGATACAAAATGAAAGTTCTCACGTGCAATGGCGAGAGTTGACCAGCGAACTTTGTTTCTGCAATTCGACTATGAGAAAGATGCGGTTGCACGGATGCAGTGGTAATATATGTATGTATGTGACGCGATATTGCTGATCGTGTTTGTCCTGTCGCGCGCGGTTTTCTGAGTTAGGTGTTGCCATACATCCGACAGCTGGAAAAGTACGATTCTATTTAAGAATTTGTTCCATGTATAAAATTACACTGTACAGCTCACGGATTAAATGGCCTCGCGTACAGCATATTTTTTTGAGAAATGAATTTCTTCGATCCACGAGGATGAACGCAAATCCCCGGGAGGTAATTCTATTCTCCAGCTTCGGTTCCTTTTTGCTCAAGTAATCATACCATGTCCGATTTCACCAGCAGTCTTCCCTCAGCCCGCGTACACAGCATTCGTAGCGAAAAGGTTGATACCTCGGTTATTACTTTCGCGTCTATACAATACGTACGTAACGAAGCGACGTTGAATGGCGTCCTCTCCGCGCAATCGGCGTTCAAATGTCTTTCTTTCTCTCCGGTTAATTTTCCATTTTCACCCTCTCTTTCTTTTTCTCCGTCCCATCGCATCTCGTTTCGCTAATCATTCTGATTTTGCACGATTATATTTTGTTACCACAGTATAGCGTATACTGAAATCTGGTTAACCCTTTGCTTAATGACAATCGACGAATCCTTTGCATTCGAATGGCGACATTGATTTGCTTGAACATGCTCGAACCTGCTCGAACCTGCAACTGATTGTCCTACTGCGAAAGGGTTAACCACGAACACATGTCATTTCATTTCTGTTTTGTTATTTGGTTTTAGGCGAGCTTCGTATTTCGAAGCAATTCCAATGCGCGAATAATAAAAAAATACCGATCTCGTGGGTCTGCGACAAAGAAAACGACTGCGGAGACCATTCCGATGAAGCCGAGGAGGTATGCAAAGGTGAGCGATGAGACGGTTATTCAAATGTATCGTGTGCACTTTGTACGGGTTCGGAACGATGCCGAACCCCCGCTATAAAAGATCGAATAAAATACGCGAGCGTTCGTGTACCTCTCTTCCTGTTCTACCCCAAGCAAAAGGGAGCAAAAACCGCGCTGTATGATCGATATTCGAGTTCCGAGGGAAAAGGAAAGCAAGAGAAAATCCCGGGAAAAAACAGGAACCTCGGTGAGGCAATTATTGTGTAGAAATATTAATTTGTAGCCTTATCTTCGAGAATTTCTTGATTATTTCCAAACAAAATACGTTCTACTCTCTCCATCGCTATACACTATACATACTTGTTATGTAATCTCCATCGCTTTCTATGCAGCTAAGTAATTAATTAATCAAATTTATGGGTGAATATAAAATAAATTTATAATTGATTCATTCTGACAGCTACGAATCTATACACGTATTTGTACGTCCAATAATTTCCAATATTTTCATGTATAATAAATGTTGCGTTTCGCCGGAGGAGGGCAGCAAGAGCAAATCCGGAAAAAAGGGGACCCGGAGCAATTATTTTCGTTTTATTGACCAAAATCATTTCATACGAAAGGAGCGACTGCTATAGCGATGCATGAAGAAGATCTTGGTCTCGGTCTTCATAAATATGGATCCCTGAATGCCTGCGGGTTCTACTTCCCCTTTTATTAAAGTAGCTATTGCTCCGGGAAAAATTCTGAAGCTCCTCGGGAACGGGAACCGTGTTTGTATGCTCCGAGGATGCAAGTACCTTACAGAATCCAAGTAACGAACGTAATTGTACAGAATAAATAGAAACGGTTTTGTAATGTCGGAGGAGCCCGATTGAAAATTCTGTATAGCCCGTGATTATCGACGCGAAAAAGTTGCTGCTAATTATAAAGCTAACAAATAAAGCTACTCGTCTACGCGAATATCTCGATTCATAAAAGAGATCGCGAAGTTGCGCGGTCATTATACGAAGGTCAGCCTATAAATTACCATCATCCTGGTTTACAATGCTGCGCAGTTGCGCGAATCAAACGCTGATTTAGAAATTTACTATGATTCGTGCGATTGAGCGATCCGGGCGATGATAATCTCAGCGACCTCGGCGGGTCACCGACAAGATAATAACAAATAATGAATTATTTTTTAACTAACTTTTGACTTTCAATTAAAAATAATAAAGGCGTTTTAGTGTCGGAGGATTAAACTTGGTGTTACGAAGCGCAGGCATTTAATATTAGTAGCTCGTATATAGTGGTCCTCAAAAGTCCTTTTGCACAGAGATGTAACTCGTGCGATGCACTTTTATCGACATTTCTGATAGTCGTATTGGATTCAAGCAAAGTTCCCAGGCAATCAAATTCAATAAATAACTGGAATTGTCTGGAACTGTCGGAGATTTTCCGAGGATTAAATACGTAAAAGTAGATACATCCATGCGTGTGCACTAGGGTGGTCCTTATTTTTCGACCATGAAATTTTCGGCTCTCCCCCCCC
>CM052276.1:8683028-8711264 GCA_028455795.1 Lasioglossum marginatum
GGGTGTTTTCGAAGAAACAATATCTAAATCTACTGGACCTAACATTCTTTTATTTAAGCGGTTTCAAGGATTCTGGCCTCATATAAATAAACTTGATTTTAGATCGGGAGTTGAAGATGAAGTGGTGAAAAGGTCACTCGACAACGCATCCGAAATAATACAGTTTGCAACCTACAATTTGAAAGTGAAACAACCACGCGAGGACTATCGAGAGTTTCCTGAATTAGTAATAATTTTTCTTAATGGAACCGTTCCAAAGTTTTCTTTTCGAGCACCAGGAGCATTTCATCATGCTCGATGGGTGGCGAAAGCTATATATTCTTTAAAAATATTCTTATTTAGAGATCAATTTACATTGACGAAGGATGAAGAAAATGGAATACGTCAAATTTGCATTTTTGTCAGTAAATTGTATTTAAAAGCATGGATCCAAGCTCCAATTGCTGCAGAAGCTCCAAGTCAAGACCATGATTTTTTAAAAAATCTATACGCGTATAGTGCCTTCAATGACGATGTAAGTCGCGTAGCAGTACAGAAATTTTGCAATCATTTGTGGTATCTAACACCCGAAACTGTAGCGCTAGCCTCTTTTGACCCCAAAATTCCGCACGATGTAAAGCAACAAATGATTGTAGCTGTAAAAGCTGAAAATACCGTTAGTGATAATGATATTAAGAGATTGGTAGTTGATTCAAATAAAGTAAATGAGTATGTTGGTAGCAACATTGCGGACTTTATGTCTAAACAAACTTTAAATTTTTTTAAAAGATTTTCGATTCCCCTAGATTTTATAAATAAGGATTCCTCAGAATGGGAAAGTGATCCCAGTTATAACGTAGGTTTAAATATAGTAAATAATTTATCTGTAGTTAATGATACGGCAGAACGAGGAGTTAAACTTATGCAGGAATTTAACGATGTACTATCGCGAAATGAAAAAGAAAAACAATTTATAATGCAAACTGTGTCAGACTACAGAAAGCGCTATCCAGACGCAAAAAAGACTACATTAATGAAATCTCTGTAAAATGTCTTTAGTTGTATTTGTTGTACTAGATGTATTTGTTGCCTCGTATATATTAAAAAGTATTTAAACTCAATACATATATGGTGTAATATTCACCACATCCGATTAAAAATATTATGCTCTGATTAAATATAACATATTTATGTCGAATGTTAATTTCTCTACTTTTTAAATTAGTATAAGAATACAACTAAAAGAATTGATATTTTCAATAAAATACGTAAAATTTGACATATATATTTACAAAAATATGATAATTAGTTAATTGTTATATTGAAAATATTACATTTTGGTACTATTATAATCAATATTTTGACACAATGAACAGACACAAACAGACGAAGAACGTTTAGTCATAATCAAAAGTCTTTTGTGTTCAAATATTCCTATTCCTATGAAATTTCATGTTTTTCGCAACTTCAACGTCGATGAGGCACGGTTTCCCCTTATCCGATCAAATTCATCTTTTGCAGGAATTATTTTCTTACCCAAAGGCACAATTTTTGGGGGGAGCGAAAAAATCTCGCAAAAAAAATTTCACCAGGTATAGCTAAGGACCATCCTAGTGTGCACTCTGCAATCGAAGGCTCCATAAATGCACATAATTTCTACGATTCGTGGATCAGAATTTTTTCCAAATATGAAAAATATTTTCCTCCGAAAACTAGATTCTGTATCAAAGTAATAACACTCTGTGAAATAGAAAAATATCTTATGTTGTTTTAATAATTAATAATGCTCTGCGTAGAACTTTGGGAATTGAGCGCATGAGCCTGATGTCGTCGCTATTCCGCCTTCGTCTTCAAAGGGTTAAATTAGCCCCTTTCCGAGGTAATTAACTTCTTTATGTCCTGCTCTTGATGAAGATTTCAAACAGAATCTACTAGACACGATTCCTTTCCTTGAGGATCAAGTTTTTACTTTTGCTACTTGTGCTATTCTTTTATAATCAATAGTCAGGCGGGTTAGCGCCATTAATTTCGGTCGATGCTTCCAGCGTGAAGAGTCCCACTTGAATAATTTTTTGCAAATTCTATGAACTTGATTCTATAGTTGGAGAGCA
The DNA here is from genome assembly GCA_028455795.1 of Lasioglossum marginatum. Lineage (NCBI taxonomy): Eukaryota > Metazoa > Arthropoda > Insecta > Hymenoptera > Halictidae > Lasioglossum > Lasioglossum marginatum. The sequence goes on from CM052276.1 coordinate 8,685,119, forward strand.
TTTTTCTGGGTCAATGTGTACCGCGATCGAGCACCGGATAAACTTTTCTTCTCGATTGGCCGCTGATCCGGTTTAATACGTGAAATATTAACAGTGGAGCGCTTGAGAGGGGTGGATTCGCAAGATCGACGAAAGTTTCGCGTGAGGAACGTTATTCCGTGGAAAATCGCGGAGAGTAGATATTGTATATACATATGTATATCGCGAAAAAATTCGGGCGAATCCGTCCCGAGGAGTGGTAGGCGGAAGTATAGTCGAGGAGATGCACTTAAACAGATTGTTCGAGTGCAACTAAGCCGGGCGTTTTTGGACTTGGAAGTTTTGAATATTTGAATCGTTGAATTGTTCAATGTTCCCGAGGAAACTATTCTCGGAATCCGGGGTGTCGGGGCGCGCGGAGGCGTTCGCGTGTTGGGCAATATTATTCCGTCTATTATTTATTATTAAAGTTATCCTCGAGACGATCACGTTGCCCCCGTGCTGCCCGTATATGTATATATGTATGTATTGATCTTACGAAGCTCATAATCGCCTTCAGATTGGCAGCCAGCGCATGGTGGAGATTCATGGAGAACTTTCTCTTGGGCAGCGGCAACTTTATCACAGTAGTTACTCAATTAGCTGACGTTTTCCTCGTCGCGATGGTAAACGCACCGACCAAATCGAAGAGGAAAACGCTTGACTCGCTTTTATCAGCTGTGCAATTGTCTGCGCAAATTCTTTGCGGTTGGAAATCCGGGACACATCGCACAAAGTCTTCCAAACCGCAGTGCCGCACAGTGGGACGAATGCATCGGAATGCTGGACCTTTTAGTTTTTGTATCGCCTTGAGATTTTAAATACCCATGTTTTCAGTAGGGTAGAATACGAATCTGAAGTCAAAAAGTTTTTTTTCCAAATGTTGGAAATAAGGAAAAAATGACTTATTTATTTAGAAAATTCACTAAAAACAGGATGTATTTTTAATATCCTACAGTCTTTCCGACATGTTCTGTTGACAATTCATACTGTAGAACTTCAGAAAATAATTTTTAAGTTAATATCATCAGATATCACTGATTCATTACATTTATAGAATTTAATTTTTGTTTTTCTATAAGTACTGATTTTTCTATAAGTACTTGGTTTGAACAAGTGGACACTACTTAATTGAATTGTAGTCAAAAGATAATCTAACATCAGTCTCAATATGTGCGTTTGGAGTCAGACGTCATTATACGTTATATAATAATAGGCTGCGAAAATTATTGTGTTAATACTTTACTGATCGGTAGCAGATCGGTAACAGTCTTACATTCTTCTCGCCGATTACTCGACTTACAATTAGTTAGTCGAAGCCGATTTGTAGGCTACCGGTCGCTAAGCGTCGGGGAAAAAAGCCGACGAATAGGCTTTAGTTTACCGGTCGGTAAACTGTTAAGTACCTATCAATAAGTACCCATACCAAATTTCAACCCGATCGGAGTCAGTTGTGCCAGTCTTACAAGCAATATTGTTTATTTCGAGGTTCCCGCCACTTTTTCAAACCCAAAGGCCGCAGTCGGATCCCGTGGGATGTGATCGCAACGAATTTTTCTCACATAATACCAAAGGAAAAAGTCCATGAAGCCCGTTTTTCGGCAAAACTCGGCAGTCCTTTTAAAAATGGAAAAAAACCATTTTGAATAAATACCAAAAAATTTGGAAAAAATAAAAGAAAATTTTTTTATTGACTTTATAGACGAAGAACAAAGTTTTCGTCACAGTTTTTTTCCTTTCAATTCACGTTTATTGTAATATAAACGTAATAAAAATATCGAATTTCTTTTTCTTCGTCTATAAAGCCCATAAAAAAATTATTTTTCGACTTGCTATCTATGAATGACACTCATCAAGGTGCACTAAAGCAAGTATATATGCCATCAAAGCCTTATAGCAAACTTCAAATTTTAGTCAATATCGCGGGCTTTCGTACATTCGTCGCACTGTGCGCCGCGCCGAAAAGGTGCTCATAGGATCATTTTTCGAAATAAAGAATTTTGATCGTGCGAGTGGTGATATCGTTAGTTGATAGTTCAAACTACAAGGAAGTATAAAAATTAGCTTGAAAAATTCATTTTAATTCAAATACTGTGAATTGTGTTATGCTTATTTCTTCATATTGTGTTAAATCTGTACATTTTAGAGAATAAAAACCAAAAGCCGTTTTTATTTTGTAGTTTGCGAATAAATCCAAGAAAACAGGAAAAAGAAAAAAGAAAAAGAATAAGTATTGAATATAGCCATTATTTATGATCTAATATTTCGAGTGTAGCGCAGCGTGTGAGCACAGACCATTTCGAGTGGGACATCTTGTAGCAGACGTTGCACGCGGCGACCTCGCGCTATCAAGGGAAAAATTGCACTCGGTATCTCAACTGACCCATTATTGGCAGCGTGTATCTATTCGATTCGCTGGGATTGATCCCGGCTCATTAATTTGCGCGCGCGCGATCGGCTGCCGCGCCAAACGCGTCGCCATTCATCGATTTTACAGAATCAACAGTAATTGGTCGGGTTTAAAGATCAAGAAACTATGCGGCCGCGATAACGGCGCCTGCTTGCAACATTCACGTTCGTTTTCTACAAAACCATCGGACCCGATCGACGAAAGAATCGAGAGATAGTAATTACACGAGATAGAAATTGTGATAATTGCATAGGCGACCGATTATAGGCCGTGCTGACGGAATTCCTCGTGCGTGTATAACACGGACATACTCATGGTACCAGGAAAAACGTCTTTGTTGCTCGTGCGAATTTACCCGTTATGGAATATACAAGTCCGATACACGTACATAGGTTCTCTGCGATCTTGCGTCAGGCAGGTTCAATGATTTCCAATCGACTTTTTATCCATTGGTGATCGATACTCTATGATCGATCTCGTAGTTACAGATCTTTTAATTGTACTCTTATCGTAGCTATAGGTTAAACAGCATCTTAATTGCAGTTAGAGATTACTTGTAATTTAAGTGAATAAATTGAACAAATTTGAGAAGAGTTTAATTTGTAAGAGTTTAATCTACATCTTCCGTCTAATTTTCGAATTATGAGATTGCAAATCACTGTTTCGTACAAAGACGTCTGAAACAAGAATTTTTATAGCGAGTATCTTCGTTGAATGTAATAGCCGCGATTCTGACGTCTCTCATCGCGACACGTCGTTCCGAGATCAGAAATAGGGTAATGCGGAAACGTGCTTATATTTATCAAGTAACGCACTCGAGAGTCAGGACGCTGCCGCGATGCCGAGCGAGCGAGTGAGCGACGCTCGAGGGCAAAGTCTGCGAAGACTATGCGAGTAATTATTTAAATAAAGATAAATTTTTAAAAAATACCACGTTTTAAAGACGGACTAAAAAGTATTTCCTAGCCCCATTCAGATTCCTAACCCCATATAGATAGTCCTGAAAATTTGTGAATTTTTAATAGTTATGAAAATACTTATAAGGCCGCTATTAGACGAGCTATTAGACGCTATTAGAACTTGGTTGCGCCACCAGTGGCTCAGCACGTCGCGGGGCATTGAATCAAATGGAATCTATTAGACGACGGTAACTGGTGGAGCCACCAAAAATTGTTGCCGATCTGGTGGACGGGCAACATTTGGTGGCGCCGCCACCAGCCGGGGCATTGTTTTGAATGTAGTCTATTAGACAAAGCCACCAAGTTGCGCCACCAGCATCGCGAAAACCAGGGCCGGATTCAAATTTTGTAGCAACCCTAGCTTGGTGATACCACCACTGAATGCCCCGCGCTGGCTTAATCCGCCCCTGGCGAAAACATAAACAATTGACGTTCACGGTACTGGGTGGTACCACCAGTTACCGATGCATTAAAGCCCTCCAATTCGGTGGCGTCACCAATGTCCGCCCGGTGTTGCGTCACCAGTGGCCTCGTCTAATAGCGGCCTAAGATTTAAAACGAAAAACGTGGGACGCATACAATAAATAACTGATGCATGAATAGTTCACTTAAGTCTTGCGCCCCACGTTTTTAGTTTTAAATCTTACAAGTATTTTCGTAGCTATTAAAAATTCACAATCACAAATTTTCAGGACTATATCTGTATGGGGTTAGGAAAAATTATTTTATACTTTTTAGTCCGTCTTTAAAACGTGGTATTTTTTAAAAATTTATTTTTATTTGAATAATTATTTTCTGCTTTCTAGTTTTGTGTGTGTGAAATTTTTCAATCGATTTTAAACATTTTGATGAGATTATAACAGAGATAATTACATGTAGTAAATTTCAGACGGTATTGCGATCGCGACATATCGAAAACAAACGAGAGCGGTTGCGAGAACGAACAGCGGGCGTTGAACAGGCCGTTTACCTCAACGTACGAAAATTCAAACTAACTAAATATAGTAGATCTAGAACGTTCGATCGAGGAACCGATAAAATATTGCATTGTCCTCCAGTTCTGAGCTATGTTTAAAGTTTCGAGTCTTTAGCTCATCGGGAAGTTAATTTTAAATCAATTGCAAAATTCATACCGAACAGACAAACAAACAGACAGACAAGAAAGCGAGCTAAGTAAAACGTGGTAAAAAGAGCAGCAAAGAGTAACGTTGTTTAAGGAACCGGACGACAGTCGTGGAAGCGAAACACTCTGTACACTCTGTTCCTTTTCTTCTTCGCCGTCGATCATTTACACGGACGAAAAACTCTCTGACCATACCGTTTCCACGGATTATTTCTCCGGCGCTCGTTTTGTCACACTGCGTCGTGTAATAGAATTTACATCTGTTACGTATTCATCAGCGTTTATGTTAGTTTTTATCCCGACGCGACGCGCGACGGTTCTTTTACCTCTCGAACTGCAAATTTTTATCGAGATTGATACCTTTAAAGGAGATTCTCATTTTGCCACGAAGAATTATCGGATTATTGTTGATCGAGCATCTTACAATTTTATATACATATTTGAAGAAGTAGAGAGAAGACACTTTAGTTTTGTGTAATTATTTGACTGCCGATCTTTATGCAAAATCAAAATTGTCTGCGTTAATTGGAAGATATTTATTTTCGTTTTCTATTTTGCATTTGGTCATTTGTGTCTTTTAAAAATACAATGTTTCTCTTAGCTAACGAGGCACAGCAAGATTCGCGAGTAATCCGCAGAATAGGTTTTCCGGGCATTGTCGTAGCCGCTTCCATCAGCGAAATGAGCCGCGAATATTCCTTCGGTTCCCTTTGATTCACCACTGTAAATAAAGCCGCGACGCTACGTTTGACTCAAAATTAACCAATCTTACTTTATAAGCTGTTAGAGCCGCTTCTTGATCTCTTTACCACGCCAGATTCCTCTTTGTGGCTTCTCATTCTCTGTTTCGTTCTTTTCGGTCCTCTCTTTCTTTCTTTTTTATCCTGTAATTCTTCAGCTCCCTTCTCCGACGTTTCGCGAGCATTGCAAAGTCGTCTTGAACCATACTCTTCGAAAAGCACTTCGATCGAGGCGAATTATATGGGTATCGACTACACACAGCCAGAACTGCCTAAGATACATACTTTCCCTTCAATTTCTTCGTTGCCAAAGATTAATCGAACTTTTCGGCTGGAAAGTTTCAAATGAACATCCTGTATATATAAAATAGAAAAGTATGTGTGTGTGTATGTATGATCCCATCGATCTGATTCGGTGGGTCCGTAGAAGCTAAAATTCATATAACGCGGACTTTAATAAAATCCCTTCGCGGCTTTATTTACTCGGAGCCCATTCATAAAGGAAATTAAATTTTATTTAGCGTCGCGTCGGTTTCTTTTAGCCGCTCTGTTAAAATTCGTATTTACATAAACTGTGCTGCCGGTGTGGTTATTACACGTTGCTTTTGCTGGTACACTCCGTGCGAGTGCACGCGCGTCGCATGAGTTCCCAAAGTCGATTGTTCGGAACCGGGGGAACGTCGTCTAACGTTTTGCAAATTATTTAACACGCTTGCGCGGGTTTTAATGCCCGAGACTTTTCGAACTGGGGCTCCGTTTTGCAACGACTGAATTTTTAATGCGGAATTTACGCCGTTTCGTGAATAAGGGATGCTGCGGATGAATTCTGCGGTTCGAATAGATTGTTCAATCTGTCGCTGGTTCGAAGGCGTTACTGGCTTGCGAAATGATACGACTTCGCGGTTATTATCCTGAAGCTGCACGGAGAAATGCTTGAGGACGGAGCCTAAAATAGTGGGTCGAAAGAATCGATAGCATAATCCCGCGGAAATATTCTCCGGAAGAAGTTTAATGAAAGTCGACAAGTTAACGTGCATTCGGGTACATTATTCTTTAAAACGCAGAACCATTTCTTCAACGTTTCATTTCTCAAGTTAAAAGTATGCTGATGCTGTTGGCATACTCATAAACTAGATATAAAGTTCACCAATCTTCAACAGTTTGCCCTTTCGGTTCGTTCTATCCTGTTTTCAATGTTCCGGCCGTAGATTAAAGCTCGATGGATGCTCGCAGGAACGAGGATGTTAGCTCGCATTCGCGAATACAAAATAGAGGAACCGCCGCGGCGTAATCACCAGCTCCGAATGACCCAGTTACCGATTTCCGCATAGCAGTGCACGTGGCGTTCGACGAGCACCATCGAAACCTCGACCCATCCATAAACCTTCCCCGAAACGAAACAAAACAGAATATATCAGTCCGCGTTCGGCTAAAATCTGCTACCCCCGGATAGAGGCCATCGGCTTCTAAAAAGTCTCTAACCGAATGGGATATAATCCCCAACCATTTGCTACTTCTACGTCTATGAGGATTTTAAGGAGCATACCAAGACACGCTCTCGCTGCTGCTGCGAAACGTCTGGGTCAACACCTACCTCATTCGGCGGATGAAATACAGCGACCTCGTTTAATTAACCGAGGACTGGAAACGTTGATAGGACCCTTCCTTTTCGTTCTAACTGGTTTATTATCACACTCCGAGCATAACGAATCTATAGCTGCTTAATAGAGCATTCATGGTTTGGCCTATACCTTCGGATGAGGGATGATGGATCAGCTTTCGAGCGTGCTAGAGTGACTAGCGTTTGGAAAAAGAAGGCTTAAGTGGTTCGAGGATAAGAATTCTGCTTCCTTGAGGCTGAAGGATTCCACTTGGGCTATTTGTTTTCCGATACGGATTACCGAATCCGTGAGATTAGGCGAGGTTTTGATATCTTTGGACTGGCGAGGGTGCGCGGCGAGCCATTTCGGCAGTTAAACGGAGATTCATCTTCGGAGGATGATGGCTTTTGGTTTTGGAACTACAGTAAATAGTCGATCGAAGAAAACTGGAACTGTACGATCTTAGAAAAACTAATATCCCTTCCAAGGACCTGCCTCCCATATACAGATTTTGGATAAGTAGAGTGGTCGACACATTGACAGCCGCATCGATTGCTGGCTCCTTCCCCGGCTAGGTCTCCTCTCGAGGGTGTTCTTTCCTCCTTTATCAGCTACTTTCGGGCTGGCAGGCGGCGTATATCGGCGCTGTTTCAGCACGCTCCGCGAGCAAGAGGGTAACCCGGCCTTCGATTGATCCCAATTGAGTTAGAAATCGTTAACGGTGTCTGATTGGTCTGCATTTGACACAAAAGAACGGCCGAGCCTGTTTTGTCGTTAACTTTCCCACGACGCCGCGCCGTACCTCGAGCAGCTTCTTCTGATTCCGTCTAAGCCGGATGAGGGGTCACGGTGCCGGATATAGACGGTGGAAGAAAACGGAATGGCCCTTTTCGGGAGAAAGTTTGATATGGACGCTCGTTGGGGCCTCTAATTGTGTTGGCAATTAGGCAATTGGCTGGCAATTACCGAGACGATTTCTGCGCAGAAAGGAGCCAAGGAAGTTCCTTATAAAATACTCGGGGTCACATATTTGTTCGTAACAGGCTGCCAGAGTTGTTCGTTCAAATTATATCCGAAAGTTTTCATTATAGAATAAGACGAAAACTCGTAGGAAAATTAATTATGTAAATCGTACAAAGTGCTAAAATAATTTGCATATGACATATAATACATTGTTAAAAAAGAAGGAAGATAGAGAAGCCTCGGTTAGAGCTCCTGTAATTCGTAACCTGGAGTTCACAGAAAAGATGATATGAATTGCATAATGTGCTCCTCGGAACGGAAATATTTTTCCGCGAACAGTTTTCCGTTGTATCGCTCACGGTCAACAATCTTTATCGGAGGAAGCGTTTTATCGTAGAAGTCGACAAAAGTGATGCGATGAACCGGAAGATTATATTATCTCTATTATTGTATATCTGGAAATTGGAGCATCCAGTTTGATGGCCAATCAGTGTATGACGCGCGACCATAATGTAATAAAGACGTATTTTCGTTCGAGTACATTATCCCGCGCGTGGCTATTGTCCGCCATTAGAAAAAGAGCTTAGAAAAATAATAAAATCGAAATTCAGCACGGCGTATTATTCCACTTATTCCACTATTCTGGGAAAACATATGCGCCATTCTGTTAATACCGAACTGAATCTCGCGATTTATCCAAGGTACGACATTAAGAGAGCAAACACTATGGAAAGGATATTCCTGTAGGACAGAGATATTTCAAACGTCTCCGAGGTTGTCAAACATCCTAATTCACTTAACAAAGAGCTCTCGTCTGACCTGAATTAGGAGAACTTGCGGGAGTGTTTTCGAAAACAATTTCTGTACATTTCGTTTACATATTTGCACAGTTTTGTTGACCGATTGAAATAGAATATGAACAGATTTTTTCCGTGGCGAAAGATATTCATTGTACGATATAACAATAATATTTGTTCCGCTCGTCCGCGTTGAGGCTGTCCATCGGCGTGGAACGCAGCCCGTATTCACCTGAAAATGACAATTCGAAATGATGTTGGTTTTTTACGTGCAAGATCGAACGGCCGGTTCTACTGTAAATAGCATGGAATTGGAAAAAGTTGCGTCTCCGAAAAATGAAGCTTGCAATTGTTACCGAAAAATTCCGTATTGTTTGGTGAAAACAATTGAACCGAAACATATTATTCCTGTTAAAGCTTCCACGCAGCGTACACGTCCGCCGAGTCTCAAGTAAATCGAACAATTCCGAGCAATTTCAAGGAAGTACTTTCGAGAACAACGCTTCAAGTTCAAAGCTTCAAACGCTGCCGTAAGCACGTTTCTAGTAGTATTTATTCTTGGCCATAACTTTGTTAATTTTGCAAATATTTAAACGAAATTTCTGGGGAGTGTAGTTCGAGCGTATCTGCAGGTCATCTTCGAATCGATTTCTTTGCACGGGGCTCCGAAGGGCTTGACCTCTTGACCATATAATCAGAAGTCGGATGAATATTTTAAACAGAATATACTAAATATGAATGCGCCTTTATTTCAGGACGAAATAAAATCCCATTCTTTCGCGACCAATATTTTACTGTCGAAGTAACGATGACCTAAATGTGGGCACGCAGTAAATATAAATTTTTTCTTTCCTCTTCTGTGAAATCGAGGATAAAGAAAATCGTGTACGGGTTGATATTCCATCGCGACTAAATGGCGACGCGTTTCCAGTTCCGCGACCACGCGATTGATTACTCGTGGAAGGAGGAGAACAACGAGTTGTACCGTTGTCGTCAACGTGTTTAACGACTTGGACGTAACCCTTGTTACATGGGTTTTCGCGTATCTCGGATCGGTAAATTTCAAGCGGCAATCGTGCAGCACTGCAAGGGTTCGGATATTACGTGGCGCGTTTTATAGCGAGCGTTTTACAAGTGCCTACACGCGAACGCTATGAAAAAGTAGTTCGAGATTCTCGCGCGCCTTTCGTACGGTAGTAGCTTTAAAGGCGAGAGTCTCTCCGGGAGTCAAAGGAAACTTTAGAGGATTTCGTTTGTCGGTGTGAACAGGAGACAGAAGGTGAAAAGAGAGAGAGAGAGAGAGAGAGAGAGCTATGATTTTTGCGAAATATGTAATTTGACGGTATCGCATTATATCGACGCTGTTGCTGTTCGAATTGTCTGCCATTCGAGAAACACGCGACGCAATTCTCTGTTTCCGACGATTCCGGACGACGATGCTCGTCGAGGCTATATTGTGCAAAAGTCTCGGGATACACGCCGGCAAGATAATACCTCGTTAGCTCGTGAATGAAATAAGTAAATGAAATAAGACCGTCGGATATTATCTTCCCTCGGTTATTAATCTCTGTAAAATAGTGGAAATAGTGGAAATAGTAATAATGATATTGCCGGTTCGTCGGGAAATAAAAAGGCGCTCTGTTATTTCGTATTAACCTGCCGGCGATGAAACTGTTTTTTGAGCTACAATACATACGTGGCTTTAGGAAAATAATCGTTACCGGAGTCTCTACACACCTCATCAATTTATCTGTCCATGATTTAAACAAATAGAATTGAATTGTCGCTTTTGTGCAGCCAAATTACCGCAATGCCACATTACAATTCGAAGTTGAGAAATAGCGTCTGCTGCTTCATAAGGTCTCGCAGCGCGCTCCCTTAACAAGGGAGAACTGTCAATAAAACTTGCAGCCTCTTTGTTGCAGTATCCGAACAACCCAGTTACCGTATTTGTCACGTTAAAATTCGAAGTCCGTCTGAGCCAGAAATTTACTGACTTTTTATCTTCCATCCTCGACTCTGCCAAGAGCATTGAACGATCGATCGCGATTGCAAAGATAGGACGCGGCAAAGTATAGTCGTGCGTTGGCCTACAGTCCACACAGGAAACATATGAAGTCTCTCGACACACGGGCCGCGAAGTCCTTTGTGCCGGTAGCCGAAGAAAGAAAATCGTCTTCGATTTGGAAGTTCGTCTAACAAAAGGCCGGCCCGTTATTTCGAGAAATCGTGGGGTATAATGATACTGGTAGAGATGCAGCGAGTAAAAACACGCACGTTTATAGCGGTTGGAGAACGCGTAACAAGAGTAAATTGCATCAGATTGTGGAACATCTTTGAAAGAGGACTCGCTAGCGAACTTTAACCCTCGATCGCGGTTGCCGCGGCATGAAAATAATAATTATCAATTATCTATCTATCTATCTATATCTATTAGTAAATTTGATATTATATAAAAATTAGTAATATATCTATCTATATCCATATATATAGGGTGTTCGCGCCATCACTAGCCAGCGTTTTTCTTGTAAATAGTAAATATTAGAAAAAAATGAAAGAGGAAAAAGTAGTACTGTTTTTTATGCGCAACACAATGTCGTATATAATTTTTTTGTGTTTATACTAATTTGTTAGATATGAAGATGTCCTTTATCTTTTTAAATGGAATGTCCCATTTTGTATACCATAGATCGATAGAGTATCAAATTCTGAGTATAAAAGTGTTGACCTTCATACGTCCTAAACCTAATAGTTAACGAGATGTTATCCAAAGAAGAAAGAAAATTATTTCGATAATATGTATCTCGTTAACTATTAGATTTAGGACATGTGGAGGTCAATCCATTTTTACTCAGAATTCGATGGTCTATTCATGATACAGAAAGTAGGTCTTTCCATTAAAAAAAATCAAGATGACCATGCAATCTCCTCTATGCCTCCATCCACGCAGAAAATGTTTGTCTCACAATGTGCCTCCCTCTATACCGTGTAAGTTTTGTATATAACATTTTTTCATATTATTACAAATAACGGCAATATTCAAAGTGGACATAGTTATTGCCCCATCCTACATTACACGGTGTAGAGGGGGGAACGCCCCTTTACTGTTCGGGTTCGTGGGCACGATCACTGTTCGGTGCCTATCCACTCCACTGCCCTTCTGTCCTTCTCTATGTTCGTCTCGCTCGTCTCGCTCGGCGCAGTCGGCGCGATCTACGCGGTAGACGCAGTCATAAATCAAAAATAGTGTCCGGGTACGATCACTGTCCGTGCAAAACACGGCTGTTTACTGTAGTACTATTATAAGACGATAGCACGCTGAGAAGCGGCAATTGCTGACGTGAACGGCGCGGCGGGCAACGAGGAATCAGAAGGACAAATAATTCATCGGTATTATCGGACAAAGGGATCTCGCGCATTGTCCAACCAGATTTCACGGATTCGTTTAATCGGAAATTTCTTCTGTAGCCTTTTTCTTCGGCGTTTCACTTTCCACACGGTTTATCTTTCACCTGCCTGCCCCCGTTTTTTGCGCAATATTCCGCGAAGTGGCAATTTTCCGGGAAGATTTTCGCGAAACGCGGATTTATCGCTGCGCGAAAATCATTAAATCTGATGTTAAATCCGGGCGTCCCTTGCCGCGCGTTCAATTCGCGGACCGCCGCGTGTGCCCGGGAACGGGAATGAGTGTTGTTGCATAAAACGCAATAACGACTAATCTCCATTTAAAATGGAAATAAAAAAGGGATAGCGCGAGAGGAATTGGACGTTTGTTACGGATACCTTTTTCCCGGGGACTGCGCGCATTGTGTTCCCCGCTGCTGGCCATCGTTATTTAATTTCTCGCGTGCTCTCGCGCGACAGCACGGATCACGATAAGAGATTTCAGAAATATTTTTTTTATTAAAAACTGTCCCCATCCTTCATTCACCAGTCGTGTTCGTACGAACGTTAATTCCGTTTCGATTCGGTCGCGCTTCTAATTTTCAGCCCAAATGAAACCCGGGACTCTCTCTCTCTCTCTCTCTCTCTCTCTCTCTCTCTCTCTCTCTCTCACATCAATCTCACAATGGATTCCTCGGTCGTGTTGCGTTTTCTCTACCCCCTCCCTCAAGACGGATCTCTACGATTCCACAAAAAATTCACTTCACTCTCCGGGCGAATAGAAAAAAGAGGGAGGGAGAGAGAGAGAGAGAGAGAAAACGAATCACATTGTCCCCGTCATTTTTTATGTACCGGTTAACGAATGGATCTTTTTGCCTCGCTCGTTCCACCTCTTCCGGCGCCGTTTTCTATTTTCCGTACTTTAACAGAGCCCGGATTTTAAATAACGAAGCCGTGGATTATTATTTCTGCTTTTAATCAGTCCGCGGTAATAGTGTCGCGAATAACGAATGCATTAGTCGAGCCGCGACCAGATTAATGACACGACCGCCACGAAAGCTTCGCTCGAGCGATAATCTTTTCCTTTTTTGGTCGGTTTAGTCGATAAAAATATGAGGTAAGACGTTCTCGTAATTTATTTTTAGTCATTCTTCATTAGCAGATTTTTCTACAAAAAATTTTTCAAAAAATTCTCTGACTTTCATCGGAAGGACAAAAATTATTTATATTTCTCGCGATAGATGTAAAATGCCAATATTTATTAATATTTTAAATTGTTCAAATATTTGCAGTCTACCGATGATGGCGACGATATCGTACGAAAATGTACGAACTGCAACAGATTGATATAAGCTAGCAAAATGATGATTTACTGAGAAATTATAATGTATTCTAGTTTCTGGGAAGCTGGTCGATGCAAGAACTAAGCTCCGGACCCACAGCGCAAAATACTGGTGCTCCCGGAGCAGCTATAGCAATCTTGCTCGACTCGGGCACCATCGAGGTGTGATTCACACCGTGTGAATCGTGTCTGCCGGATACATTACACCAATGTTTCGCAAACGTTGCAAAGCGACTCGGTTCGCCAGGGGGTTGAACCACTGGTCAGCTGACCAATTAAAATCTCCCGACCGGTTGCCATTGATCCGAAACGTGAACGGGTTACGGTTCACAGCGAACCATCCCCTGCGACACACAACAGGGATATCTCGACCTCACCGGCGCGGAAGCTAGCCAATTTTTGTAAAAGGACACTCGAAAACCCTCGACCACTGGCAACATCGTGAGATCGAGTCAAAGATGAGGCCGCGAGCAAGCGTTTCGTAGTATACATCGTAGTGTACATCTCTACATCTTTGTCCAGCTCTTCCAGCTTCGTGTTATACCGGGCTCGAAAAAATCCAGAAATTACAAATTAATCCCGGGAAGATGAATTACAGCCGTCCGGACAACTCCATTGGCAAATAAAGTCGGCAAATTGTGTGCTTTAACTTCTCAGAACGTTTCGTACACTTTGGATCTTCGCGTAAATATAAGCTTTACAAGTCTTGCAAATATTGCGTATGAATAAAAAATTGAGAGGGTCGCAGTTGTCGCAGTTGTCGCAGTCTCTTTAATGGAACTGTCTAAAGAAAATTCGTTGCACCCGCTAAAGTGTGAAACCTGTAAACTAGAGTTATTACATTTTTAACGTTCGCTCGTGGGCGAACTCCACTATTTTGTGTCGTACAACAGAAAAATAGTCTGATTTCTTCTTTCAACACTTGTAATAGGTTAGAAATCATGTACGAGTTAAATTCCGAGTTTTATTACAGACGTAATTCTTCCGCGTCTCAGAAATAGTTAGTATACATTTCGATTAATTTCCGTGCAAGCAAACGCTCGGAACTTCCGGGCCGCACCCTGTGTGCATTTCCCATAATGCAGCTCGGTGCAGCGGGTTCTCCGGTGGAAAGATCGTGTGTTTCTTGAGAAACGGTGCTGCGCTTCCACTCGGAGTCCCATTCGGGCCAATATCGAGGCGACAGCAGGAACAACAATCCTCGACGCCACGGATCCCCGATTCGCGTAACACCTACCGTGAACATGTGCAGTGTGCAGTCGACGTCGTATTCCTGCAGTTCGCGACACACATGCGCTCGCTTGTGCACCGGGGGAAGCTGAGGAGGCGACCTGTTAAAGGCGGGACACGCCGCGCCGCGCCGCGCCGCGCTGCGCCGAGGCGAGTTTCTGTCCGCAGGAATCTCGTCCCGTCTACGATCGGGAACTGATAGAACCGTGTTACCTATCGTCCACTGCCTTCCACTCGGTTGTCCGCATTCCCATTTCGCCGTTCCACCATTTTCCGCGAAAAACGAAACGATTTTTTCCGCATTTGCAACGCTAAGGAATTCGCGGGTCTTACGATTTCACTTACGGGTCACTCACTGCACCCTACGCAAGGGTGCATCAAAATCGACGGTCGAGGCTCACCTGCTCATCTCCTAATATTCATTTGAATTTCATCGAACACATCTGCTAGAAATAAAATAGATCAAATCTGCTAGAAAAGAGGAAGAATATTTTTCTCGATTTTGGTGATTCGATAAGACGCACGGTCGGTGATCCAGCACTGCAACACTTTCCGTCTGGGTGTTTCGATTTTTCGATTTTTCTTCCCGGTTTTTTCCCCGCCCATAGCGGAGTTGATTTAATTGGGAGAGCGAACGGCGCGGCGCGGCGGCGAGGAAAGTTATTCGGCGCACGTTTACTCGCCGCGACGTGATTCCGGTGGAAGAAGATGATGATTCGTGTCCAGGATACGTCGAAGAGGAAGAATGAAGCTGCACCTGGATAGTAGATTCGTTGCTGTTCATCTTGATTTCCTGGGGAACATTGCGTCGCGGCCGTGGAACGAATCTGACAGGGTTTCCCCGTCCAGTCAGATTTGATAGTGTCGCGTCGCGTCGTGGCGGAATGAATAAACGGTGAAACGCGTTCATTTCTCTTCGTTCGCGGTGGTATAGTAAATTGTTCCGGCTTGTTTTTTTAATTAGGAAAAAACCCGACAACCCATTGTTTTCACCGTTCTGTCTTCGCCAGGAAAGCCGAGGGCCTTCTGTTTTAAATGTCCGCCGTTCCGAAAATGAATGTTACACCCCGTCCGTTGGCTCTTCAGCGCGAGTCTTGATTAGGGGAGATTTAAATACTAGCCGGAGATACAGTTTTTTTCCGAAAGTAATTAAATTAATTAATCGATGACCCAGCTTTCGTAGTCGTCGGACTCGGCTCGGCTTGAAAAACTGCTCGGCTCCAGCTCGCCTTTCCACCTTCCGCTACTTTATTACTCTTTCGAGAGCAGTTTATTGAATCGACAGTTTTTCGAGCCGCTTTTTCAGTAATGGAAATTAGGCGGCAGCTTATACTCTCCGTCGAGCATTTCATCTGATTACGAATCGGACGGAAAATTCATTCGGTCCCATTCAAGCCTGATTTCTGTGTTTGCACGACGGAAACGCGAAAAATCGAACGATTGGTTATAGGTGTTCGTATGAAGATCGAATCCTCCAGAAAAGTACAGCATTTGCGAATGGAAATTATAACGTACTAAAAACTGTTAGCTTAAAAATCTAATGAATATTGCAAAACCAAAAAGCAACGGAGATAACCGCGTAGTCGTCGCGCAACAATTGCTCCACTTGATTATTATTGGAAAACTGTATGCGATCAAAGAGAAGAGTCAACACATTAGCACATTTACTGCCTACTTGGAGTTATCTTTCCGTAAGTAATCTCGCCAATGGCGTCAGCTACGAGTTAATGCTTAGACAACGGGTTTGCGTGTAAAGCCATATACGAAAGCACTTGTAGCAAATAGATGCAATGTATGGCCCGTGTGCATCGTACTCTCTTCGGAAACAGTTGCTAAAAGAATCGTATCTGCGTCAATAGTTCACTCGTGTTTGTTCACCCATCATGATTGCGCACTGAATGCGTTGAATTCAAAATTACAGTGAAAACGATTGAATTTTTACCCATTTTTTAACGGTTCAAACGATCTAAGCGCAATTTTTATTCGGACGCGGAACAGAAAAATGGAAAAAATTGTATGAATAATGCGGTATATGTAGTTAGGAACAAAGAAACAGCTAACACACGCTAACAGTATTTCTCTCCGTGGATGATTAAAAAAGAGCGTGATCGTTCTCGATTGGTTTGGAATTCCCAGAGGCGTTTGCTTCAATTGTTACCCCCGATTCTCCTGGCGCGGTGCGAGACTCGATTAACGAAAATTTTCGTTCGAGAATCTTCAGCCGTCAGCCTGTTTCCGTTATCGGGTGAACTGCAAGGGTCACATGGGCCCCGATGCCACGCGATTTCCCGCGTGGTCAATTACGCCGTTACTTTTCTCGAGCTCCTGGATTCCGGTTCGATCTGGACCAGCGCACTGATGCTCGATTGTGCAACTCGATCGACATCGTCTTCTCGCAAAACCGACGTCGTTATCCGGCCAGCTTAACTATTAATCCTCCGCATTTCAAATTTTCAAAATTTTTCTAGGAGTAAACGTTTAATTTTCGAGTTAAAGTAGCTCCGACTGCAAAGGGTTAATATTAAAACATGCGAAGATGCTCTCTGACCTCCTTCCAATCAACCTAGTACCACACTGATAAGCAGACCGCGGATTCTATGCATTTATAGCAAAAATAGATAGATCGATAGACTGCGGATTGTATCTATTTATAACGAAAATGTTAGATAAATTGAATGACGATTGTATTATTAAAAAAAGAACTGCATTTTCGTTTAACAGAAGAGTCGATTTAATTTTGACGAATTGCCCGATACCATAAAGACACGTTATTCGGTGTTATGGAAATTTCGCGTATTCGGTGGTCGGCAGTGATCGGATCGCGGATTAATTCGAACGGGATATTGCGGGTTTAAAATTCAATGAGTCGAGACGGAACGGAAGCTGGACAAAAGACGATTGTCCGAATGACTTCGTCCAGCCCCGCTTTCTCTAGGTTTCACAGAGGAAGTTTGCGCGAAACTACCCGCACACGCTCTCTTCTCTCTTTCTTGCCCTCCTGGCCTCCGAGAGTTTAATATCGGAATTTCAATATTGGAATTTTGTCTTCCTTCCCTTTTTTCCCCGGCTCTGCTTTGTTTATCTCTCCTTTTTGTTTGGCCCGGTTACGTTCTTGCAGGAGAGAAACCCTGTTCGGTTCGAGGTCGCGTGCGCGCCGCTGCGCTGTGTGTTTGCGTTGCATTGCTGCATCCGGCTGCAACGGCGTGTCGGGTTAACCGAGAAGTTGGCTTAGGGTATCCGGGCTCGGTCTAAATAGGCAATTCAACCTCCCTATCGGCTCGAGTGTCGTGAGACTCGATGCCAAAGCTGTGTGCGCGACACGGTGCATTCTATGGCATCCTAGGGAAATCGGTGGGACCAGGTCAGATGGTTTTTCAAAAATTCCTATTCCTTTGGATCTTGGGAACAGTGGCCAACGTGCATAGGGTGCATCGAAGAAAAATTGATAGATCACCCTATCGTCTTTCGATCTGAAAATTGTTGTTGCTCGATAACATGGTGAATCTTTAGAAAATTGAGGATATTTGGAAATGTGATTTACTCCGGAATATATGTAGTGAAATTCCTAGTAAATACGAACACAATCTATCGATAGATACTGTCAAAATTCACAAAAGTCTATATTTTTGTGAAAACGTGTCTCAATTCGTAGAAGGAGCTTTCGAGGACAGAATATTTTGTGCTTTCTATATTTCTGTACGTTCTTTCGCGATTCTCTCTCTCTCTCTCTCTCTCTCTCTCTCTCTCTCTCTCTCTCTCTCCACCAATTTTGTTTGATTCCAATTGTTTGGCTTGTTTAAGCTCTTTGTTTGTACAACATTTTCAACGGTGTGTGCGATTTTGGGATTGTGGATTTTCCGCGCGATTGCACTATGCAAATCCGTGCAATGTAATGAAACGTAATTTTCCTGTAAAAAGCAATCGGCCGCGTTTTTCTTCAGATTTTTCTACAAATAAGTATTTCTACAGATTGATCGATAAAAACAGAGCCTGAAGCCTCGTTACACGTTTTCGTTGATTCAAGAAAAATATCATGGATTTCATGTAATTCTTGCGCGCAGTTGCACAGCTGCATTCACCGGTATTTACTATAATAAATACGCATGGAAAAATCGCTCGGCCCGCGATAATCTCGCAGAAATATTAACCGGTACGAGGAAGCATGTATATTAACGGGAGGGAAAAGATTAGAACGGTATCAAGCTCCTGCCTCTAACTCTTTCTTTTTCGCTATTAATGCTTTTTATGCTTTGTAAAACGAATCGGAGAAGCACCGAGCAGAGCTTAATCTGATATATCGAGCAGAGCCCGAGGAAAAATCCAGGAAAACTTTTGACGCGACTTAATACAACAGCCGCGCCGCCACGAAAAAATGCGAAAATATTGGAAATGTTATTTAAAATCGGAATTGTCTGTCTTGTGTGTGCCGGTTATCATAAATTCCCATTTTCAATGCAGTTGCTTCGACATCTGCGATCGATTCCACATGAGACCACCGCCGAGGCCAATAAATCTCTTCGTACCGGGGAAATGTCATACAAATTATTAATTACTAATTCAACCGGCGATCACGGAACGATCTTTACGAGCATGCACTGCCAAAATTAATGGCGTATCGAACCTCTTAAGTAGAGCGTAAACGTGTTACAAATTGGGGAATGATGAATGTGAATACATGATCGATTCCGAACGAACAATTCAATTCACATTGTTAGAATGCTTTGCCTCGTCGAAATTAAAGCTGGTTCGGATTTTTTAGTCTTTTCAATTCGGAGCTATTTTAATCGAACGCGTATATTACACATCAATTTTTAGCAAATTTAGCAATATCAGGATTCAGAGTCACTGGGAAATTCGAGTGTGAACAGTTCAATATTGACTGGGCCAAGAAGGCCACTTTTCTCTTTTTACTATAAAATAAATATTCAAACAGACACATTGGGTAATCATGAAATGCGATTCTGGAAACAAAAACAGTGAATTTTATTAAAATCTATCAGTGACGGGGCTCGCGTGGGCACGAAACCTTTTCATTGCCAGTTATTATGGAACCTTGATCGTAACAAGCGGCGCTCGTCATCAGCGCTCGGATCATGCTTTTAACACGAACGAAAATTATTCCCCATTCCCTGGCCGTTCTAATGCTCGAGTCGCGAAACGTATTTACACCGGACACCTCAATTTACCATTTGGTTCAATCGTTCTAGTTAAGCACCGATTGGTTGTGTTGAATCATTATTTCAGTCTACGTTATTCTACGTGACAATGTTTCAATTGCCGCTGCACAGAAGCGCATAAAACGATAAAGAAAAACAGTTTTCTCGTTGGCAAACGGTTTGGTGCGCCGCCGGCAGCTTTGATCGTGCAGCGATCGGAAACGCATGTGGCAGGGAGATTCTTGTCGCAATCTCGTCTGGGTTCCCTTTCCCCTCAGTTTGCACGCGTGGGACCCTTATAAAGGGGCCCCGGTGTCAGCTGGATCGGGCTGACAGCATCTTGCAGCCGGAGCGAGTGTATCGAAGATAGGTCGGTGCAGCAGCGGGGCGAACCTCCTCCGGCAACGGAACCGTATTCGATTTTCGCGTTCAGTATCGCTCGGCTCTCCGTTGGAACCGGTGTCCTTCCCGTAGAAAGAAGGGTCTCTATATCTGGAGGAAAACTGGTCCGCGACTCTCCAGTTTCGATCCCGAATCAGTGATTTCACCTAGTCTAGACTAAGGGAGAGCCTAAGAGAGAGACAGAGAGAGAGGGAGGAGTGTCCCCCTGGCGTTTATCGGGGAATCTTTTGTTTGGCCGGGTGAGTGTTCCCGGTAATCTCGAGAAGGGAGCAATTGTGATCTGAAAGAGGGTGGAGGAGCAGAGAGAAAGAGAGGACAGGAGCAGGGTCGGTTTGGAGTGGATCGAGGATTTTATTCGGCACGATACGAGACGATGAACCTCGAAGGATGCTCTGAATAGACGCTATACCTCGGTGTTGTTTTCGGTGCTATCTGGTTCTCTCGAAGCTGGTGCAGTTCCGCGGTGCAGTTCCGCGGTGCATGCCCGTTGCAGTTCCCGTTGCAACGACGAACCGATACCTTTGGAAGCTGCAGAACACGGTTCAAAGCGTGCCCGCTGCATAAGAAGCGCCCGGAGCGCAATTGGTGCATGACCAGGCAGCCTTGTGCATTGCCTTGTGCACCGCCTTGTGCACCGCCTTGTGCACCGCCTTGTGCTATACGGCTTGCGACCCCGGTGCATCGTCCGGTGCATCGTTTATCGGTGAAAAGTAACACGAGTGGTCGGTGGGCGGTGGGCGGTGGAGACACCTGACACACACGCCATGAGGCCTCCGAATCCGGCCCGACACGTGTGCGAGCTGATGATGCAGCTCGCCTGCATCGCTTGCATCGCTTGCATCCCCGCGATCGCGCAAATCGGCTTCTTTGATCAACACGACGATGATCCGCTTGCAGATATACACACGTGCACCGAAACCGAGTTCAAGTGCACCAACGGCAGGTGCATACCCAAGACGTGGCAGTGCGACGGGGACAAGGACTGCACCGATGGCGCCGACGAGGATGAAGCGACTTGCCGTAAGCGTATCTTTCTTTTTACTTGTTTATTTATGTATATTTGCTGTTTGGTCCGTGCCTCGTGACCTCGTGATTGGGCGCGTGGGATCAGCGTGAAATAGAGTATCTTAATATTTAACTATTCCGCGCGACATTTTCTATTTCAAGTCACGCTGACCCCATGCGCCTCATCAAGAATCAACGATTAATCCTTTCGATGTTACGAATCGAGCGATTTTCTAAATAAGACAAAAATGTCCAACACAGCAGATCGACGCTTTCGAGGAGATCTACGGAAATAGAAAAACGGAAATTCTTTTTCATCTGTCTCTTCTCGATCCCTTTCGTGCATTAGGAACTCTTTTTTCGTTCTGTTCTAAAATGAATTCTTGCAAACGCTCGGCGTTAGTGATCGGAGTTGGTAAATACAACCCACACCGACCTTAGTTGGTAAACGAAGCTTATGTAAAGATTAGATAATTATTGCGAACTTGTTCTCTCCTCCATGCTCCATCGTTGTTATCTCTGTTTTTTTCGTAGTTGTTTAGCGAAACGTTTATCGTACTAACGTCGTTCGTAGCAGGAAATGCTTGGACGTCCTGTGCATAGCTACAGAACTTTGTTTTGCTATTTGTACACCTCTGGGAAAGTCGAACGTACGTCATTGTAAACATCAAATCGCAATTCCAGAATGATCTCGGATTGTTTAAATTTCATTCTGTCCGTCGAACGATCTGCCATGGTTAGCAATGAAAGGATTAATGAAACCAATTTGCGAATTTGAAAGGGTTAAAAATGGAGTTCCAACAAAAATCCTGAAGGCTAACGAGCATAAACTAGTGAGTCCGCAACGGAACACGCGAATTTGTTTCGCTAATGCTCGCACACGCAGAAACATTTTTGCGTATTTCGTATTTCCGATGCACGTAGTTTACACCCGAGCTAGAATCCGAATGATTTCGGGAACCGAGGGCACTCGAATGGGACAGTTGACAGAGAAGAGCCCCGAATTTCCATATTTTCACGCACGGGCATCCGTGCAGATTTAATTTTCGATATCCCGGCGAAATAAAGGATACAATCGCGCGACCGTTCGAAGAGCCGCGCGGAACAATACGCTCGATTTTATTTTCTATAAAGCAGCCGTGAAAGTTATTCTCTCGCTCGCAACGGGCTGGATAGAGAAGGAAACAGCCCGTAAACGGTTCGTTTGTTACGTTTAACAGCTAAATTATTTGCGCGGGGACAAATCGAACCAGCAAACAGACCGAGTCCGTCAGGACACGTGCGCGCACGCGCCTACCATCCGTTCAGTGTCGCCGAAAAATTCGCCAATGAAAATTAAATTCTCGCTAGAATGCAAGAGCGTGAATTATATTATATATATATAAAACGACAGGAATGAGCGCCGATTGATGTTTTATTTGAATCTATTTGATCTCTGGTCAGGTTTTTATTTATTTTTTATTAAACAGCTTTCTGAAAAAAGTGTTCGCCGATGAAAATAAATTGGTATTAGATTGCTGGAGCGTAAACTACACATCGCACGATAGTAAACAATATCGATTAATGTGAGGAGGCTGTGGAAGTTTTGTGTGTGTGAAATTTTTAAAAGTGGAATTCGAACATTGTCTGTCTGCCGCTGACTGAATCTACTGACGCGTTCAAACAGGCTTTTATGCTTATAAAGATAACCAAATTGAATTTATTTAAAAATGGCAAAATTTTTATTGCAACAACGTGCTTGCATTTACAATTATCTTCCAGAAATGCACCTTCGTAATTCACATAATAATAAAATTATCAGAAATTTAATATTAAAAGAAGCATAATGATTTTTTCTCAAAATTGTATACTTCTAATAATTTATTTGTTACTTTTTCACTCTACTCCGAGTTATACCACGATTACGAAAACTGCCTCAATAAATGATCCGCTAAGCAGCCTCCAGCAGATTAAGCTCGATCCACTCGAAATTCGAAATACGAAATGCAGTCCGCTGCAAAATCGATAACTTTTATGAAGCCCGGTTGCTCGCGGTCAGGATCGATCGAAATCGGCCAGTTCGTATGAACCGATGGTCGAAAAGCGAATGGAGAGGGTTCGGCCTCCGAAACACGGGATAAACGATGCGCGTCGACGGTAATTAGTGGCTGCGATATAATTCTTATCGCTCCTGTCTATATTGTTATATTATCGTTGGTAAATCGTAAATGCGCGCGATACCCGGTTGTTATTAATAATAACGTTCCGGGCTTGTCCCGAATTCAACGGAGCCGAGGTTCACGGATTAATATTCATGCGTGCGTATTTTCCACAGCACGCGCGCGCGCGCGCGCACGCACGCACACACACACACACACACACACACACACACACACACACGGCCGACTCTCCTGTTCTCTCGTCTCTCGTAATTAATATTCAATTATAATGGGGGCTCGCTCGTATGTAGAAATACGCGGGCAGATCAGGACAGGCTGCAGCACACGCTGATTATTTTCGCGTTTTGCTAATTGTCCCGGCACCCGATCATCGCTCTCTCGGCTAACGATTATTTACCGCGGATTACACGGCCGACGACTCGTTTTCGACGATACCTACCCGGTCGCTGACGGAAAGTTGGGAAATGGATCGTTCTTTCATGAACGCTGCAAATTATTTATCCTACCGCGCCGAACGACGAAACTGCTACCATTATTCGACCTCGTTTTACCAGAGCGTGCGCGAGCATGCACATCGCAAACACCAAGTAAAACATCCCGGCGAACTGTAATATCAACTGACAGAGTCTCGTTATTTAATTAATTAATCGGCCGACGCACCGACCGCGTTTTCTGCGATTTTCAGTCGTGCTCCGGTCCACCCCGGAAGTGTCTCGCAATCCATGGACTGGAAATCATGAGATTCTCGGTCTGCTTGAATTTGTTCATTTCTGTAGTTATTTTAGCGAAGTCTCCGAGAAGATGAGTCTCCGAGTTGGAATTTTTTAAATGAATAATGGTTTCGTTATTTTTATTGTAAAACAGATATTAATTAATTTGTTTCGTTGTTGATGTGGCAGAATTGATGCTCTATTTTAAGAAAAATATAAAAAGGAGTTTCTGAGTCTTGCTGAAATTTTTATACAAATTATTTTAATGTAGTTTCATTATTATTCCAATGTATCAATTTCGATGCTCCATTTTCAAGTAAATATAAAAATGTTAGAATCCGGAAGATGTGTTCACCGGTTGAGGATTGATTCGTTGATTATTAATCGTTTCAAGCACAGAATTAGAAGTTTCTCTGAAAGAGTCGATTCTATGAATCTTTCGATGAATCGAAAATGTAAAATGAGACTCTTCCAGTTGGATCGGATCCATTCGGACCGGAGAAAATTGAATTTCAAAATTCGTCGAGCACGTGCGCTCCTAAATGAGACTGGCTAGAACGTCTGACCATCGCTGACTGCTTCTACTTAGGCGAAAGGATCGCTGGCACGTCTTATTATCTGTTACCCATCGATCTTATTAATTTTCATCTCTCCGCTCCTGTGGAATTCACTTGGAAGACGAATAACAATTCGAAATCGTACTAAACAATCATCTTCTATTTTTAAACAAATTTTGTTCGTACTTACAGAATCATACATTGAACAATAATCAGAATTTTTTACAAGGATTCGACACTCCTTTTAATATTCTAGGTTCTACTTAAACTAACTTTTAACATCTTTTACTTTCGATAACGTTTCTTTATCTGTTCTCACCTAAACGTGTAATATCCGGGCATTTTTTAAAAACATTCCAGAGTTCGTGTTTGAAACATCCACCCTACTAATATAATTCAAATACAATTCTTTGATCCCCTGATAATAATATATGTGATAATAGTATCATGATCGATATTTGCAGAAAATGGCGCAAGTAGAGGTAACCGTTAATGGCCAGACACACGAAACGAACAGCACTCGGTTCTCGAAATATTATTTTTCCACAGAATGACTCGTAACAGAATAATTGTATCGTTATGTTTCCCATTATTTTTGACACGCATCATTCACATATATATTTACATTATTTATTCCCGTACACGTTCGATATTGTTTTAAAGGATTATCCAGAATTCAATTCACAGTGCCCATTATTTATCATTCTTTGTTTGCAGCGATTTTTTTTATCAAATATCCTTTGAATAACCAGAAAATTCTTTTGTTTAAACCCAGGTCCGTGTTGGCTTAATCTACATATTATATGTATAATCTTTCAACAAATTCTGTATTTCTTAAACAAATGAACAAACGAAGCCATATATTGCATTTTATTTGGTATCGCATCATTGTCGAACGTCGAACGAGTTCGCGATCTCGCGAAAATTCTTCGTTTTCTAACTTTTCCGGCGAAACCGACGGGAAATTTCTTTTTTCGCGTTCCGGGAGGCAGGTGGGGAAGTCTGTAAACGATTTTCGGGGAAACGAGAGGATCGAGCAGAGCCATATATCCTCGATCGCTTTGCTCGGAGCGATTCTCTCCGGTGCAGATGCTGGCTTGTGAAAGTGCAACTTTTCGGACCGGTTTCCGCGCAGGTGAGACGGATTGATGCATGCACGAAAGCTATCATAAGTTGCTAGGTATACGTATATAGTATATACCGTTGCCTTGAGCAACGTGTTCAGATCCGACCGAATTCAAATCCTTTCGTGGATTCGATGACCCTATTAAAAAATTTCACCGGCGATCCCCGGCGGGCGGCGGCTCCGTGAGAGCAAAATGAATCAAATGAATCAAATGAATGAAACGAGTCAGATGAATTAAAAAGGCCACTCTCTCAAGTTGGATGCTAGACTCCATTACTATCCGGCCGGAAATAACTCCCGTCGCGGACGATGAGCATTCTATGAATCACTAATTATCAGCCTCGCGAAATTTACCTCGTTTACAGTCGGACATAAATATTAAATCTTTCTTCAATTAATAACTTGTCGCCCGGAGCCGAGAGACTCTCTCTCTCTCTCTCTCTCTCTCTCTCTCTCTCTCTCTC
>CM052276.1:8711364-8733979 GCA_028455795.1 Lasioglossum marginatum
TCTCTCTCTCTCTCTCTCTCTCTCTCTCTCTCTCTCTCAGAAGTAGACGACGGAGACTTTATGCATTTATGCATTAAAGCCGGGGTTGAAGTTGCGAGATTTTTCTTTCTTTTGGACCTTGACGGAATCCTTGATAGAGGAAGCAATTTTTGATTTAATTAGAATCCCCGTCAGTTCATCTTTCATTGCTGTTATTAATCTTGTGTAACTCTTAATTGGTGGGTCGGTTTATCACGCGTTTGGAGAAGTTAAACGCTGCGCTCGGGCTCCGAGGACATTAAACTTTCTGTATCTAAGTTGGAACGGGACACGACAGACCGTATCAAGTTTAAATTATTTTTTGTTTTGTAATTTCTGTAACTTCGGGGAATGTTTGATTTAGTTGAAACGTTCCACACGAAAATTAGATTTAGCTCTTTGTTTATTAGCAGACGCATTTCCTGTGTTTAGTTAGTTTTCAGGCAAACATCCTCATCCGGTTGTGCAGTATAATACGTCGATATTCCGTTTGAAATAATGAGACAGTGAACGGTCGCGAATAATCCTAAAATTACACTGCTTTTAGATATATCCGTCTGTTCTTTAGTCATAAAAAATTGCGGTATTAAATATTCTCGAGCATGACAGTGATCGTCGAATCGAATAATAATCAGGGCGATCCAGCAGACCGACATTAAATGTCAATCATCCCAGAGACAGGAGATTCATTCTGCGAGACAATTTTGGAGTATCTCGGGCAAAATAGACGTTCGCAAATCGAATGAATCCTGTTTTCACCGACAACGATTTCTTCAATTCATTTATTTTGCTAAAAATATTAATCGAGAGACTATGATTTTTTGAAAAAAAATCTCAAACAAGCGAATGCATTTAACCAAAAAAAATCTAAATAGAAATATAGCCTGATAGATTGGTGGAAAACCAGATTCAAGCGATTTCGGGGAAAGTCCGATCGTTGGAGGGCCAACAATAAGACCAGAATTAATTTGAAGGAACAAGGGTTTTCCATTAGATTTATTGGCTGGCGGCAAGATTAAAAGCATGAAAATGTAACCAGGGGTCGAAATGGAGTTTATCGATTCGCGGATCGTATCGTATCGTGCGCGAATGCAAGTTAAGCTGGCCAGGTAGACAACAATTCGTGGACTGAAATTAAACGCCATTCCTTATGTTTTCTGAAACGAAACGAAACGAAAGGAAACGTTCCGCTTCCGAATGCGTTCGACACGGAACACAGCACTCTCTCTGTAATCAGAGGTACTCGACACAGGAAATTCTAATCGCCACAACACGCCTGATCCGCGCTTAAGCCGCTTTTATCAGTATAATTAAATAGCCCCGTTATTGATGTTGTCTCTCGTTATCGATATGTTCAGCAACGTGGCCGAAACGCACGCATGTGCAAACCAATTTTCCGGATTCCTATTCGACGATCACCGGTGGACGCGTGTTACCGTTAATCGAGTAGTTTCATAATAATGTTTCACTCTGGCCTGATCGCTTATGGCGATATTCTGCTCTGTACCGTCATTCGCTCGGCCTCCTTTGCGATTCTTTCTTTAGAGAAACCGGAAGATCCAATACCACTTGCCAATTAGATGGATTTTATTTCGAGATTTATTGATGATTCGGATGCAGGCGATAGTGGAAAGTCTGCTGGAGGGTCTCTTGAAATTTGGAGTCTATCGGACAACTAGATCTCGAGATATCATGTCAGTCATATCAGAAAATGAGATTTCGAGAAATGCGCGTTTAAAGTTTCTCCTATCAGTTATATTAAGATATGTACACTTACACTTCAAACGTGCGTATCTTCGTTATTTTAATGAATTGACGTAACTCCTATTGCATACATACATATATATTTTTTAGAACCGTCGCTAACCCGACGGATAGGCAAACAGATTTAGGAGGGGCATTTAGAGAGAAATTCATTACATTATAGCGATGGAATTAATTGCATTGTTCAACGAACGCATCAAATTAAGATTAGATTCGGCCATTTAATATAGCCGGTCACGGTTGTACAATGTACCATAGTTCTGTTGATGTATTTATGAATTATACGCTAGAAATTGTTCCAAGTTTAACGTGCTGGGACACCCTGTATATTTTTGTCGTAATGCAATGGATAATAAATAGACCGCAGGAATTATAGTAATGAAATTAATTGTGCTGTTCAATGAGCATCCCGTTCGATTCTCTCGTTTAACGGAGTCGGTCAACACTGGCTCGTTTACCATAGTTGCTTCGATTCATTTATTTATTATTAAACTGCAGACTGTATCCATTCGTCAGAAAAATGAACCTGCAAAATATGTAATTCGAAAAATTTTAAAACATTTTCATTATTGAAATATTTACCTTCATTCGAATTTTCAGTTCCACGTGGAACGACAAAATTGCAAATCCAGCGAGGGGGCGAGAAAAAAAACCCGGGGAACTTTAAGGGTTCGTTCCACACCCCTTCAGCGCGGAGTTTTATTGGATTCAAAATGTCGGGGCCGGGAAAACCTTTCCTTGTTAGTATGCGAGTGTAGTTTTGAAATGAAAGGAAGACAATCCCCGGTTCCGATGAATCTGCTTCCGATTCCGTCATTTGCATTCAGCGCACTGTTAAGAGACTGCTTTACATCGCCAAACATTTCGAGCAAGAAATTACGTTCTCCGCAAGCGGAATTCGTTTCGACGAACGGCAATTTCTTTCCGAGCACTCTCGGCAAAACATGTTCAAGACTCGAAGAATCGCGTTGTAATCTCTTGATCGACCTATCGGTCGATCGACGTTGACCCGGAGCTGTTTACTCGCTGCGCAGCGCACGCTTGATCATGCTATTCACTCTTCCTGTTCGTTAGCCTCTGACACTACGCGATACATGGATCGGAGGCTATTGTTTTCGATTTTATACTTGTTTGTCGTTTGGGTGTCGTCCGGTTATGTGTATTTTCAGAGTACCAAATTGAAATTTATTTTTTAATACAACGTTATAGTTACTTATTTAGATTTCCTGCAATCTTTCTTTACAATAGGAGCTTGTTTGGTATTAAAAAAAAACGGCGCTCCATCAGTCTATTTTCTCCTGGAATATTTTATTATACCTCCTCGATGAATATTTTTTATTAATCCCCTGTGACCCAATTTTGATCGTGTTTGGAAAAATATAACAGTTAATTTACACTTTTTTATGGGGTTTATTAAAAAGATAAGCGGATTACAACTTTGGAATTACAAACTGGATAACACAATTTATATACGGAAATTTGTGAAACAATTTATTGTACATTTCGAATTGTCTTGAAAGTTTAAAAAATCAGAAATAAAAACCATAAATCGCTATGAACGAACAACAACAAATATATCAATGGATCAATAATAATAAATAAAAAGATAAAAGAATTTGGCAACTTTCCTCGGTATCGTTTCAAAGTCACGTGGCGCTATACATAGGGGATTCGATCTAAAAAGAAGCGGCGATTCTGGCGCATTCGCCGCCAGGAAAAATATATTTTTTTACGTCCCAGTGAAATATTCGCGATTAACCAGCGAGCGAAACTGGACCAATCCATGTTCCAGATTTGTATTCATATTTTTTATTAGCCGCCCCCGTTTAATCGCCGTATCGAATACCTTCGAACTTTTCATTTTTTCTTATTTTTCTTTTCTCTTTTTTTTTTAAATCGGTCGAAAGCATTCCGTGGAGGGGCAAGAGGTCGAGTAATTAATGTTAAAAGCATGCTCGCGTACGTAATAGCACGGCCTTGATCCTGCGTACTCGGATCGATCACCGTTCAAACAGAGCGAGGATCTATGCCGACGATCTATACGAGCGATGGTGGATCGGTGAAGACACCGCGCGACGAAAGGTTATGTAAATTGAACGGGGTCCTCGATATCGCTAAGGTAAATGCAATCGCGTTGACGGTACTGTTTGCAAATGCGATCGGTGAAGAGGTCGGGTAACAAGCTATGAAATATTACCGTCGTCGTCGTCGTCCTTGTCCTCGTCCTCGTCGTCCTTGTCCTCGTCCTCATCGTTTCTCGAACGTCGTATCGTTGAACTCCACCGTGGCTCTCGATTAATGAAAAGAATCCTTTCGCCGGTACATTCTACTTAAGATCTCACGGAATTGGAAATTACTGTAGTTTTCTTTTTCCCTTTTGAAATTGTAGCCCCGGACTCGCCCCGTTTCGAAATCGATTGCGCGCTACCGGTAGACGAATTTGAGTAGATCTTTTTTATCGTGGAAAGAGATTGCTGCCATTGTTGATCAGATTGTGTTTCTTTAGAAATTGCTCCCCTCTGTTTACGTTTCTATTAAAAATACAGCGAATACTGGTCCGTCGGTATCGATAAAATTCGGGATTTCTTAAAACAATTATCGTGGTTGTTCAGGTTCATTTTGTCTCTATAAATGCAAAAAAAAACATGGAACTTTTTCGAACTTCGGAAACCTATGAAAATGTTCAAACATACACGTGTGCTCGCAAAATCGAGGACTGAGAGCTACAGCGCCGAAAAATGTCAGTGCAAAAAGCTCCGCTAAAATATTCACTCTAAAGTTCCTTAGCGGATAACACCCGAAGTCGAGAAAACCTGGTGAAAAAGAAATACTCGGCCTGTTGAAATCCAATAATTCTGAAAAAATGTTATATCTTGCTACGTGTTCGTAAATTCGAATTTCAAGCTATGTTAAATAATAATTCGAAAATTTTCGATACAAAGAAAACATTTGAAACTTTCTAGGAAAACATTCCGATCTGGTAACAAGTTTGAATTTTGCACCCCAAAAGAAAATTGTATTTTTAACCCAACGGACTGTAAAACAAGATAACCGGAAGCAAGTCCTCGAAGTCCAGTACGTCATGCTTCCCAAAATACAATCGAATCGATCGACGAATTTGAATTTCAACCCTTAAATAACCATCGTGAAAAAGAAATTCGATCGCGAAAGAAAGGCTGCACTTTCGAGCCAGAAAAATCGGCGAGAATGAAAATCACGAGTTCGCTGGGTTAATCGAGGTATCGTTCACAGCTTGTTACCAAAAAACCAAAAAATCCGCTAGCGGAGAGAACGGTCGGATCGCGTGCGTCTCAATTAATCCGCGGATAACGAAACGCGCACGTTGTTAAATCGTTCATAACGTTCGTGGGCTCGCATTAGCGACGCATTAGCGCCGACAGGATTGCTGGCTCGATGGGCGCAGTGTTGGACATTATACAAATACGAATAATGAATAAGTAATTAGTCATCATTCGATTATTTGTTGTACGAGTTGTTCGTTATTCGTTTGGAAAACTTTTAAGCTTTGTCCATTATTCGCTATCGATACAAATGAAGATGCTCGAAATGATTACTTGGTATCGGTGGACTGCGGATTTTATGCATTTAAACCAATTTTTTTAGACGTATTATTTCTAACTTACCGAAGTGATTTGAGGAAGAATGTTATTTCACTTGGTTCCTATTTCTTGCAATTTGTGCAGAGAATTTTTATTTTGCATAAAGATCCGCTGTCTACTAACGATAATGTCCACGGATTCTTGCAAGACAAAAGACGATATCGGTGAAATAGTTATCGATGAAATGATTGTCGTTGATTTAATGGTAACCCGTTATGGAAACGCGGAAATGGTTGTTGGACAGTATCGTTGAACAGAGTATGGGGGTTTCGCGTGAGTGTGGGTGGCGTTGGTCGTTTTCGCGCGGCATTTGCGACCTGGAAGAGTGGGGGGCGGGGGGGAGGGGGAGATCGGGAAAGAAAGATGGGAATGATGATGGAACGATTGCGATGAAAAGGTCCGTGCAGCAGAATGCATTTCGAGTGCAGCCCGGGAAAGTGCATACCGAGGAGCTGGCTCTGCGACCATCAGCCAGACTGCGCGAATGGACTGGACGAGATAAATTGCGGCAGTAAGTTATCGATAAGTCTGTAGGTTGATCGTTGGATGCACGGCTTCATGGGCCAGGAAGGGCCAAGGGCGAGGCGAGGCGAGGCAAGACTGAGGCAGAACTGTGGGACGAAGGCACGGCGCGACGCGGCGCGGCGTGGCAAAGCCCTGAAAACTACGGGCGCGGCGCGGCGAATTATTAGGGGGGCGCTCGCCTCTTCGAATCGCAAGTTGCATCCCCCTACCGGTGAACTCGTTTCCCATCGGTGCGGAATTGCGGGTTGGCAACCGGAAGAAAATAAATTACCGGGAAAGTAAATATCAGCCCTCGAAACCCCGCGACCGGCCTCCAGAACGAAGGAGGTTTGTCGTTCGAATCATTTTGTTTCTCTTTCTCGTTTTTCAAGGAAAATTATCGAGTAATGTACACGCCTCACGAACCGACGCAACGCGACGCGACGATTTCAAAACTGTTTGTTAGATCGATCACCGCGACCAGAACGTTTCGAGTTACTCGCCGATATTAATGTTTGCGGGATTTATGACTCTGCTTTCGAACTCTGCTGCAACCGTGGCGATGTCTACTTTTTCGCGACAACGAAATTGAAAGTCTTTTTAAATGGAATTGCTCGTGGACTTCTCAATTTGTTCGGGCTCCGGCGCATTCTCTTTTTAAATCCATAGTGTTCTTATTTAGTTGGTATTGACGGTTTTCTGGAGTCGACTCGATTTTTCAATTTTTCAACACATTCAATTCGTAAAATAATGTTCTCCGAGCTTTCAGTCCACGAGCTCCCAAAGCAGCAGTGCAAGTTGCAACTAAAAGTTGCAGTCATAAAAAAGAAATGGGCCAATGAATAGAGGAAAGCAACCTAATTTGGACCGCTTCCTGGATTGGAGTTGATTTATAATTCACATTTAATTAATACCAGCGACCACTCTGCTGCTCTTTTCCAAGATAGCGATTCAATCTAGCTAATTACTCTAACAGATTCGTACAACATTTCAAAATGCCGCTGGTTTCAAATATGATTTTCCACCTAGTCGAATGAATTTTTATTACTGTTTAAAAGCATGCGAGTGTTAAATTGCATTATTCTATCTTTTAATCTTTAATCACAGAGACGTGCGGTTTCAGACACCGCTGCGCGTTAATGTTTTAACTAACACTGGGGTGAAATCTTCTTTCGCTCTGATAATAATTTTGCTGGGATGTGGAATTATTAGAATTATACTTTTATAGAGGTTGAAACTAATTTATATATTGCGAAATCTACATTAATTAGTCTAATTAGCTTCTCCGCTGACGGTATTGTCAGAATTTTTACAGGTTTTAATGTATGATAACTTGACCGCAGAACCGTATGAATTTGTGGCATGCGAATGTTCCTGAAATACGAGCAACCGTGTACATTAACCGAAATTATCGGTGTGTAATTTTCTCACTCTATCGAGCCCTGGAAGTCGGTCCAAATTCGGCAACACCATCGAAAATGAAAAATCGTAAACTGGAAGAACATTAAAACAATTTCAGTATGAATCGCAAGAGGGGAAACGGTCACGCGAGTGGAAACGAGAGTTAAAAAGCTCCAATTTCCTAATTGCGTCGAGTCCTGAAAGTCGGTCGAAATTCGACACCGTGTCCTATGCACCGCGCCGCGCCGTCGTGCCCTATGCATCGTCGTGGCGCGGCAGCTGCATTAAACGGCGCGGCGTTTTATTCTAAAACGCGAAAAGTGTAACAGCACCTCGTCCGAGATTTTACGTTACACGATAATTATTCCCGGGGCGAGATGGGTAAAGTCGCGAGGTCGCGTTGAAAGCCGTCGGCGGCGGAATAAAAAATGCCTCGGAGTGCAATTGACCCTGGGGGATGCAATTCGCAGGTCTCGAGACGGCTCTCGACGGAAATAGACCGCGAACAATGTGCACGGACGCGGACGCGGATAGAACACGCGCACAGAGAATTCGCGAAACACGGGCCATACACCCGTTTTTACTTGCTCTCTCGGTGTCATCGAGAAGAGGGATCCTGCCCTGCGCGTGTATCATTGTCATCTATCAGATTCGATTGTCATCTATCTTATAGGGGTGAAGAATTGCACGGCGGAAGAATTCACCTGTCACTCGGGGAACGGCGAGTGCGTGACACTGTCATGGATGTGCGATGGCAGCCTGGACTGTTCGGATGGCTCAGACGAGGCTGAGTGCAGTAAGGTTCCGCATGGGGCTCTTCGTACAACTCCATCGAGCTTCTCTTCTCTCCTCTCTTGCCTTGTCTTGTCTTGCCTTGTCTTGTCTTGTCTTGTCTTGTCTTGTCTTGTATTGCTTTGTCTTGCTTTGTATCCTCGAAGATGCTCAACGAGTCGACTCGACGCAGATAAATGAAATGTCACAGTGCGTTTCGCTTGAACGCATTGCGGATCATGCTTACCAGTGATACTGTAAGTTTTGTGGAACATTTCTGATGTGAGATACTTTTATTATTATCACAGTTAATCTGTAGTTGAAAAGGTACACAATCTACTCGCACACTAGACTTGTTTAATTCATTTTCAATTTTTTAACGTACACTTTTGAAAAACGAAGTAGAAAATTGTTTACTTTGTTCAAAATTTTAATACGTTCGATAGAATCGATGTAAACAGATTTTCGAAGGATCAAATTATTTTCTTTATAAAGAATTTTTCATATCAAAAATATAATGTAATAACAATTTTAATCAATTTTCTAGTGAGATGCTGCTAATGCACGAACCTTCGCAGTTTAATAATTAATTCCTGTACAGGAACATTGTTGCATTCATTTTCGAAGCAAAATCATAATGAAAACAACATTCGTAGTATCAAAAATAAAATGTTAACTTCTGTGGAACGTTCTCTTGTACTTCAGTAATTTGCGCGACTATACATACTCCAACCATAATAACTGTCCACCCAACTAGGATGACCTTAATATTATCAGCAGACTGCGGACGTTTATGCAAATTCTCACTTTTATAAGGAAGTTTCAAGAAATAGAGAGAGAGAGAGAGAGAGAGAGAGATGTTGAGTAAAATTTTATTTCTCACAGCAATAAAAACTAAAATTGGATGAATTGTTATTAAGCTTAGTATTTGAATGTTTCTTAACCGCTTGGTAGACTATAAATCCATAAAGAGTTTTAGATTCGTTCGAGTGCATTTAATTCTGAACAGAAACATTTTTCAATTTGAAACACATCAAATCCAGATTAGTTACGAATTGGTACGGATTAAAACTACGTTCGCGAAACTCACGACATCTCGTTATCCGTAATGCGTTCGCAATCTGAAGAACGTGAATCGAACTCTGTCCCATTTAACTGGTCGTCACGTGCATTTGTTTTCAGCTACCGACTCGACTCGTTGAACGAACTATAGTTATAGTAGTTTCGCTTTCTGTCGCTATAATGTGTTGATTGCCAAGTAATCAGCTGATGTGAAGCTTGCTTTCAGAAGTTCCAGCAGCAAAAAGAATGTAGCAGCTGGAATTTTTCCAACAGAACTTGCAAAACCAACAATTACTCATCCTCCTTGAAATTCCAATTGCTAACCCACGATTTATTAAAACTTTGATTTCTCCGACATGTGTGATTCTTCGTTGATCGTCTAGATTAATTAGAAAAAAATGGGTAAAGCAGAGTTTTTAGTATTTTTACAATCGTCTTAAACAGCATATTTATTTCGGAACATTATTGTGACTCGACGGTAAACACTTTTGAATTTCTCCAATGCTCGGAATATATTTTTGCAATCTCCGAATTTTTGAGTGGTTTTATTGCCGGCGACTCTGCCGCGTCACGTTTTAGAAGTGCTCATTAAAACTTGCTGTAATTTACGAAAACATTTGACTCGGCTTGGACTTTCAACTATTCGTTTTATGCGTTCGCGGGAGAGCGCGCGAGCTCGAAAGTTTGCGACGCGACGCATTTTTCTGCTCGGAAATCGCGTACAATCGCATCGACGTTATCAATTATGCTCGGCCATCGATGCGGCAGTGTATTAACTTTCTCGCTCTCCCTCTCCTAGCTCGGCTCACAAGAACACCGTTAAACGATAAAAGGAACGGTCAAAATAAAGAGTTTGACGGTTCCAGAGCGTCGAGTTTTATGAATTATTTTAATACCGCGACCGAAACTCCGTCCAATCTATTCTCGATATATCGTTAAAACTCGGGGCCAGGCCCGTAAAAGAGTTGGATAGCCAGTAACAAGTGAAATTCACCATTTATCGGCGCTTTATTCCACTTTGTTAATTATGTAACAAGGCCTTCGGGCTCTGTTAGTTAAGAGTTAATACACGATCGGTTTAATAATGGACACACCAGCCGTTGATCAAAAAGCTTCGAGCACCTCTTCGTACCTTTCCGAAACACTTCGACCCAAAACGTGATTACAACTATTTAAAAAGCATACCTGCAATCTCGTTACTGTTTTAATTATAAAGTTCGACGTTATTATCGAATGCGCGGCGGTAAATTGTTCGCGAAACAACGCTTTTGTCACCGAAAACGCGGAAGGAATGGTAATACTTCTCGTCGAGGCTGCGTTGCCACCGAAACATGAAAAGAAACACAAATCGAAATTTCGTTGAGTTTTAACGGTGCGAAAATATTAATTGTTCGACGACGGAACTTTGTGAAATTAATTAAATAATTAATTGGTTAAAGATCCAAGTTTCATGGAAATTTTCTGTTGGGAAAATATAAGCCAGAATTTTTCGAATAGAAATATACATATATTAGAATGTCAGAAGGGAATAGTATAAATTACAAATGACAAATTACAAAGAAAACGTACAAACTGGAATGTCGAAAGAAAGTAAATGTAAAGTAGAAGGTCGTGAAAACTAAAGTTAGTTAGAATGCTGAGAGAGGAAAATACAATTTTGTACTTTCAGAGAAAGAACAATTCTAATTAGAACGTCGAAAGGGAGAATGTACAAAATAGAACGTTGAAAGAAGAGGGGTGCAAATTAGAACGTTGAAAAAGGATCTATAAAATTAGAAAATCCAAAAAATATATGAATGTCGGAAAGCTTAGGAAAACAAAGCACAAATTAGGACGACAAAAAGGGTTGGTCAAAATTAGAGTGGCCGAAAAAAAAGAATATAAATTAGAAATTAAAAAGTATACATACCGAAACTTTTAAAAAAGCTGAAAGAAGAAGAAATCAAACTGGAACGTTCAAAAAGAGGAATAAAGATCGCAAAACTAAGAGAAACAGTACATAAATTAGAAATTAGTGTGAATAAAAAACGGAAACTGCACGTTAGAGAGCGAAAGAAGAAAAACGCAAACCAGAAAGTTTTCAACGAAGAATAAAAGTCACAAGGCCAAGAGGAAGCGAACATAAATTAGAAACTAAAAAGCGTACAAATCGAAACTTCGAGAGACGTGTGAACGTAAAACGTGAAAAAGCTATACATTAAACAGCAAGAGAAGAAATGTGCAAACTGGGACGTCGAAAAGTAGCTAAAAATCACAAGACTAAAAGAAAGAGAATATATATAATAAATTAAAAGTGAACAAATCGAAAGTTTGGAAAACCGTGTGAATTAGAAGCGTCGGAAGAAAAAGAGCTAGAAATTCGAGCGAAAGCAGAAGAGCGCGAACTAGAACGCCGAAAGGGAGCTAAAAGTTGCAGGACCGGAGAGAATATGTAGGTATAACTTGTAAGGTGAAAGCCTCGGAGAATCAGAAATTCAAAAAATATATATGGGACTATAGTAAAGTCCGAAAGAGAAAAGAAATTTCGTTGGATTTGAAACGGTGGGAGTAATTAATAAGTTGAATTTCCGAAGTAAAACGAAGGTGATTTCGGAATATCGAGATTATTTGCTCCGCAAAGAATTGTTGAGGAGCAAAAGTTGGCATGATAAATTGGCGGGCGGCGAGTGTGGATCTCGCGACGGTCGAAAAGTTAAGATTTATTGGATCGCCGCGCCGCCGAGAGAATTATTAAACAAAAGGGGAGCTGATGGACTGTTAATATCGCGATGGAGGCTGGCGTCGCGTCGGCGTCTGCGTCGGCTGCTTATTACGGTGGATATTAAAAGTTGGAGGCCCCGCGACGTGATATACAAGCAGAACCAGCCGAAAACGCGGCGCGGCGCCACGCGGACCCCCGTTGTCCTTTTTATTACGCTCCAGATATAATTATTACGATGATCGTAATCGCCATCCCCCGTTCCTTAATTAGTCTCATCGCCGGAGACCGCGGCAGCCATAAGTAACATTCGCTTCTTCGCGATAATATCCACTCGACCTCCATTTCCACGCACCCCACACCCTTTGTCGTCCGGTGCATCCTATTCAGTTGCATCTCCGCCACGCTTTTTAATGCCGATTTTAACATCATCCCTGATTCCCAGAAACACGCTATGCTTTCAAACGTCCGCCTGAACGCGGAAAATTCTACGTTTCCGGTTCTACGGTGCATATAGTTCACTCGAGTTTCTAAATCCCGAAGGCCCTTCACCATACCCTTCACCCTTCATCCTACAACCTTCATCCTACAACCTTATTCTTACCGACATCGTCTGCATACTGGGTCGCTTAAGTTCCTGCAAAATCTTTTTGCATGTCCTTGTGGTTCGAAACGTACTATAACATTTTTGTATGCTCTTCCATGTTTGCGGAAGAGCGTCCAATTATATTCGTTGCCTCGTATTAGTTCAATTTCCTTTAAGCAAAATCAAATTTCAAACGAAGTATGCAAAAAATGAACAAAGAATGAAAATTAATTTAAAAATGTTTACCTCCATGCAGCATATACGTACATGAAGTAACGGAGTTGCTTTCGGGATGATTTATGAACCGGAAGTATCGGGGCGAAAATAGATGGGCTTCTTAATTCTCGCGGTGTCTTCGCGTAATTGATATGTATGTAGGAATTAAGAACGACCGGAGAAACAGGTTAAACCGTAATTGCTTCGCAATGCGTAAAACACGTCGGTGTTCAACAATAGCTTGTGTGACGCATACTTGCTTCGAGCTTCTTTTTATCGTGCCTCTGGTGGGGGTAAAGTGTTAATAAATTCCGCGCATGAGCTTCTTGTTTCCGCAAACTGCCCCCCTCCTCCCCCATATGCTGCTCCATTGGAAAGTTTAAGGCAATTCGCACCGCGTCGATTTTTCGTTATTAAGTGACCAATGATTTGTTCGCCGCCGCGCCGCGGCAATAAATGTGTTTTATGTCGATGCTGTTCCCGTAGTATTTCTCTGTTGTTTTCGAAATTTCCTTATCCAGCTTGCAGCGACCCTTCACCCTATGTTTATTACAGCCGATATGTTATACCTTTTAACTGGAAAACTTCGAACATACAATGTGTCTGCTGTTAATTAATATTTCTCCGAAAGGAAAATGATGTTTGAGAACATTTAAATGTTTCAGCTAGCAGTAAGGTTTGGATTAGCACGCTTCGTAATCCTGATTTCGCGTTCACCGGCCACGGTATAATTATTTCCTCGTAATTGTGGTTATTATTGTATAACGAATTGTTCGATAATGGGATTCATCAGGAACAACACTCGTTATTCAATTCGCTGAAAGTAGCTTAGTTTAATCAACTTCTGGATCATATTCGATTTCGCTTCCCGTTACCAGCAGATTTGAACCTTTTGAAAGTCTCTATTGGGGCGTGCTAATCCAAAGCTTGTTGCGAACCTATGCAATTCTACGTTTCTATCGAATTCTAGTGTTCAATGTTACTCGAGTATTGCAAGGTAGCGGTTAGTTTGTGTTCGCTTGATCGTGATCGAAAACGGTGCACTGTACTTGGCTGTGGCTGGGACCGCTTTTAAAATGTCAGTGAATCGACTGCTGTATGTTCTGCGAAATACAAATCACCTGCTGTATGTTCTGCGAAATACAAATCGCCTGCGTCAATTGCAAGTGGCTGGAGTCACGTACGGAACGCACTCATAACTCGGTAAATTAAAAATAATATCATCCTTAATTTCCATCTATATATTTTTTTCTTGAAATGGTCAAATCTGCGTAAATTAAGAATAATATTATCCCTAAAATCTCCTAATATGCATATTCACTGTTCCAAATTTCGTCTAATTAAAAAAGTTCGAATATACGTAAGAAATTAACTAAAAATTTGGAAGAAGACCAGATGGCATCTCCATTTTGCAAAACGTGCCCAAGTCCAATTAAACAAAGAGGCTAAAGAGGCGAAAGGTTGAGTAAGAAGCGAACTAAAAATTTCGATGAGCACCAGAGTAAGTACGTCTCTGTGTGACAAACTGACAAAGCGGTCTTCCATTAGCAAGAGAATGCGCAGAACGCGTGAAACGCGTGGTGTAATGGCAATATAACAAAATTAGAACAGAGTAAAGATAATTTTCGGGTCTTCTTGCGAACAGCCAGTACGGTGCACGCGTTTCCCGTGAGAACGATCTAGCCTGTTGTAGTTCCGTAGACGAGCAAGTAGCTTTTTATTGTGTATGGCAGAGTTAATGTCACGCCGTGTCGTCGTAACAGCGCACCAGACCGCGCTTGTCGTTGATCGAGCACCGGTTAATTGTCTCGCTTAATTACAGGACCGTGCTAAGGAACTTATTTCTTCTGGAGCGCGATATGGTCTCGCGAGGCCGCGAACTATTCTTTCTATCGTTTAAATGCAGCTCTCGCGGAAATAGCAAACGAGCGTCTCGTTTAGATTCAATTCCGAGCAATTTCATATTTCTCCCTCAAAGTGGAAACTTCGACGAAGAATTTCTGCTCGGATGATTTCACCGGTGCATACGTTTCCATGTGCTTTAACGAGCTCGGCGTTTCTCGCGAACGTCGATGGATATTTCCAAATGATACTGCACGGAAGAAATGAGTTGTCTTTAGGGTCGTACGGAAGAGGCACGATTGCTAAAACTTTGGAAAATACAAAAATGCAATTATCAAGTTTGGGAAGTCCATGAAAAATTGTATTCGTGTAGAAATCCGCAGTGATAATTGTTCGGAACCGATTAGTTGCAGAGGAGAATCTATTTATCAGTTACAGAAACAATATTTACCATACACGGTAACGATGTAGTTGATTTATAAAAACACGCGATATTGGTTATTCGCTATTCGCGCACTATTCGCTCCGGTTAATCCTACATCGTTCATGCGAAGCGCGCTAAACCCTATTGGATTTATTTCATCGAATCGCTGATAAACGACGCCGATTGGTTGTGTGGCTCTGGCAAACTCTTCTTTTTTAGTAAATAGTACAATTATTTCAACTTAACAGACTTCGACGAATGTCCCCCAAAAAAATCAGAGTGAAGATGAACTAGCTTGGAATCATGCTTCTTCCCAACGAATTTCTGTCGCTCGTGAAAGATTTCACGAGCGATAAGAATCGGATAGCGCATCTTCGTGTTTTAATTAGCAAATTACGCCTTTGAGTGCCGGATCGAATTATGCGTGGTGTTCCTAATTAAATGCCTCGAACGTCGACCATTTCGTCCAAGTTGATGAAGCGAGGAAAGGTCACGGAGATACGAGGACTATGACGAACAGGTTGACGACAGGTTTCATCGATGCGTCGGGATGCACGTCGGGATGCAATTAGAGATCGTACACTTTTGATTGGGCACTCAAAGAGTGTTAATTAAAGCGTGATCGCGTGTATCGTTTCTAATGCCGTTTGATTCTTCTGTTCCTGAAACGCGCGTTTCTCTTAGACGACACCTGTCGATCCGACGAGTTCACGTGCACCAACAAACAATGCATACCGCAACCCTGGGTCTGCGATAGCGACGACGACTGCGAGGATGGTAGCGACGAGGCGGACTGCAAGCTGGCCACCTGTAATCCAAAGACCGAATTCGCCTGCTCCGATCATCGTTGCATCACGTCCAAGTGGAGGTGCGACGGGGACGCTGATTGCCCGAATCGGGCCGACGAAATTGGATGCTTGGTTCGTAAAATGATCGTTACAGTCCAGTAGGGCTCAAACACGGGGCAAGTTGATACATTTTACAGTTTTTCATTTCTACAATTTTTCTTGAAACCTGCATTTTCTAAATCTATGCGAACTGTATATGTACCATATACATATGAAGAAAGTTTCATCGCTGAGAATTATTTCGTCGAGTTCGAATTAAATCACGCAACACTAGTTGCGACTGGAAGGTTGGCGATTTCATTTGAAAATTGAGTTTCTCTCGCTGTTTCGTAATTAATATAATTTCGTGTCTTTCAGGACAACCCGAAAAGCCGCCGTGCCAGCCCCTGCGATGCAAACTTCATCGACTGTGGCGACGATTTCACATGCATACATCCAGAATGGTTATGCGACGGAGGAAAAGATTGTCCAAACGGTGCAGACGAATCACCGGAACGATGCCACAATAGCACTTGCAGGCCCGATCAGTTCCAATGCGAGGATCATCATAACTGTATCTCAGGTACCAGAACAAGTTTCTATAGTCCACAGCGCAATCGAATTTTCTGCGTAGCGTGATTAATTGCGATGTCTCTAAATCTAAATTATTGAAATATTGTAGGCCATCTGTACTGTAACGGGAACGTGGAGTGTCCGGACGGAAGCGACGAAAAGAATTGCACAAGCAAAACGGCCTCCTGCGATCCTTTGACCCAGTTCGAATGTAGCGAGGGTTCCTGTATACCTCTTCACAAGGTGTGCAATAAGAATCGGGATTGCATCGGTTGGGAAGACGAGAGCCACGAGCTTTGCGGTGTAAACGAATGTCAGACCAACAACGGCGGGTGTTCTCAACTTTGCGTCGATCTGCCTATTGGTTTCCGATGTGACTGCAACCCTGGTTACAGATTAATCAATAACCGAACATGCGACGGTAACACATACAAGATTGTTCTAACTTCTGAAAAAGAAAAATCCAAGTTGCAACCCTGTGTGTTTCCATTTCTATTCTCTAGACATAAACGAGTGCCTAGAGCCAGGCAGCTGTTCTCAATTCTGCGTAAACCAGAAGGGCAGCTTCAAGTGCTACTGCTCCACCGGTTACCTCAGAGACCCGAGGAACCATAATCGTTGCAAAGCAGCAGAAGGCCACGCGAGCCTTCTCTTCACCAGGCGACACGACATCAGAAAGGTAGCATTGGATCGGCAAGAGATGACCGAGATAGTAAACAACACAAAGATGGCAGCAGCCTTGGACTTTGTATTCCGCACGGGTATGATCTTCTGGAGCGACATGAGCGAGAAGAAAATCTACAAGTAAGCACCCGATTCCTCTTCCAACCATCGATTTTGTCTTTGGAAAAATTCTTATGGATTCTTGCGACCTTACAGGGCTCCGATAGACGAAGGAAACGAGCGCACGGTCGTCATCGACGATGGCTTAACGACGTCCGACGGGCTGGCCGTCGACTGGATTTACAGTCACATTTATTGGACCGATTCTGAGAAGAATACCATAGAACTGGCCAACTTCGAGGGTAACATGAGGAAGACGCTTATAGAGGATCGCATACAGGAGCCGAGGGCGATTGCTCTGAACCCCTTGGAAGGGTGGATGTTCTGGACCGACTGGAGCGATGAGGCTTGCATCGAGAAAGCTGGCATGGACGGCTCCCATCGAACGGTAACTTCATCGTCTCTTTTCACCCGAATTTTCGATCGAAAAATTTCAGAACGTTATCCACGCTGCATGTATATTATTGCAGGTAATAGTTGACAACGACGTGACCTGGCCGAACGGTCTGACCCTGGACCTGGTGGGTAAGAAGGTATACTGGGTGGACGCCAAGTTGTACATAATTGGATCGTGTAACTACGATGGTTCCGGTAAACGGACGGTCCTGTTTTCCCCTGATTCGCTGAGGCATCCGTTCAGTATCACGACGTTCGAAGACTACGTCTATTGGACCGACTGGGACAAGGAAACGATATTCAAAGCGAACAAGTTCACCGGCAAGGAAGTGGAAGCGGTGACATCCC
This sequence comes from Lasioglossum marginatum, assembly GCA_028455795.1. Lineage (NCBI taxonomy): Eukaryota > Metazoa > Arthropoda > Insecta > Hymenoptera > Halictidae > Lasioglossum > Lasioglossum marginatum. The sequence goes on from CM052276.1 coordinate 8,729,198, forward strand.
ACCGAACCCTGCAACACCCGATGGTGGTCCATGTGTACCATCCGTACAGGCAACCGGATGGGACAAACCAGTGTCAAGCTGTGAACGGGCACTGCAGTCATTTGTGTCTGCCTGCGCCGATGATCAACGCGAAATCGCCTCGTCTCAGCTGCGCCTGTCCAGACGGCCTAAAATTGCTGCCTGATGGTTTGATGTGCGTCGAGAAAGGTGAGCCGATCGCGGAACAGTAGCGTATCGTTTCTTCTAACCGAGCTACGTGCATTCGTTTATAGTTTATAATATAATACATAGTATTATACACATATATAGCACCGAATGAATAACGTAAAATGGTACGTCTTGCATGTCGTTAGAATACCTTAACGCTTATGGTATAGACTTCGCAAGACTCTTCTCGAGAACGGCATGCATAAGAATACTCTATGAATCCATAGCAACAGCAACAGAATTTATCGTTTACTCGATTATTATTTATTACTTTGTTACTTATGTTTTTTGCATCGGTGTTGCATGAATATGGGATATTCCAGTAACCACAACCGTAGAGCCCACCACGCAAGAAAGTAGTAAGCCGTTCAAGAGGCTCGAATCGTTCAACGTTACCACCACCACCATCACCACCACCGTTCGTAAGTATAACTGCACGCCTACCGGTGTAGCTAAATATACGCGCGTTGTTTACGATCGTAGATGCTCGGCTTTAGCTTATTCTGTTCAGCATATAATTACCACGGTCGCGTTAGCGATGATAATAACTGACCTCTGCGGATCTTTTATGCACTCTCATTTTTATAGATCATTTTCTTTACTGTTTGATGCAAACGTTGACCTGTCGTTTCGCAATTTGCAAACGCCACGAGTGCAAAAAGGTCTGCATAATTAGAACGTAGGATCTATATTATGCATAGTTGAAGCTTAACGAAAGACTCTTTCAACTTTTTCATTAATTCCTAAAAGTAACCGTCGAGAAGCTTTTCTATGTTACTATCCCTGGCAGAAAATATTCGATCGAAATCGATCAAAAATGAAATACACGAATAGCTGTAACGACTAGACTGCGCATGTTATGCAAAATAAAAATTTGTTTCTTTTTCGGATAATTTTAATAAATTCAAAACAATACAATTATACGATTTTTAGTTACTTTAAATGTTTTCACGGTTTTCTATCTCATCTAATCATTCTCGTCGTAAATGCAAAGAATCTGCAGTCTAGTATTAAGGTGAAAGGATACCCACGTGACTTTTCTAATGAAGGAACTAGAATCCACTAGAATCTAACTAGATTTTGGGTCGAAACACGGGTTGCGGGCCGCGACTTTTTGTCCTTATACGAGTGTATTTTGAGCTGCACAAAGGTTCATTTGATAGAGGAAGGTTCGCGCTGGTCATGAGAGAACGAGATTATGTTTATGTCTAATAATATCAATGTCCAAAGTAGAGCGAAAATTCTCGATTCTAGTTCCCTTCAGTCGGGTATCCTTCCCCCTTAACGATACTATAATAAATTGATGTTTGATTTTAGATCCGCCACAGACGACCGATGCAGATGGCAAGAGTAGCCTTGCTACCGAATCGACGGATGCTGGTTTGGTTGCTGGTATAGCGATAGGAGTTGCGTCGTTTGTGCTGTTGCTCCTCGCGTTGGTCGCAGTATTATGTTACAGGCATTATCTTCACCGTAATGTCACGAGTATGAATTTTGACAATCCTGTGTACAGGAAAACCACCGAAGATCAATTCAGTCTTGAGAAGAATAGGTTTCCACTCCCCACTGCTACTGTTGGAGAAGAGGTACTTAATTAACGCGTCGTATAGCGCTTCGTACAAGATGTCTTACTAATATTTTTCTTTCCACACAGGCTCAGGAGCCTTTAACGAGTCCTGGAACTAACGATTACGTTTAAGACTCACTCTGGCGATGAAACGGGCTTAGCAGGCTGTTGAAAACAATGTCGACCAAGTAACAGAAGTCGAGCGAGCCTGTCCAATAGTACGCCTGCGTTTGCCCGCCTGCCTGCCAACTCAGCTGTGATTATGTTTACTTTTTTGTTTTTATACTGTGCCTATTTGTTTACAAATTTAAGCATCTCGTCATTCGAACTATATGGTATATGTGCGTGCGTGCGCGTGCAACATTGAGATTTGCTCCGAGGCATAAAGGGAGAAATATCTAGGTGAAACTGTAATTGCTGCCAAATAAGCGTGTCGTACGAGCGCCCGTTTCCAAGTAGTTCAATAAGGATCAGGAATTCCTACTTTGTAAACGTTCTCTCCTCGGTTTTACAATGCGTAACGTGTAATATATAGCGCTATTTGTCACACACACACACACACGTGCGCACACGCAATGTGTGGGTCACACGCCGCATCTACGTTTAAATTTATATATGAATATATATATAATTATATATATATATATATAAATATATATATATATATATTATAAATACATAGAATATTTTTATCTACATCGTAAGATCTTTAACTTGTTATTGTTTCGTTATTTATTCTCTGTAAAAGTATATACGTTCTGAAGCATAAACCTTTCAGTTGGAATACATAGATAATACTGTTGCATTATTGAGAATCACATGTATATAACACACAAATGCAAAGTGTATCATAGAGATAATTTTAAAGATCATTAATAACAATATTGAATTATTGAAAACCTTTACCGTATAGTTCTTTGCGAGTTTGTTAAATTATTTATAATACGTTTTAACGTGTACATCGTAAAGTACTTCGTCGTGCCAAAAGAAGAAGAAGAAAAAGGAAACGTCCCAAGAAATCTCGAATCTAAACGGTTATCCGATACATAATAGCGATCGGACATCTTTTCGTGAAACCAGTGTGTAAAATTTTTTCCGGTATCGTATAATAGGTCTTAAGGATAGCAATACTTGTATTTGAAAACCCAGTAATATAGTTGAAAAGAATGGCGTTTTAGCATGCATAATGTGTATCTGATTTTTGTACATGAAGAAAAGAAAGAAAAGCAGATTTCTCCTTTTATGTCACTAAAGCGAGACGCGAAAGAAAACCGGTGCTTCGAGCACGTTCGCAGAAACATTTTTTAACAACGACCTGTGTTTTACGTGGGTGGCTCATATCACGGTGACCATCGGTTCTCTCACGGATATTCTGCTAACGTTTATGATTCTAACGGAATAGTTTCGACACAAATTAGATGTAATAAGATCAGCTCAATGACACTAAGTGGACTGTGTGTTAAAGTAAAACTGTTGTTTAGGTATTTCAACCCACTAAAAAGAAAAATCAGTGTATATGTATAGAATTATCGCCTCCGGCTTAAGAGTTTTACTTATTACGTACTTTATGATTACTGTATTAAAACAATTAAATGTGAGACAGACGTTCTTCTAGATAAGATTACTAAAAAATATAGTAATATTAGGGCGAAACCAGGAGCTGTGTCCATTAATCAGTAGCAAAATTATTTTTTTCCGATCGTCATGTTATCGCAAAACGATTATCCCGGTACATTCCGTTCCAAAAAATTATACCTCGAAGACTGCGTCTCAAACATTTTCAAAGAATTTTACAAAGATAATTTACTCGATCTAACCAACCGACGAAGTTGAAAACTAATGTTTGCTACTTTTTAATCGTGCATACATTCTTGTCTGCGAGTGCGAGAAAGCAAAGTCCAAAATTTAAAATAATAGAGGCTCGGTGGTGATTTTAATCAAAAGATAGCAAAAGTGTGGTGAGTATCGGTTGCAATTAATTGTGTGAGTCACAAGGCATAACTTAGCCGATCTATTCGCCAAAATCGTGTCAAACATTATTTCTATGCAATATATATTATCACTACACACGCATAATATAAATATATATATATATATATAATTTATTATAATGATTATTGTATAAATAAATATACAAAATAAATCACACTACCCTCATCATTATCATACCTATTAAGAAGTGTAAAATGTATAATTTGTAAAAATGTACTTTGGAAATATAGAATAGTAATTAATTTCATTCCTGCATTATGCATCGAATGTAGGATCAAATCGCCTAGCAGACGACTCTTGTGGGCAAAGTGCTATAGTATGTTGAGAAATCGCAGTACCGCGAAGCTAAAGTGGTAGAGGGGAAAGGGGAATCGTCGTCACAACTCATTCTATCTAAATATTTATGGAAACTGTAACTGTAATGTACATACATGTATTTTATTTTATCACTCGTTCATTTTTACATTATTCTTATTATTTTAAATATGGCTAACTCATTTTGTCGATTATAATTTGGAAAAAGTTAAATTTTAATGTAGAAGCTGATAATATGAAATCTGTATTTATTTCCTCACAACTTACTTCATTTAAAAAAAGGTATAGTAAGAACAATATGGTATATAAATTGGTGACTAGAGCAACGTTGAATGTGAGATGTCCTTAAGATCTATTAGCTTTTATTGTTCTCCCATCAAATCCAAATGTGCAAATTTGATGGTAGAACTATGAAAGGTAATAGATCTTAAGGACATCTCACATCCAATGTTGCTCCAGCCACCAATACATATATCGAAAATAGAATATATATATATTATATTTCATGTAATACATATAATATAAAACAAAAATAATAATATTAATAATATTTATTTCTGGATAATACATATAATACAATAAACACTTATTCTTAATTATTGGTTACAAAATAAAATAGTTCTTGTTAGTTTAAATCTTATCCTTTAATGACCTGCAATTAAAACATTACCACAAACAAACAAAAGACTGCTTAAACAAGG
>CM052277.1:0-60167 GCA_028455795.1 Lasioglossum marginatum
CTGTAATCGTTCCTTTTATTTGACCTTATTAAATAATTATCTTTTTTGCAGTTATTTTAATTCAGGATATTTCCTTCATTTCATGAAAGAGAGAGAGACTGAACTTGGAATAAAATATTTAGATACAAATTGTTTGATACGAAAGGGGATATAATACGGGTGCTGCGAATCAAACAATATAAACTTTTCGTTCTGATCAAGGCGAAAGATGATGTAGGTTTTTGTCCGGACTGAGAGTCGATGTAGGCTTTCCGTAATTAAAAAAAAGAATCACAGTTAAAGTTAAGATTGCAAAGTACAGAATAAAATATTAATGTAACCACAAATAACTTATCTTTTAGGCAGTTGCGTGTTTATCAGTGTTACCACAAAAAAAAACTTTTTTTTTCTGCACAGAGGTTGGTAACACTGATAGGAACAAAAACCTTATTAGATTTTGGGTCGAAACATGGGTTTGCGGGATGTCATTATTTGTCCTTATTTGAGCAAATTTTGGGCTGGATGTGGGCTTATTCTAAAGAGGAAAGTTAAATACAGCGCGCTCTGCTCATGATTTAAGAGATTATGTTTATATCTAATAATATGAGTGTCCAAAGTAGGGCAAACAATCGAGAAAACACCCGCAGATTCCAATGTATTTTTCTATCTCTAAAAGACTTTTTTGACTTATATGATGGGGCACAGCGCGCTGCACTGAATCTTCCTCTATCAAATGAACCTTTGTGCAGCTCAAAATATGCTCGTATAAGAACAAACAACGACATCCCGTGATTGCATTTACATAGCAGAGTTTCCCCATGTATACCCAAAAATCTTAAAAGTCACGTGACTGCAGTTCCAACAAGAATTGAATATGGAAATAGCAAGCAACTCCATCTTGTGTTCATCAGGTAGTTGCGTGTCTATCAGTGTTGCCAAACCTTTTTTCTGCACAGAGGTTGGTAACACTGATAAATACCCAAAAATCAGAAAAGTCACGCGCCACATTGCCCCAGAGACTGAACTTGGAGAACATATTCAGATAAAAATTGTTTATAATATAATACGGGTGCTGCGAATCAATCAATATAAACTTTTTATTCTGATCAAGGCCAAAAATGATTTTGTTCGGACTGAGAGTCACTGAGAGTCGATGTAGGTTCTTATCCGGAGTGCGAGTTGATGTAGGTTCTTGTCCGGACTGCGAGTTGATGTGCAGTCAATAGTGGCACGGCCAAAACCCGGGCGTGAGCACTCTCATTTACTCTCTGGTAGAATTGGGTAGAATGTATTCCGGTAGGAATTTTGAAATGTTTGACGACTCAAATTAAAGATAGAGGATGGTACTTTGTCATAGGGGCACTTTAGTTTAAAAGAAACACGAGAGCACACGAGGAAAACAATAGAATCCTATCATCAGCTAGAACAATATTGATAAAATTTTTTAACTGAGATAGAACCATAAGGCTTAAAAGAAAAAGTTCGAAATCATTTAAATTGTAAAAGGAAACTCCATTTTCATTACAAAATAAGATCATGTCCTGTAATTCCAATAGCATCACCATACTCAATCCTATTAAAACAGAAAATAGTGGTACCCAATCTGCCCAAGAAAACAAAGAATTCGATTTTGATTCTGTCCTAAAAGAAAAATGGAAAGAAGCTCAAAATAAAGGGACATTTCGTTATATACTAAACATTGAGAATTCAAAATTATTAAGTGGAAAGTATCAGTTCTTAGCTCAGGTAATATAACAACTTTAATGAAAATGCTTTTGATTATCCAGATCACTAATATAAACAATCTTTCAGAAATTACAATTATATATAATAACTTAATGATTTTAGCTGAATGTTGATCGTGGTTACAATAGAAGATCTCCTGAACATATCACTTCAATGACACAGCCTTTCGATGTAAAACATTTCAATTTTACGCAAATTTCGTCAGAAGAGGAAATAATATATTTAGATGGAAATGAAGAAGACGTAATTGCAATTAATATTAGTCCACTAGAGTACTGTCACTCCTTATTGATACCTGAGAGATGTAAACAATTGCCTCAGGTTGTGACAAAGTATAGTTTGTACAAAGCACTGCATATATTTGCATTAAGTCATGATCCGTAAATATATTTAAATATTATTAATATAAAATTTATATTATAACGTTTCCAACGAATTATTAATTACAAATTGTACTATGTTCTTAGATATATTCGAGTGGCATTCAATAGTCTCTGTGCACACGCATCAGTAAACCATCTTCATTGGCATTTATATTGCTTAAATCACAGAATGCTATTGGAACATATTGTAAATAAATTTTGCTATACCTTCCTGTTTTATTAATTATGTACATTAATTTACTATTATTATTTTTCAGGATCTTGACGACTTTGTGGGTCCTATACAAATTTTAAGAAAATATTCTGCAAATGGCTTTTGTATAAAGTATTCAAATGTTCGAAATTTAGACGAACTTGTAAATTGGATATTTTTAATAATTGATTATTTGCAAAAATCAGAGATACCACACAATGTTTATATTACAAGAGCGAAAACAGACTCTGAAGAAGATTATCAAGATTTGAGAATTTACATTTGGGCTAGGAAACCCAGTATAGGCACAAAGGATACTACTATCTTTGTTTGTGCTATCTGTGAACTATTTGGTCACTTTTCGATCAAATGTAGACAATTTAATATTACATATTAATATAATTTTAGAATTCCTACATATATCCTTGGTAATAGAAATGTTTTATAAATTTTACAGCTGAGGAAATGTACAAAAATTTAACGGAAGAGTATCTAGCAAATATTTTGAAAGATGTAACAGAAGAACCTTTTTCACTCATTTTAGACGAAGTGAAAAATTTGATACAAAAACAGATGACTACATGAGACTTTATAACAATGAGAATTACTTTATATAATGTACATCTTCTTCGCATCGAAATTACGTGAAGGGATTACTTGTTCCTTACGAATTTTGATAACTGTGTTGTTATTTAATAAATATATGGTATAAAGTTATGTTTCAAGTAGAAATTATATGTTAAAGAGTATGTATACGAGTATGTATAATTATTTATTATATTCAATAATGGACTGTAAAAATTGATGACATAATATAAGAAAAATAAACTTTAATGTCAACAAATTACAGATAAATAAGATTATATAAACTTAGTTTGTAAAAAGAGTTAATCATTATGATTATGATGAAATCATTATGACGAAACAATATACATGCAAAGGACAATTATACAAGAATTATGTATGGAATAAATTTTACTAAATTGGAAAACTTTCCCTCAAACTTTAGTCTTTTCAGTTTAAATAATCTTTGCTTTGTTATTGATGTCAGCTTATACAGATTAACAATCACTAATACACTTAAGTATTAGTAATGTAAATATATAATAAATATTCAAAATCTTCGTATACATAATTTAATTTATTGGCAATGACTAAAAATGGTTTTATTAAACAACATCAAATTTCACATCAGTTTGGTTTACTAAGATGTGAAACAATTACTATGCTTAATATCGGAAAATATTAGCAGCGTGCTGCAATCACTCTTGCACGTCGTTGATCCACGCAATTAGAAAATTCTTCGACTAAATTAGAACATTTCAGAATTTCTTTCGAATTTTCTTGGTAACACTTAAGTACCTTCGACGTACTCTCTAGACATGGCTGTACACTATTGTGGATATTGAGCTTCTTCTTATCTGCAGAAAAATCAAATTTTCAGTTCAAACTTGCATTTGTTTGGTATAAAATGTTTTCTTCACATTCTGTACCTCATTCAATTTCCTTAGACATTTTTCAATGTACTTTGACAATTATGAATCTGAGATACATACCCTCATCTACATACAACTCTTCCACAGCCTTTTTATATTCCTCATCTATAATTTGATTAATTTTTAAGTGATGTTTCTCTAAATTTTCTAATCGCTTTTGCCAATATTGATCTTGAGTCAGAAGTTCTTGCTCTTTTTGTTGCTGTATTTCAAGAGCAGTTAATGTTAACTGCGGATAATAATACACAGGATATCCAGATGGTGCATTTTCACTTTGAGGTGGCGGCGGAGATACAGCTTTATTGGCAAACGGTTGTGTCATAGGAAAAGATCTTACTTCGTTCCCTGATTGAACATTAGGTTCGTTCACTTTTTGAGTCAATCGTTGTACAACTGAATTTGATAATTTAATTACATCTATTTCTTCTTCATTATCAATGGTAAGTCTCCGAGCACTTTGTCCAGCACCCATTTTAATTGTTTCTGTTTATCTTGAAGGGAAACAAAACATTTATTTTATACTTGTATCAATACATAGAAGAATTTGTCCGAAAAATCAAATAAAAACTGTCAGAAAATAGATCTTGGTTCTTTTTATACATATAATCTAATCTTGATAACTTGAAAACCTCTATGGGACAATAATTTTCTTCATTTCCTTCTGTTCCTCGATAAATCTGAACATAAACTTACTTTCACTCGAGTTATTTGTCACAGGTTAATATTTATTTCATCTCCTCGAATTTAAAAGAAGCTGTGATTGTCATTAATTTATGGTAAATGTAACAATGCATGAATCTCAGCTATAAGAACTATATTAATATGTTCTCTATTATTGCCACAAATATGTAATTAATCTTGTATACGTCATTATTTAAAATTATAATGCATAGCACGATATTCAGAGAATATGTAACTTATATTAGATTATATATACTTGACGAAAAACTACATAACCTTATTCGAACAGATCTAATCTCGTATCAGGAAATCAAGTAAATTTGTTATGCCTTCCATACACTTTAACAATTCACAAAATAGGAACATATGTTTAAAAAAATCCTTTGTGTTCTTTTTATCGAAAGATATTGATAAAAAATAATACTAACATATCACACGTATAAATTTTCATGAACATTGCCGTAACTTCTAAATAGGTATATAAGTTGTGTTATGTTTCATTATTAGACACTGTTAGACATCTTTTTTTTGTTGTTTATGTTATTTCTACTCACCAATAGTGTTATGATACTAGAAAATGTTCAAATATAAAATTATAATATTGTGAGATGATTTCTTTTTAAAAACTGTACCTACATATACATATATGTATATTACATAAAGTTATCCTTTTACATAATACCGACCACTTCAGTTATATTTCAAATTTATAGTGTATTGATTTTACGTACGAAACATCCTAATTTTACAATATTTAATTAGGAAAAAATACCCGTACAAATGCAGAATTACATTACTTATCATAGTGCATGTGCGCATGTATGTATATAACATTCATTTAAATAATTGATGTTTAGCTTGAATAGAAAACATAATATCATGTTTGATAAATCGAATTATAACGTACCAATTTCGATTGTCACATATTTTACGATTTCCCATCAATTTCATAGTTTGCAATGTTTGCATATCTTAAGATAATATACAGGGTGCTCCAAAAAAGGTGTAACACCTTTTAAGGGGTGATTCCTGAGGTAATCTGAAATAACTTTTTCCTTAGGTTGCAACTTTGCTAATGAATTACTATCAAGAAATAATAATATAAAGTGATCAAAGTAACAAATAAAGCGCTGTACCGCTGCATACAGTGATTCGCTAATAAGGAGCATAACCTAAATCTACAATCTCAACGAAAAGGGCGCGCAATTTATAAATCTACTTATGGGCCAGATCTGGTCTAAAGCTTACTTAATAAATATACATTTATTAAAAAAGACGTACTATCTGCGATCATTATAAAGCATACAAAAAATATAATAAATTGAAAATGAAAAGATTTTTAATATAAATCTTCACAATGTATACATGTAATAGAAAAGATGAAATTTTTTGAGTTTTAGAAATTGGATTTGTAACAGGTTTCATTATAAGTTGTATATTTGTCCACATGTTTGTTTCTTACAGAGTATGCTCATAGTACAAATCAATGAGTTTCAAGACAGAGTAATTGGAAATATCCGGGACAAACTTGACGAGTCTATTAACTTTGGAAAGCATCGTTAACAGGTTCATCATCGTCGTCATCTTCCTCTCCTTCACTTTCGAATGTATTATCCGGTATATCGTACAATCTTATCATCGGCTTATTAGGATCCTTCATAATAAGATATTTTCCGTCCTTTTGCTTCATACAAATGTCAATAATACATCTCAAAATACCCCAAGCATTGTCCATGTTAAGGTTGATTTGTGTTGCAAATTCATTTGGTTTATATTGTTGGGTACCAAGGATAACATGTTTACTAGAGTCTCTAACCATTGCTCTTGACACGTATCCGAACTTCAGTTGATCAGAACCAGCTAATAATGCTTGGACAGTCCATTTTGCTAACTTGCATGCATTATTACGTAATTCGTTTGCCAGAACTGCACCACGCTGAGTGTCTAGTTTTTGTCTCCATTCTACACCGTTGGCTAACTTCGAGTCCCATTCGTTCAGTGCTTTAATAGTCAAAAACTGAGTTTCATTATTAGGGCCTTGCATAACAGCATCATGTTCACATCTTGAAATGAGAACAATTCCATTATTCAAATCCCATTTCCTGTATCGGTATGCAACACTAGCAACATCACCCTCCTCTTCTTCTGAAATAAACGGATTTCCTTCATCGAATTTATATCGAGGTTCACTAGATTTCAATACTTGTTGCGAAAAATTATGATTGATAAACGTGGCTTCTAAGGCTAAATTCCTAGGAGAATTTAAGGAATTTCCATCATCTTGGGGAGGCTCGACACTGGTTTCATTTACAGTCAGTAAATCAAACTCAGTGCTGTCACGCTTATCAAAAAATAGTTTATCTCCAATTTTTTCAATTACTATATCCCAAGAGTAATTGCTTCGAGTACAGCACATGATCGTTGCTAAAATTGCATCTGTAGCATAAACGTTTCCCTCTGTCTTTGAGAGTTTGCGAATCACTGGATCGTCAGTAGTTGTAACTGTATGGAAGATTCTATCGATTCTTTGCAATGGTTTCTCGCTTTTAACATTTACTCTGTCATACGTTTTATCATAATACTCGAGCGAGCCACAGCATAAAGTGTCCTCGCCATCCTTTACGCCGGGTAAAGATAATTTCGCTAAGCGAGGGAAATCCATTTCTTCGATAGTTACCCAGTCTGGTCTTACAGTAACAGATGCGTCACGAATTTTAATCGGGGGTTGATTTTTATGGTTTCGTAATCCTTGCTGTCTACCCCATCGTTTTGTTTGACCTTTGCGTTCTCGTTCACGGAGTTTTAGTTTGCTAAGCTGTTGCATCTGGCTCAAAGCACCCCGCTGTCCACCACGACCACGTAAATTCCTTTGATTGTGTCGGAACCGACCACCGCGTTGATACGGTGGTTTTTGTACACGGGTTGTATCAACCAAATGGAATGTTGTTTCATCTTCATCATGGTAGTATGCATACTGACTACCTGAGCCAAACTGTGATGTATATTTATCTACAAAAATAAAAACGTCTTTCTTAATTCATAAACTGTACTTGGCTGAATCATTCGCATGAAACATGAATTGTATTTCCAATAAGTATTCCAATAAGTACTTTTCATTTTATCGCAAGTGATAAAGCTGATCGAAATATATATTGAAATGTTTATATCAATGATGAATATGTCTATGCAAGGGAAGAAAGAAATCTGTTTCTTTGATATGAAGCTCAGCTTTGAGCCAAATGTTGAAAGCGTAAAATCGTATAAGAGTTGTAAAAATCATGTTAGAATTGTTAGTGTTTCATGTTAATTGTTCTTCCACATTGCAATTATAATTTGCACAACTTCGTATATATTTTGTATGCCATTTCTCACTTATTTTTTTACTTTTCTAAAATAAAAAGCTATTGTTTACTAAGAACAATATATCCAACCAATAATCAAAAGAAAAAAGATTGACAATTTTGTGGATTGCTTCCTTGATTTTCACAGATCACTTAAGGGATTACTGAACATGAATTATTATATAGTGGTAATAATAAATATTTTTCGCAACTGAAAAATTTCGAAACATTCTATGACATGATAAAAAAATGCTGTACTATACATAGACCGTAGTGGAACTAGAGGTTAAGTAGAAATAAGAAGCGATACGTACTGGGAAACTTCTTATCCTGGAAAGCTGGAGTTGTCCAGTCCGATATCTATGGCAAATAGTAATACAGTACATGGAGTGAAAGCATTTTTGAAACGATTTTCCAAATGAAAAGAGAAATGTGTATGACAAACCTTGCCCAATCTGTCGCCTTTCGAGAATGGTTGATAAGGTATATCCTTGAATTGATCAGGTAATTCACAAGGACCCCATCCGTTAGGATTATGCTGAATTGCAGGTGCTTGAAAATGAGCAACTTCTTCTTCCTTCTGGACAGGATCCTCCAGAATTACCACGTCGTCCGTCATTCTGTAGTTCTGTAGTATGAAAGACACAAGACACAGTGATAAGTCGTACGTCCGCTTGCCGGAAGAACCGGCGACGCCATTGCAAGAAATAAGGTGTGTTCGTACATCACTAAGCATGATACATACAGGGTGTTTCCTTGAAGGGGCTGATTATTGTAGCTATTTGAAATAACTTTTTTCTTTACAAAAATCTTCTCCGCGGCTTTGTTACGGAGTTATTAACAATAAACACGGACCAATCGGAGCGCGTAGTTAGCGCGTAGGACCAGTCGGTAGCGCGACCTACCGTAGACGAAGCCGGGTCATCGACAGGTTTTAATCGCGCTCTGATTGGTCCGTGTTTTTCCTTAATACATTTTCAAAGAAATACAACATTTTTAGGACACCCTGTATATAAGTAAATACTTTACATATGTACTTCTCTAATCCACAGAGTACAGTTTAAAATTGCTCTTTTTTATTATTCCCGCATAAAAACAACACATGAAAAATAAAGGTGAAATAAACAACCAAATAAAAAACCAAAATCACTTGAAATTCTCTACATAAAACCATATATTATGATTGATTTTCCTAATAATTATTATAGTTATGTCGCATAAATCGTAGGAAGACAATTGATATATTTTAATATGTATACAATAACTGAGAGAAAATCATAAAATGCAAATTACTTTCTACATTGACGGTAGAAGTATTAAAAATGATTTTAGATTGTTATAAATTTAAACAAGTCCGTGTTCATATGCGAAGGTCCGTGCAATGGGTCCGTGTGACGCTGCACACTTGCGGACATATGCGCAGAAAAAAATAAGCAGTGATGAGCAGTAAGTCAAATGCGCCACTTAAGGTGTACCTAGATGTAGCGAATAAAGTGGTAAAATTGCATGTACACTTACCAGGTAGCGACGTCATCGAATGAGCTGTTATTTATAAAATTTCCAAGATTTCCCGTACTTTGAACTTGCTCGTTATCTGTGATTCGTGCCAATTACGGGAAATATATTTTTGACATATAATATTTTCTTTTTAGCGAATTTGTGCGATTTTTATTAGAAATATAGTTTATACACATCCCCGGTACTTATATATTTTGCACATTCAGTTTTTCATTTTTGCATTGAATGAGTCTCGTAAAACTTATTTGTGTATTGAGTCATCTATTTTTAAACCTATATTGCAGGTATTATAAGAACGTTCTTTATGTAAGCAAATATGTGCAATAATTGTTTAAAAAGGAAGAAGTATTAAAGTTTTTCCGCGCACGTGGATCATTTTATTAAAATTGTTTTGTGTTTATTACATTCAGCATATACGGTATTTAGAAGTGCTACATCATGTTGGAATTTTACATATAACTGCAGCTTTTTTTAATGGAAGTTAGACGATATAGAGATAACATTTTTAGGCGTTTGTAAGTGCGTATAATTATAAGTTTGTGCATATTTGCCAGGCTTAATAGGTTATAGCAAATTATAGAATAAAGTGATTTTTTGTATATTTATAATTACTTAGGTTTTTAAGAAATTCAATTTTTTTCTTAAAGGAATCCTAATATTAATTTATTTCTTGAAAATAAGAAGTTTTCAATTGATTCTGACTTTGCTATGTTGTTGAAATTAAAATATGTTCTTCTAATTGATAGTTTAAGAAGAAGATTACTTGAGTTTAGAATTATAGAGTGCTTTTAACTCTTTGATTGTGTACAGCATCCAATGGTATCTAATGAAAAATGCTCTCTTGGTGCAAATAGTGCCTAAAGATGTATCGTGCAAAATGCTCATTTAGAGCAAACAAAATAATTTGAAGACTTCATTTTGTTGTGAAAGATTAAGAATAAGCAGTGCTTAATCAGTCCTAGCTAATAGTGTGCTCAGTACTTTATAATAGTGTCTTATATACCATTTATTGCCAAAGTCGTTGTGTCATTGTATCACTGAATTGGCTCGTTTCATTTCTAAACACATTCAAAAATTCCTTTTACTTCAAATTGTCCTTATGGCTACAATACTTCCTTCGTTAACAGCAATAAAACTTTGACTTGCAGAAGTGAATATCAGTCTGCAGAGGTGAAGCTTTTCTGAATTCCAGTGGCAAAGTTAAAATAATATACTAGATACGTGGCAGATAATTTGAATGAAAGTAAGTTTATATTTTAATTTACATATGTCAATATATTGTCGCGAAGATATAATATATCTGTTATATGTTTCTTTACAGATATTTATATAGACTGAGAGAGCAAAAAAATGAGTTTACAGTGGACACTGATTGCTGGTTTTCTTTACGCTGAAATTGTTGTTGTGTTGCTATTAGTTTTGCCAATAGCATCACCATCTAGATGGAACAGATTATTCAAATCAAGATTTCTACAAAGTATAAGCGATAAAGCATCAGTCTTTTTTATAGTTTTTCTTGCTATATTAGTTCTATTTTTATTGGATGCTATGAGAGAAATGCGAAAGTATACCTCAACCACAGAACATGCAGAGCATGCTCACTTAGATGCTGAAATGCAAGGTATACATGAACTCTCACTCTATTGTAGTACTGTTCCTAAAGTTGTACTATCCTTTAATTTGTAATTTTACTATTGTTTTATACAGGAAACATGAGATTATTCAGAGCGCAAAGAAACTTTTATATATCAGGTTTTGCATTGTTTTTAATTCTTGTTATACGACGTCTTGTGATCTTAATTTCCACCCAAGCTACATTGTTGGCGTCCAGTGCAGCAGCTATGCGGCAAGCAGAATCCGCGACAACAACAGCAAAAAGTTTATTGTCACAAAAGGCAGCGGGAGAAAGTGCACAGAACGATTCGAATGAAGCTTATGACAAAGCTGTATCTGAATTAAAAAATCAGCTTAAGGAGTTACAAGAGAAAAATCTTGGTCTAGAGAAACTGATTGAGAAAGAGCAAAAAGATAAAACGGCTATGAAAACACAAGCCGAGTCTCTCGCTAAAGAATATGAACGTTTATGCG
Organism: Lasioglossum marginatum; assembly: GCA_028455795.1. Classification (NCBI taxonomy): domain Eukaryota; kingdom Metazoa; phylum Arthropoda; class Insecta; order Hymenoptera; family Halictidae; genus Lasioglossum; species Lasioglossum marginatum. Next base: position 11,426 of record CM052277.1, read on the forward strand.
AAGAACATGCCAAAATTACTTTAGCAAACGGCGATAAGAAAAGTGATTAAATCATGATTAACCTTTCAGGGACAACATCAGATTGTCGGTTTCTGTCTGTACGATCGACGTTGTAGGATGATACAGATGTTACCATAATCTGTTCATGATTTAGACTTTTTGATATTTTTCATTGTTATGTTCAAATTCTAGAAAGTAAAGAATAATGCACCGAGGTGCATCGGACCTAATAATCTGATCTTCTGCAATTAACACATTCTGTGTCGTGTACCACTGATGGTGCAATTGGTACATGATACCACAAACAACTATGTGCAAGCTTAATGAAACGGCCTGAATAAAAGGTTGAGCATAAACGGCTCGTCACGGAACGTGTTAATTGTGACATATTCGTCAGAGCCAGTATGGTGTGCATAGTGCACAGACATCATCCCTGAGAGGTTAACTAATATTTTGAAGTATTTTACTTATATATACAAATTTATTATATTAATATAAGCTTTGTTATACACTTTCATTATAAAATTATGTTAAAAGTTTACAATAAGTATTAATTTATACACTTATTATCATCTTTCTGATACAGATATTTGAATGTGTGTTAGTATAACAGTTTTAAGGGGTGTGCGGGTACCCTAGCTTCAAACTGAAACACAAAAAAGATTTAATTCTGTGCTTCTTAATTCACTTATATGTATACATAACAAGATAATCCTTTTTTGTTAAGATATTTTATGTTTACACTGAGAATGATCACTTATTGTATTTCTTTATTATATATGTTACGATTGTTAAAAATGTAAAGACCTTGAAAGAAGTTATTGAATAAATGTGATTCTTCGTGCACATGTAATATTTTTATGATGCTTATAAGATATATTACTGACATGACAAGTCCCTCTCAGTGCTCGGAGATTGTCGTGTTAAAATCACGTAAAATTATTTTGTTATCCTTAGAGTCTCTAAAATATTTTTATTGCTACTAATGTGTTTTAATACATTTTGCCTGATTCTACGTAACATTATAACTCTGTTCCTATTGCACATAGGGAACAAATTATAGAGAAGAATTTTGTATTATTTATAAAGTTGAAGAATACTAATTTTTTTTGTTCTTGTCATTTTGAAGAAAAATGTTTTAGGACGCAATATCAAAAAAGTTAATACTTCGGGAGATACAGGAAGTAGTGAACAAACAGGAATAAATCATAGATATAACTAATAGATTACAAAATATCGTAAAAATCTTTGATTTCTTCCTTTTTCTTGCATCCTACACATTCTGTATACATCACCCGGCCGGTTGTACCACGATTTTCGATACACCCTATATATGTTTTAGAGAGAAGTATGTATTTATAAGAGACGCGGTAATTATCAGTACATTAATATTGTTCAACTCTAATGTTTACTACATATCATACTACATATCAAATATATATCAAAAGTCCAGGTTTTTAACTTGAAAAATTGGCGTTCTTCGGCCAATAGCGATCCTCTACCGTTGCACGCATTGTCGCTATTGGCCGAAGATCGTCTTAGAGTTAGAACGAATTTACTTTACTAGCCATCTTCTGGCATATGCACGGTATCACAGGTAGGCTGTGACGGTATATATATAAGTACATGTTATATGTCTATTTGATTATCTATGCTCCATTTTGCACTGTGAAGTAACCACTAGTAGCCAGACGTAAATATGGCGACTGCAGCAAAATCGGGGCCCCAGGATTTGCCTCCTAAGGGGGGATATGCACCTTATCAAATTGAAAGAGTTCCATTGCGTACCGTTATTGGGGGTATTTATATATAATAAATATAAATATCAGTTTCTTTTCGAGAAACAGCTTTTACATCACGATATTAAGTTGTTGCAAAAATAACTGCAGTTTTTGTACTTTGAAACTTTGTTGTTTCATTTTTCAATAAAGTTTTGCTTGTATGTGTTTATGTCATGTATTGCTTTTATACTTAGCATACAGAGCACTAAAAATGACTGTTCTGCGTTCCCTTGTAGAAAGAATAAAACTGAATTTATTTAGATTTTGTGCAATTTTGTGCAATTTATCTTTATAATTTCAATCGTCTACCATATTTGCAGACCTTCCTCTAACTGATTATGACTTCTTCAAGCATCTCGATGCCTTCTTGCAAAAGAATTCATTGGTTCCAAAACTGACGATTCGACAAAGACGTGGAGATCTTAATGATTTTTATTTTCGATTAATAGAATTGATTTTGAGTTGAGGTATATGCATTTGAAGTCGCATTTATATTTGCACCAACCTAATATAAATGGTCACTCGGATGAAATTATTAATTATTGAAAGACAATTTTCAGGTCGCACTGGTTTCGCAATCTTCTTAACTTGTACATTTGGAGGACTCTATTTATATGGGAAAACTTATAAACGTATTAAAATGAACGAACTGGAAATGAGAAGTGCACGTCATGCTCTAGTGCCAATGATGGAAGCAGAAAGGGATAGAGCGTAAGAGCATTTTGCATAATTTTGTTTATTTCTAATTGTTTAAGTGAAATGAATGTGTGTATGTTTCCAAAACATGCTGTTTATTATGGCTAAACACTAAATCAGACACATGATCACATCATAAAATAATATGCAGACATGGAACTAGTCGTAACTGATTCTTTTGGTTCATATATCTAATATAATAATAATAATATATCTAATATTTCAATGGAAAATTTCATTTGTTGACAGGATATTAAAACATATGAGACGTCTACGAGATGAAGAAGCTGACTTAATGAAAAAGTTCCCAGGGTGGGAGGTTGGAAAATTCTTCAGCGAGCCACTGTTTCTAACGTTAGCAGAAGATACATTTGTTGAGCCCACTTTCGAGGAATTAACTGTTCACTCAAACCCTGAAGAATACAAAGCCCATGTTCTGCGTACATTCTTCTCATAAATCTGTATTTAGCTGTATTTATCTGTATTCTAATAGGATAATAATATAATAGATACAAATAATAATAAACTTATACCAAAACAAATATACAGAATTGTTGCTGTTGTGTAGTTGGTCCATCATATTAGCAACGTTAACTTTTGATTTACAATATACAGAGTGTCTCACTAACTCTGTTACAAGGCGATATCTTGGTTAACATTGATCAACATCAATTTTGTCACAGAGAACATACTTTTATACGTCCTTATAGGCTTTCGTGTACAGAACATAAATCCGATAGTCGTTTGTCGCCATAAGCCTAAGTTTCTGAGGAATTTAATTTAAAAAAAAAAAGTAAAAAATTCAACTGTTAGAATTTTTTCTGGTTCAGTCAAAAAAGCTAAACGAATGATTTTTACGTAAAAAAAAAATTCTGTAGACCCTCCCAAATATGACGATATTTTTTTTATAACATTATAAACATTTAAATATGTGTAGAAAATGTTTAATGTGGATTTGGGAAAATGTTTAGGAACATTTGTCGATATCACATAAAAAATAAGGGTCCAGCCGGGAATCGCAGGAACGCAAAAATGTAGATTTCGAAATATGCATTGCATTCGTCATTTTGCCAATTTCCAAGATAAATTATTTTTTTTCACTAGACGCAAGAACCGACATTCATATTGATTAAGAATCATCTCGATTTTTTGTTTTAGTCCACCGTGAGTTTAAAAAAAAATTATAACAAGATTTTGAAAAAGAATCGTGAAAATTGATCAATTTCTCACATATGAGGCTGCCCCCTAAGGTTGAAAAATTCAATCATTTTAAAAGGATAAGTTGTCATATAAGCACGACTAAACATAAACATGTAAAAAATGCAAAATTCTTGATATTGTCAATCAAATAATATATACATTGACTAAACAAATATTAATATTTATTTTCCGATCTGCTTGCCAGATAATCCCGACACGCTTCGAAGAGTTTGCTAATTATATAAGCTCCACCGCACCCCATCTGCTTCATCCAAATCTCCGTATAGGGGGTACGCAGGCATTGTTCGCCTCTCGTTTCATCTCTTTCCACATAATAGTATCAATTACATTGTTATTACAACACTCCGATCGATATTTCAATAGATAATGTGTTCCGGATTATGTGATAGTTTTAAGTACCACAAAAAGGCCAGTGTTCATCAACCTGATTTTTTAATCCTCATCTTCTATGTGCACTTTTTCCTATTCAATAAGAATACCATTAAATCATACATTTAACTTTTTACCGTTGCAAATTTTTTACGACACTATGTCCCAAAATGTTATTTTATACGAAGGACAAAAAATATTCAAATTTACAATATAAAACTGGAAAAATATAAAAGAAGATTCGCATGGCCTTGAAAATATTAGTGTTACTTATTGTTCGTAAATGTAAGTAAATTCTCTTTTTTAATGTTTTACTTATGCACTGCATTTTTGCAGATAGAAATATTAATTTACAATGAAAAAGTTAATCTCTTTCAAGAAAAACTTAGTGAACTATATTTACTATTTTCGTTAGTTATATTCATTAAAAATAGATTGAGAAAGTAATCACTGTTGAAAGGCATATATTATTTGGATAAATAATGGGTAAAATTTCCAGAAGAAGGACCAGGTTGAAAGTCGCTGCTCGTTGCGGTGGGCCGACAAGATAGCATCGAATGCTCAACTATGCGTTTAATTTGAAACTGAACCCCAAAGAACCCGTAATTCGGCAATGTTTGGGTCGTATGGTTAGGGTCGTATATAAACAGGAGTTCATTAAACGACCGCAGTTAAACTTTCGGCACACAACGAACGAGAACATGAAAGACTTCAGTATACAGAGTATCTTAGCAGACACGATCGTGATCAACGATCAATGCGAAAAGTGTCAACCCCCCGAAAACAACGAAGACACGCGCGAGACGACCGGCTCGGAAATTAGTGCGATGGAAATGAATTTTACAAGACGGAAAAATCATCTGTGCACAACGAGAAACCTAAGTGAAAGTGGCGTGGGTTACAGAAACAGAAATGGCATTGATAAACAACGGTTCTTAATTGATAAACTTATTTTCGAATACGGTGAACAAAATGATAATATTCTTAATGCCGATCAGGAACAAATGTACGATGACGTACGCAAGTTCTCGGAACAAGTTGCACAGAAAAAATTAGATTTGAATAAGGTAAAAGACGCAAGTATTAAAAAAGAAATTGAAGCGCCGAGCAATGTCAGATCGAAAAGATGTTTGTTTACGGAGTTTAATGAGAATTGTAGGAGCGTGAACAATAATTTATTGAATGAACGACGAAGAAGGAATTTCGCGCGAAGATTGAGAACAAATGATAAAACAAAACGTGACGCAAATCGGAGAAGGCGCGATCGCTGGCAGACAAATTGTTTAAATGAAAATAGTGAACTATCAGAACGACAATGTGATCGTTTAACAGTAGAAGCGAACAGTGACCGTTTACTGTCGAATATCCTGAAGAAGAATGAAGACGAGCTTTTGAAAGGTGATACAGAAAGTCTGCAGACGCTTCGAAGCAAATTGGAGTGGCTTCATTGCACAAGGTACAAACCGCCGAAAGTTCCTAGAAAATCAAGAACTGACAAACGCAAAAGAAGAGTTAGCCTGGATCCTCGAATACCGTTCTCGACGCACCAACTCGACGTTCTTGAACAAAAATTTTGCAACGGCGCTTATCTCTCGAAAAATGACGTCCTCGAGCTTTCCACCACTTTGAAACTTCCCCCTAAAAAGGTAACACCCTGAAGACGAGGTAATTTTGTAAGAATTATTTTTAGGAAATAGTACACCATATATATTTGTTACATCACACATTTTTGGGGAATACTTCCTTCAAAGATGATTTGGAGGTCATCTTAATAGAACTTGTATGTTTATTGGTTATACCGTTACGCATCTAGGAAATTACGCCATTCTATTAAGAAATAAAAATTATCAATAATCATTCCTTCCTTTCTTTTTAGGTCAAAATTTGGTTTCAAAATCGTCGTGCTAAAGAGAGGCGTGACTCCCGTAGTAGCACATAGTAAAGTATATATTTACATATACATATACCCCCATATTTTATTACAATAGGTCTTCTTCAGTAAAATATTGCGGTCATCAATTGTAAATCGAAGTTTTACTTGTAAAATTAAAGAATATAGGTACATTATTTATTATTGATAAGCCACATGCAGGGCGTCCTTGAAATGACGGGCTCTAAATTTCTTAATCACTATATGGAACTAAGCTGTTAGCGTAATTCCGATGATCAGTGACAACCGAAATCAATTTGTCGATATCTAGTGATCATATCAATCTATTTCGTGACTAACAGTCTTACGTCACATATATGCTTATTTCCGTCGATACTACCAGTTTCATGAAATGTTTTTTGTAAATCTATAATAAATGGCGCGCAAAGACTCTTTGCTCGATTAATAAGACGAAAGAGAAAAATAAATAACATATAACTGATGAAATTTGACGTAACATTTTCTAGTCTTTAGTTACGCGTGACTCCTGGTCACGAGTTGAATTACGTCCGTTTTTATTAAAAATACAATGTGCTCGTAGCACAATCAAAACGGACCAATCAAGCCAAGAAAGCCCGTCATGTGACACATATGTCGCCATTATGGTTTACATATGATTTATTTTTAATCAGAATAAATAAAATAAACTGATGTAATTGTTCATATTATTAATAAACATCTACAAACTTTATTTTGACTGTTGAAATGCTATTTCAATTGTCGAACTATTTGATAGTTCGATTTGAAAACAAAGTAATTTTTTGTACGTCTGGAATGATCATGGTTTACTTACACATTTACGATATATTATAAAGTACAGCGTCGTCTATGAATGAATCCATGAGCTACAACAGCTACATTATTTTTTTATTTACGTCATCATTCAACTGAGAATATATAAGAATATATAAGTATCAGAAACGTATCAGAAACGTATAAACGTATAAGTGTATCTCCAAATTAGATGACCTTGACATCTGAATGAATAGCAGGAACAAGAGACTGAACAAATGAAATTGAAAGGGCGGTAATGCGCGAAAATATTTGAAACGTATATGGTAGAGTACGATTTTTAACGAATATATATGAACAGAATATGTATTTCTCAAAAAATTATTTTTATCGTATTATATAGGATTGGTGTTTAATAATAACTGTTTAAAAATTGAACCAAATATTTGTTTTTTTTTTTTGAGATTTATATTGACTTCATCAGGACAAAAAAGTACAAAAAAGTAAATGTATATATATATATACACGCATGCTCCGTCTTCGTTTGCGAGATAGTATGTATAACGAATTTTGTAACAGAGCAAACTCTGTACTCGCAAACTATCCTTAGTAAACCGCTGTATCGTATAAGCGAAAAATCACGCTGTTTATAAATATATAATACTTGACGTCTTTCAGATGACCATTTGACGATTCAGCAAATTCTCGTAATGTTCTATGAATTAATCATTTGAAAAAATCATTTCGCATAAGTGCGTATATATGTGTAGCATATACACACGAGTGCGTATACGTACAACAATAACGTTAATTCGATAAAATTTCATTGACATTTATTATTTTTACCGGAACGAATCTTGAGCATCGTATTCATCGACAACATAAATTTGTTCACAATTTTCCGTGGTATTCCTTCTTGAAACAAGAAATCACTGTAAATAGTCGATAACTTTTTACATAAACGTCCTTTTTATTAGAAGAAACAGGTGTCCGAAGTCTAGGACACTTATGCATGCGCATCAGGTTACAAACACTGGTAAATCACATGACAATACATGTGATCTTAGCAGTCAGGTTGTGTACGCATGCGCATTCGAAATTCGAATACGCACCGCAGCAAAGAAGCTACATTCACATCGGAAGCATTTGCGGATACATGTGTATCGGTTCTGGAAAATCTCGAGTTTCGCGTCTCGGTTCGCAGGAACGATCCGTGACGTAACCTTGAGTTTTTCCCACCAGATGTCGTCCGCTTCGAGCGAGAGGTACTTACGACTTACGAGACGGTCGAGCGATTCTATAGCAGTTATGTAGGACAGTTGCGCGACGAATCCCGTCCCTTGCACATGCGCGCGCTGTTCGTTCAATTCCTCGAAAATTTACGAACACTCTCGGCATTTGAAGATGCAGCGTTCCGTCCAACAAGCGAACGGCGACAGCGTCCTCGCCTCGCCGCGAAAAAAACAGCGACTGTCGAATGCCACGGCGAAAGTCACTGTCGTCCTTGGGGCGCAATGGGGCGACGAGGGTAAAGGCAAGGTCGTCGATATGCTTGCAATGGATGCTGACGTCGTCTGCAGGTGTCAGGTGAGTCCGCCATCTTTTCCATTGTCGCCTGGCATTTTTCTTTTTAACGCGAGTTCACACGCGAATTGTCGCGTTCCCATCGCGATCCACAGACGCTCCCGATGCCCTACGGAGCCAGCCTATTTTCTCCGGGATTGTTAACATGCTTTTCTTTCATTTTATCGTTTATTTTAAAACCACGAGCGAAGCATTTCCTCTTCCCTCGCGCTCGTGCGTCGCTCTCCCTCTCTCCGTACCCACAGTTCGTCAGCACGTGATTATTCGAACGCCTTCTATTCTCACATGTTTTAATTTGTTCCTCTGTGCAATCGGTTTCTGTTTTTATTGCTTGCTCACTTGACAGCTGTCATTTTCACTGTAGCTTTACAATTTCGTAATCGAATATGCAGCCTTTTATTTAATATTGTTTTCGATGATGCAATCTCCGTAGATTCTGTTTTTCTTCATTACGTGGCCAATTTGTCTAGAGTGCGGATTTTTTTGTAAAATAAAAATTGTTTGCATTTACTGCAAGACGTAGACACCAAACAGAAATTTATTTCTCTTATCAGTGGTTTTATTGAAGTCGTAAAATCTTTATTGGTATGCTTGAAGTCTCGATTTTTGCCTCAAATGCATAAAATCCACAGCCTAGTGATAATAATTTGTCCTCAAACAAACAAAAAAATTGTTTTCATTGAAGGTCGAATTGTACTCGAGTCTGCACAATGTTTATTAATGGAGCTATATTTTTCAAATATATTTGTTTGTACTCCTTTTTACAATTATTGTATTTGTTATGGTTTGTACTAACGATAAATATTAAAAAAACTATTGTAGCTCTATTTAAAGAGAGAATCCGATGGAAATGTTTTTGTCGTATGGTTTTAATAATATTCAATTTATTCACAATTTATAAAGTTTTGGATTTTTCAAACACGACTGAATAATGAGTTGTATAATATTTGCTTTATAATATTATCGAAATAGAGGACAAATTGCCAGGGTTTGTATCTGGGGTTACATAAAACAAAAAATTATTACTTAATTGATTTACTGAAACGTATGTTTATATTATGATAGGCGTTATTGAGAGCATTGACTGAACGCTATCGCTTCGAATAATAATAATGTTTCGTCTACGGTACTTTTACAGTCTGTCGAATCTTTAAAGTGATTACAATAAAATACCACGTACAAGCGAAAGCCGACAATGAGAGATGCAGTTTGTGTATATATTTATCATTATACCTCTAAAGGACAAACTCGTACACACATGTTTATAATATATCATATTATAGTTATTAATTGTTTAGTGTATACGATATAAATTTCATTTACGATATAAAACTAAAAATTTAATTTAATCTCACTAATAATTTCACGCTGTTTCTTCAGTGTGAACATAGCCTTACTCGTTGCGCGATTTTCTGTTCGAATGCCTGCAAAATGAACGGCGGGAAGCTACAGGTGTTGCCAGCAGCAAAGAAAATCAATTAGATACAAAATGGTTCCTAAATCGAATTTCGTTATCACCTCGATGAGATTATTCTATGCTATAAGAGAGAATTTTAACTTCAAACGTTATTGTTTACTCGAAGAAACATTCCTCAATGACATGTTGTAATTAATATTCACAAGAATTCCGAGGCTAGATAAGAATAGCTGATAACAGCTCCTATTAATTAATCACGTCAATCGATCTCGATCGGCAATGTAGTTTTTTATCGTCATGGTTTGCATAATGAATCTTTCATTCTGCGCCGTGATTTCTTATTTTTTTGAGGTTGAAAAAATTCCGCAATGTTGTGGAGTAGTTATTATAACTGCTGTTCAAATCATTTTATAATAAAAACAAATATTCGACGGAAAATTATTTGATTATTTGGAAGTATTTGAGATTTTATTTAAAAAAGCATTTCATCAAGTAAGACATAAAATATAAAAAATGATCTCAATTAAACAAGTAGCCAAATAATATATATTATCTTAACTCTATTATTTTTCAAATAATTTATTTGGATAATATCCAAGTCTGGAGTAAATCACACTTGAAGAGTATTATGAAACAATTATGAAATTTATTCGTACAAAAATGAACAGTGGAGTAGACTGTATATATTGTCAATGGGCAACTGTCAAAATATGCAGATACTATAGCCAAACGAAAGTTTATTTGCCAACACAACGCAGCGTTGCGGGAGTTGAAAAGTGCATACTATATTTTACACATAATAGATTTTAGAATCCTATGTGGATTGCACGTTGATTTGCAATGTTGATTTTCGTATCCTATGAATAATTTTTCTTCGATAGTACGAAAAAGAATTTTTATTGTATTTCACGATAAATATTTGAAATGAATCAGAAATTGTACAACATTTAAATTACATTAGAAGAACAGAAGCTATAAATACGTTAACATTGTACTATTGCACGCAGGGATAAAATTTATGAATTTCATTTTGCAACGGTTGTTATGCAATCAGGGAACACGGGTCTTTAAGACTATAGCAAATATTAACATGCGGGTTAGTAATGCTGTGTAATTCCATGAGATAAACGTAACTCAAGTACGTTGCTTGAGCGTAACAAAATTGTGAAGGATTTTAATTAAACGTTCCTAAAACATTTGAGAAAATTGTTTGTTTCATATTTAAACATTGGAATAATCTTTACAAATTTTGCCATGCAAATGAACTAATGTGAAATTATTTTAAAAGACCATTTTTCCAAATAAGGTAGTATATTATCCGAATAATCATTTTTCAAACATCTCATTTGAGTAATAATCAAGTTGGCTCGATACGACGTATGTCTCCGCAGGGAACAGTGAAAACTTTTCGGATAAGGTCGTGCCATTGCTTCTGTTTGCTCGAATCACTAGCGACTGTTCGTCACGCAACCATGACTAACAAAACCTCTGTAAAATAGTTATCGACATAGTTAACGCCGTCCGGACTTTGCAATATCCGAAAATAAAGCGTTTTAGTTAATGTAACCGGAAGAATGCCACTCCATCCGTTGCCTAACAACCTACAGTGCTGCGAATAATTATAGACACGAGCGTATTTTTCAAGAATCCGATGTTTTCGTTCGACCAAGGTCAAATGGAATTGTTGATTTTTTCAAATAAAAGTGATTTATCGAACTTCTCACTTTTCTATCAGTTCTTTAGCAAATTAAATCTGTACAGTAACACTTTCACTTTTTTGTAAGAGCTCCGTTTGAACAGTTGTTTTACACATATAAAAGTTAATAACAATTTTTACTTGTAAGTCCAGGGGAATTGACTCTAATTGAGGGGAATACAGTTACCCTCTCTCCGCCAGTACCGAATTAGTCACGTGGCATTATGACACGACAGAAGAGCGTAGAAGGGGAAGAATGGAGTGGGAGATAAGTCTCGATCTGACCACACTGGCGCCAACTGGGTTTTTCGAAGCAGTGTTACTACTTGCGCTTGATTTTGCCGGCTAATTGATTTTTACCATCTTTTCCGGTTGCATCCTTATTTAAAAAAAAAAACCGAGGGTCATAAAGGAAAACGACTTCCAAATTTGCATTTGGCACACTAAAATCTGCAAGATGTATCGCATTTACGGTTATTATAAAACAGAAAAATGACATGTAAAATTGGTGTTATAACTGACAAGAATTGGCAAGAAGGCTTCCGGGAACCGGATTGTATAGATAGACTCATAACCTCTTGCCTGGCCTGTTTGTTCAATATTCCGCATTTTCTCCTTTGTCCTTCACAACATGTAATAGTGTGTTCGGAACATCGATTAGGACATTTAAATGTCTCATTTAAAAGTTCTATTCGAGCAAGTTAAATTCTAGATCTTGGCCACGCTATATTCTCCGAGTAAAATGCCGACGCATAAATCATTGTTTATTTCTGCAAGTAGCTTTGGTAATTCGATCGCCCATTATAATATTGTAAATCATTAGGCTCATTCAAGTTAAAACGTTTTCCGCTGGAAAAATATCACGTTCTCCCGCTAATGATCATACTTTTTTTTTACGAAGGCTGGTTAATGGCGGTGTTAAAAAATTTTACGGTTCTTTTTTAAATGTTTGAACGCTTATCTTCTTTCGCAATAGATTTTTTCCGGACAATCGCCTGCGCTATTTTTTACAATGCAACAACTTCTTGCGAATATTTTGGAAATTTTTGTGATCGAATAATTTCTGTTCTTTAAATTATTAAGTAATGTTACGTTTATTTTGAATGTATTATACGTTCATCCCTTAATCTCTTTCCGTGCGGTACAGTTTATCTGTTTAGTAAGGATTGTTGATTCTTTAATAAAGATTTGGCATACGGAAATCTTTCTTATAACATAGATCTGCACGATTGTATAGTGTCTTATTGTAGGTCAAGGGTGTCCCAAAGATACAGTAATCAGTCAGTGAGCGAGTGGTGTTTCACAAAAATTTGATATTAAAATGATTCATCATATTTCTTTCCGGTTATATTCTTCGGATAGAATAATATACAGGTTGATCCAAATAAAGTGTTGCAGCAACCTCTGCTGCAGAAAAATTTTGAACAGTAATTGCCTGTAGACCAGTGGTTTCCAACCTTTATGCTACTACGATTCCCCCAAAAAAGAAATTTTTCAGCGCCTCCCCTTTTATGTTTTCAATACATATAATAATATAGACACGTTTTAGAAACTGTTAAGATTTATTTATTTGTAGATATTATGGTCTCCCCTGGCAATAGTCCGCACCTACCAGGTTGGAAACCGTTGCTGTAGATCGAATAAAGTGCTAGAGGTGCTAGAGGCTAATAGTGTTCAAATATGCGACGCTCGAAATGATAAAATTCTCACATCTAGTCGACAGAACACGATTGCTGTGTTTGCAGAATTCTATACAACGCGATACCGCTTGCGTTCGTGTCGCGTTTCTTTGAGGCGTGAACCGACGCGCATTCTGAGGCGAATCAGCGGTTTTGTCAACGGTCCCAGTGGACAGTAACTTGTGAAAACAATTAATCGTAGCAATAATGTTCGATATTGATTCGATAAGAATCTCAACTGGCATACGGTGATCTGGAAAAATATATTTATTTTTAAACATGAAGTGCTCATAAAACATAATGAATATTTACCATAGAATCGTAGCAATAATGTTCGATATTGATTCGATAAGAATCTCAACTGGCATACGGTGATCTGGAAAAATATATTTATTTTTAAACATCAATTGCTCATAAAACATAATGAATATTTAGCATAGTTAGGTTTAGACAGCACCTACCTTTGTTTACATAGGCCATAGGCTATACAACATAAGTACAAATTATGTATATTTTATATTGCGAGAACTGTTAACAAAATTTGCTAAAGGTTCTTACAATTTCCTTAAGGGGGGAACAAAAACATGTTCAAGGAGGTAACCTTAACAAGATGATAGCCTTAACAATTAGAAAAATGTGTAATTGATGCAAAATGAAAAAGTAATACGTAAATAGTGCATCGGATCAGCGGTTTTTCAATGACTATTGAATAAAGATTTTGAGGTGGGGCATATACCTGACTGCAACTACAGTAATGAAAACATTTATTGCATCACACCAATATCAAGCACATTTTGTACGTGTTGTACAGTTTGTATCTGTTATCAGACGTATTTTTTGCATTCTTATGCAATGTTACAAAGTTATGATAATTCAGAACACTCGAACACGTTTCCTCTAAAATCCATGATTTTTCAGTTGCGTCACTGTTCCAACAAATGCGCGATTATTTTTAACGAGCAGTTTAACGATATTTCCGATAACATTTCCATGAATTTGGATAGCCATCTGTGCAAGCAATTTTAACATGCAGCCTAATACTATGCATACTGAATTTTAGATAATTTTATAAGGTGTAGATATAGAATGATAGTACTATATGTGCAACAATATATGAGCTTATATTTCATATTTACTCGGCGTTCATAACACTAAAATATATAAGTCACCTATTCTGTGGAAAAATTTCGTACTGAATTAATTTTTCAACTTATTTTCCTTAAGGATACCCCGCCAACAAATCTCTCAAAAGTAGGTGATCTTCAAGAATTTATTATAGAAGAACTAAATAATGTAGAGCTAAAAAATTGTTCGCAATTATTCAGGCGTATTATAGAGAAATTTTTGTTGCAAAATGTATATATTAATCTCGCTTATTATTCAAAACGTACTTTAGAAATGCAATGATTGGATTCAATTATATTTAATGTGCGTCTCTATCGAGATGGTAAATAGAAACATAGTGAGATAGTAAAATTTCATCTAAATCCACAAATAGTTATACATATTATTAATAATTACACAAGGCAGAACAAAAGAATCATAGAATGGCTGGAAGGGTTAAACAACATTGTAAGAGAGATAAATGTGTACGGGAAGATAAGAAGTTTTTTCGATTTTTCAGGGAGGAAGCAATGCTGGACACACCGTGGTGGTAGATGGTTCGGAATTCCACTTCCACCTTTTGCCCAGTGGGATAATCAATCCTGAGTGTATGTCGCTCATAGGTGAGGACAGTTCTATTTTTATGATTTCACACTAAAACGAATTTTGCCTGGCGAAATACCGGGTTTTTTAATTTTACGATTAGCTACACTACGATTTATTTATCTTTCTTTGTATAGCTTCATTCATCATTTCAAATGATTAAGTGTAAATAGAGTAATATCTCCGCGACTGTCCAGAACCAGAACTCACTAATGCAAGCAAAGCAAAACATTTTTCTAATTTTTCTTATTCTAGTGTTTTCTAATTAAAGTGACATCAAACACGATATAATTACGATTATAATTAGTTGTATAATAAAATTTCAGATTAAAGTTTAAGGCACGAAAGAGGACGGCGAATGGAACAGAAAGAGAAGCAGACAGTCGAAGCGTCCGAACTTCAGTCCCTCTTTTTTTTCAATCGCTATCCTCTACATTCGGCATACTACAGTAAAGTCGCGATATTTGTCAGCGTCCGCGTACGCGATAGTTGTCAGGTCAATTGCCTATCCACTGCCGGTCAAGGAAGGGCAGCGTACGGGAAAGAACAGTCATAAAAAAATAATGTCGGTATGCGATAGTCGTCCGTGCAGAACACAGGCTGTTTGACAAGAATCGCGACTTTACTGTACAAAGAATATAACAGCTCTGCTAGAACTAGAACTGACGCTCGGCAAACTCGACGATACGACAGTTACGGAAATATTGCGTACTTTGAATCGTATAGTAAATAATAATAAATGATACTTACAACGAGGATAAAAATAGTAAATGATACTTACAACAAGGAGCAAAACCGTTTAACAATACGATCGTTTTAGTTTTCTTGGAAAGTTAGAACGTTGTTCATAACACTTTTGATTTTGTATTCTATTAAAAAAACGCGGAATAAAATATTACTTACATTAAAACATAAATTATCCACATTTGTGTAACGTTAATATTTCTATGAAATTTCTTGCGTTCTATGCGATCGTCTAACTATTTCTGTGACAATGAATCGTTTAAAGGTTTAGATATGTGCAAACATTAGATAGAATATCATCCAGTTCGTCGTGACCTTCGTTTACATTATCTTCAATTCTTTCGATGACTTCATCGCCACTCGTGACATTTACTCCGTTATTTTCCTGACAATCATCGATTCATTCTGTTATATCATTTTTATTACGACGTTCGCGGTAATCGTCGTTTTCATGAATTTCAGTTTTCCCGATTTCACATCTTTTATTGTATAATTATTGAAATTGCAAAGATGCTGCCATTAGAAATTGTTAAACAAATTCGTTCGTGCAAGCACACATTATCATAAAAATTGAAAGTAGTCTGAATAAAGTCTTGTAATTGTTATAAAACAATAGATGATGATTACACAGTGCAATTTATATCTTTCAGGAAACGGAGTAGTGATACATCTCCCAGGGCTCTTTGAAGAGCTAGAAAGCAACGAAAGGAAAGGTTTGGAAAACTGGCGAGAAAGATTAGTGATTTCCGACCGTGCGCACATGGTGTTTGATTTGCACCAACAAGTCGATGGCCTCCAAGAATTGGAAAAAGGTACGCAATCGCTTGGCACTACTAAGAAAGGAATTGGACCAACATACTCGAGCAAAGCAGCCAGAAACGGAATAAGAATTGGCGATCTTCTTGGAAACTTTGATAAGTTCTCGCAAAAGTTTGAATCGCTGGTATCGTCCTATCAAAAAATGTTCCCCGCACTACAGGTTGACGTGAAAGCCGAGCTTCAACGGTACAAAGAGTGCGTATTTCTTCATTTCTTATTTCAAACAAAATTTACCATCGATCCATAACAAAAACTAATATAACTGTGTTCGATTCAAGTGATTCATTGAGTCTAACATTAGCATGATTTCAACTCCACTACTTTCTAAACGCTTACTCTGTCTTATGCTCTTTTAACCCCTTGCCCTACGATTTATTTCACGGTTTCAGTGATTAGAACTTTCTTTGTAGTTCGTAACTTCCTAAAAAAGGAGAAAATTTATATCTATTGTATGCCTACATGTTCTTCAATAACTATACATTAACAAAACCAAAATAGAATTTCATCTCAGTTTAAAGGAGATTAATCATATACGTGTTTATTAGACTCTGTTCAAAATCGAGTCTGACACGATATTGTAAGGCAAAGGGTTAATTGCTCGTTTCAACATCTTAAATAAAAGCGAAGTAAAAAAGTAAATAACATTTCCGATGCATGTTTGCAGATATGCAGAGAGAATACGGCCGCTGGTAAAAGAAACTGTACAGTATTTACACCAAGCATTACGCGAAGGAAAAAAGGTTATAGTGGAAGGTGCAAATGCTGCAATGTTGGACATAGATTTTGGGACATATCCATATGTTACCAGCTCCAACTGCAGTATAGGTGGAGTTTGCACAGGTCTTGGACTTCCACCATCTTACATTGGAGATGTTATCGGGGTTGTTAAAGCATATACTACAAGAGTGGGCGATGGACCATTCCCCACTGAACTTTTAGATGCCACAGGCGATCTTTTGCAGAGGAGAGGCCACGAATTTGGAGTGACCACAAACAGAAAAAGGCGGTGTGGCTGGCTGGACCTAACTCTCCTCAAATTCACTGCAATGGTGAATGGGTAGGGAATGTTTTGATTATACATATTACAAAGCTGATATTTGTCTACATTAATAACTAATATTTTTATTTGATTTATTCCAGATATACGTCGATATGTTTGACGAAATTAGATATTCTAGATACACTTCCAAAAATTCAAATTGGCGTAGGATATCGGTTAAATGGAAAAGAAATCGATTATTTTCCAAGCAGTACTTCTGATTTAGCAAAGGTAGAAGTAATTTATGAGAGTATCGATGGATGGCAGTCGACAACAGAAGGTGTGCGTTCATTAGAAAAATTGCCATTGAATGCTAGAAAATACATACAACTAATACAAGAACATCTTGGTATACCAGGTAATATTTCATGGAATATTATTTATTGATTTGCATGGGCTACTCTGTATTATGTCTGATGGAATTGAAATGATTACGTTTGTAATTCTATTTTGAATCTGAAATGAGAAAACTATTAATTTCAGTTAAATGGATTGGCGTGGGAGCAGGTCGAGAAAGTGTAATTACACTTTGACGTTACCTTTTTCGACTACAACAATGGGAATATGTTTGTCCGTTTATTCAGTTCGCTAAACGTTTGGCGATAAATTTGATTTGTTAAAGAAGTTAACGAAACAAGCGCACAGGGCTATATGACAAAGAGAATCATAGCATTAAGCTTTTGAGTTTTAGTAGTATTCAATACTTGAAGAACATGTCTCAAAGTCTCATTTTTTGAGCTCCTTATTGGATAATTCATGAAAGTCATGTTATCCACTGTTTGAATGTAAAATAAGATATGTTAATTAAAATATATTTATTTGAAACTTCTTTTACGAAGTATCTAATTCTTGTTATTGTCTTTAAGCCAATAAAAATTGTCCTAACACGATTATTCGACGAGTCTTGTAGCTTTTTCATATGTATACCAGCTGTTAATGCATCTTCTATAATATTCATTTAGTAATTGGTAAATAAAAATGCAATCAATTGATTTTTTAATTTGTACATCAATGTAATTCTACAAAGAAACAGTTCATTGAACTAAACATAAATTCAAATTATTGTAATAATATACTGAGGATAAAATTAAGTAAATAGTGGAAGACTTTGGACTTCGACTCACTCAGTGCCAGTCAGCAGGATGCTATAATACTATATATACAATTGTTTCGATTGCTGCAGTAAATTAAGTAACCATGTGATAGCCTGAAAGTACAATACATCCAACAGTGGGACAGAAACGATTTATAAAAGATATCTACTACAAAATACCGTGGAACATGGAAGAGGTCATGGTCGTAAACGCTATAGCACTGCACAAATTGAATTGAGAAAGATGTACAAATTTTGAGAAAAGCAAATTTTAGGATATAAGAGACCATTTATTATGCTAACAATTATATTTCTTTCAACGTAATATTATTAACATTTCTTTCAATGCAATATTTCCTTCACTATAAATAATATTCGTACAACATTGGGTGAATAATTATTGGTTGCTCATTATCCAAGATATTGTCTAATAAACGATCATTCGATTTATAATCATTAATACTTTTTATTTCCGTTCCATATTTTGGGCCTTTAATATTATAGAACAAATAAGCAAGAGAAACACAAACATTATGAAACATAGATACATACTGTGGTTCTGTGTATTGCTATACACTATACAGTTGTATACAGTATTTGCTTCAATAATGATCGAGCCTTGGGGCTAAAGTTGATTTACTTGTTATGTAGGTACTATGTTATTTGTAGTTCGCCGAACGTAGAGAAGAAGAATGAATAGAAACGAAAAAGAATCTGAATATGACATAATTTGGATCAGATTTACTTATTTAACACTAGGTTTACGGAGCTCTAGAAATAATTATTTCACATTATTTTATGAACATAACAAGAATGTGTCTATCCAAATTTTTGGCCATTTTTCCAATAATATGTACCCAAAGAAATAAATTTGGTAAATAACTCCTCAAGGAAGCATCTTTACAATCTTAATAATCGTAAATTAAGAATATTAGAACCTGTCATTTTGACGGATCCCGTAAACCTAGTGTTAATAAGTGATTGTAACTCATTACGATATAAGGAAGCATGAAAATAAATTAGATCATAAATCTGTTAGTCAAAGTTTTGTAAAGATAAAATGGAAAATGAAATTGTTTAATAGTAGTATGGTACAGTACTCGGTCTTTGACAGATTTTTACGAAGCAGTAAACGCGATACGCAATATTATTATATTTAATATACAATATACCTAATATTATGAATTGATTATTGTGTAATACCATATTCAGCTATTTTCGATTTTGATTAATTCTCCCAGTAGTAAACTCAACTTCAATAATTCGTAGACTAACATTATATATACTTGTATAAAAATAATAAAATCTATCGGTATAAATATGACAACTGATTCTTTAAAATTACATGAATCCTAAATCATACATTTGAGACTTGATTGTCATGACTTTTGAGTTAGGTTATGGTAAGTTATGGTTTCAGCAAGTGGCAAACTTCACAGTTACGGAGCTGTAATGGTAAGATAGGTATTTTAAATTTCGATTGACATAGAATGTCTGCTATAAACCATTGCAATACAATTAATTGTTTATTTTAACATTGATTTCTTGTGACGAAGACATCTTTCTATAATATTTTGCCGTACGTATGCGTGTCGTTTGGTTTTGTTTTCGTCATTATTTATTAACCTATGTTTGGTAAGTGTGGAATGTTTGACATTTAAAGTGTTCATAATGTTTTCGAGGTAAATGTAAAACGTTTAGCTATAAATATCGAGATTGATGTGGTGACATGTATTTATTCAAGAACGGACGCGAGAAAAAAGACACATGGTAAGTGTACATCGATTGATTAACACGATCACATATTTTTCAGCTTATATTTTTATTACTCGAAAAAATATACGTTTATATAAAGTGGTCTTTATCGAATTGTATGGAATACAGATAAAACTATCGTAAAAAGCAAGGTTATAAGCTTCTTCGGACGAAAATACCACTCTTTCTTAGCATTGTCCGCTTTTTAACAAATTTTTATTGAAATAAGTGGAATTGTATCATTTTCAATTTGATGATTGGA
Source organism: Lasioglossum marginatum (assembly GCA_028455795.1). Classification (NCBI taxonomy): domain Eukaryota; kingdom Metazoa; phylum Arthropoda; class Insecta; order Hymenoptera; family Halictidae; genus Lasioglossum; species Lasioglossum marginatum. The sequence continues at coordinate 31,950 of CM052277.1, forward strand.
TTAAAGTTATTGTAAAAGTAAGTATAACATTCTCCAAAATTTTTATAACATTCCATCATCAGGTCATTGCGACAATAATCTAATTATAAGCAACACGACAAATTCACTGTATTTTGTTCATGGAATATGTTAACAATGTAACATGAACTTTATAGATACAGAGCACTTCTTTGAAAACATACTTTGATGTATTAATTCTATGGAATTTGAATATATAGTTGAACTTTGGTAACTCATATGTGAAAATCTTTGATACTCCTCTGGCGCTAACATTTTTATTTATTTCTTTGCACCGGTTAAATCATTTTAATAAACGGATTTTAATGCCAGTATAATCTGAATTACTTCTTGTCATTAATCTTCGTATCATTTTGTTTTCAATCTTCAGAATTGACAAAAGAGTATCAATGATAATCCCAAAGTTAACAATATCCTGTTTCATTCTTTATCTAGTTTTTACTGTTTCAATTACTTTTAATCTTATGCTTGAAATTCAGCTCGTTTGAAATTCACTTCATTCGATAAGTTTTAGAAGACTGTACATACACGTATGTCCAAGGTACTAAGGTTCAACTGTAATTATTTCTTATTAAATAATAACTAGTTAATTATGTCCTTATATCCTTAACGTTAAGTATTTCATCTTGTTCTTCTCGTATAACAGGCCTGCATAACTTGTTGCTCTAGGGAGCAATTGTCAACAAGTAAGAATAAATAGAATTTAATGATATGCAAGCTATATTTTTAATAGAACTGATTCTGTAGAAAAATAATCTGATCATATAAGTACAAACTTGTCGTACCATGTAAACTTATGTATACCATTGTCGTTATCTTTATTTCACTTAATATTATATTAGGCATATTGTTTGTTCATGATTTGGTTCTTCACTCTGTCTTGAAACCAATTCCTCTAGCTTGTATTAGATCGTATAATATGAAATGCTGAATTTCTTGTAATATTTCGTTTTTAGAATGTCGAGTACACTTAGTTAATTTATTTCTATTATTGTTACTAATAGGCTTTAAAACTTTCAGAGTAAAAGATGCCAGGAGAACCATCTATAACAACTGGAAATAAATCTTCAGGAAAAATCAAACGAATTTCTATACCAAGAGTACAAAGCAGTACAGATACAGAATTGCAGTCGCAAAGTGGTTCTACACCTCTACAACCAAATGCACACCATTACGCTGCATTCCGTATAGACCCAGACGACAGTGTACTGCCGCCAGCTTTACGATGTCGACTATTAGATTTGTTTCAGCAGATAGAGAAGGAGTTTGAAATTCTTTATACAGAAAATTTAGGCTGTACGTATCTTTTATTATATCGGGTTGGCAGGAAAGTAAGTTTGATATTTTAAAATGAACTGAAACCCAATTTTTCTATTCAAGCCATGAACTTTAATCAGTAGAATATTTTCTACTTTGTTTGATGATCTTTTGCCATCCTTCTTGTATAGCTTCATAATTCTGTGCTCGTAAAACTTTAAAATTTTCCCAAAATTGGATTTTATTTCACCTTAAAATACCGAAATTACTTTCTTGCCAACCCAATAGTAATAAAATTGCTTTTATCTTTTTTAAAATTGTTACAATAATATTACTATACTCTGTGATATACTATTTGGTTTAGTGCAAGAGAAAGTTGATGCTCTTAATGAAAAGCTTGAAAGAGAATGTTATGGTTCTGGAGAACGGAGCTTGCCTCTTGGGGATGTTGCAGATTTTCCAGATACAAAAAGTCTTTCAAAGCAAAAATGTATGGATATGAATTATGATCATAATATATTGTAAAAATATTAATATTTTACTGTAACGTTACTATTTATGTTTCTTGTGTTGAAACACTTTCTGTTCCACAGCCATGGCAGGGAATTCAACGCAGAAGACAAAAACAACTTCAAACAAGTTGAAAGCGCAAACAAGTAAAATTGTTTCCAGCTTTAAAACACCGACTATGACATGTAGTATGCAAAGAGAATATTCTGGTCATAGAGATGGTGTTTGGGAAGTTTCTGTTGGGAGATTAGGGCAAATTATTGCTACAGCTTCTGCCGATCATACTGCTCGAGTATGGGCTGTGGATAGTGGACGCTGTCTTCTACAGTATATAGGTTTGTCAAAATTAAAAATTTTGATCAATAAGAAGCAACAATATAATGTACATATTTCTCTGTTAATTTTGTATCAAATGGATGAACGAGTATCTCGTTATACGGGATATACAAAGTTGAATATAATTGAATATATAATTCAAATATATAATTGAATTTTTAGGACATTCTGGATCTGTTAACTCAGTGCGCTTTCATCCAACCAAAGAATTAGCACTAACATCCAGTGGGGACAATTCTGCTCACGTGTGGCAAGCAGCTGTTGATTGGGATTTTCCTAAAAGACAAAATTCAAGCGAAGATCTTTCAACGTTGTCTTGTGATAAAAATGTTAGTGGTGTAATTCCTCTAAACGAGGAACAGGAGGAGCCACCAACTCTGAGGTTATTATTATTATATGCAAATGACCTCTAAAACTGGCAAAGAAAAAAAATGTTATATGGCGCGAGATAAAATACTCAATCAAGCTTTTTCGTATCCCTTACGAATAGAATAAAAATTTTAATGGGACAATATAATAAGTCGCACAACATAATTGAAACATGACAATTGCTCGAAACATTACAGAACCCCAGTACGAGAATTATTAGGTCACACAGGTGTGGTGATGGCTGCAGACTGGCTACCCGATGCAGAGCAGGTAGTAACAGCTTCCTGGGATAGAACAGCAAATTTGTACGACATAGAAACTGGAGATATTATACACACGTTGTGTGGTCACGATCAGGAATTGTATCACGTCTCTACCCATCACACGCAAAGACTTTGCGTCACTTCAAGCAAAGATAGTACTTTTCGTTTGTGGGACTTCAGGGAACCTGTTCACTCGGTCTCCGTTTTTCAGGCACATACAGAGTAAGTTGATTTTCAAGCAATCGTACTGTGTATACATGTATTGTGCGGTAAAATGTTTCCAATTTCTATTTTTGTTTAGGACAGTAACATCGGCCGTGTTTACGCGGGAGGATAAAATTGTATCAGGTTCGGATGATCGAAGTGTAAAAGTATGGGAGCTACGAAATATACGAAGTCCTTTAGCTACGATTCGAGGCGACAGTGCTGCAAATCGCTTGGCTGTTTCTAGTACTGGTATTGTTGCGATTCCACACGACGACAGGCAGATAAGGTTGTTCGATCTAAACGGTCAACGATTAGCCAGATTACCCAGAACAAGTAGACAGGTGAATAAAGAATTTTTTACAGAATTCTCCGACTGTAAAGGAAAGTATGTGATATTATACTTTAATTCAAATTTATGGATTCATGATTTCTCACGTATGTTTAAATACACGTGTACACGTGTAATAAACGAAACCGGGTCTTACGTCGAAGTCTATTTCTAAATGTATAAGATTTAGTGGAACAATAAAAATGTAAATGATTTGCTGAATTGATTTCAGGGCCATCGGAGGATGGTTTCATCGATAGCTTGGACCCCAGACAATGGCGTCTGCAATTTATTCTCTTCTGGCTTCGACCGATTAGTTCTTGGATGGAGCATTGTACATCTTAAAGAATATTGAGGAAATATATAAATACATGTACTTATATATATACAAATCAAATAGAAGTTCAATATTTCACAGTGTTTTAAACTAAATGACAGTATCAAATGGATTTTATTCAATGTATATTATTAGATTAGTTTAATATTTGAAATGTTGTAGAAAGGAAGTTAGATGCACAGATGTACATCAGTGTGCCGATCCCAAGAATAATCAATGATTCCAGTTTTCCATTGTCGGATACCACTGCAATTATATAATGTATAAATGAGTGAATTGAAATTGTAAACACTATGTAATAATACTAATAAATTATAGATACACGTTGAATGCTTGTCAAAGTTATTTGTGTTTTGCCTGATGCTTCTAGCGATAAATGTACCATGATGTTCAAATACTGAAATGAGTAACCACTGTAATGAGTAACCTCACCTGAATAAGCAGTGAGTAAGCACAGCAGAGTGTACCCCAGAATAAGAAGATAATGAGGCGCCAGAAATATGTGGCCCCACGTGATTTCTAGCAATCCTAATAGTTTGCAAGATCCGCCGATTACCAAAGCTTTCCACAAATATGTCGTGCTATCTTTATCGGAGCTCGTTCGACAAAAAAACCGATTAACTCTCGTAAGAAAAACCACAACGATAACGAAAGCAGCAAAAGAGAAAGCAGTACGAAGTAACACTAAGTAAAAGTTACAATGTTCGTCGAAAGCAGGGTGAAATGCTTTCGAAATTTTATTATTTGCCATGTTGTGATCGCATAAAGAAAGAGTCCGGAATGATTCGACGAGCCAAATAATTATCACCAGTTTCCAATAGTACTTTAGGTCGCAGTTGTAGAGAAGGTGCCTGTACGCTCGTTTATCGAGTAGTATAAGATCGACTAGGATTATGGCAGGATCATATTCGATGTATTTATCGGCCAAATGACCGCAACTATCCTGAAATAGTCAATATCGTGTTATTGTTTGAAATACTCGCCGACAAACTTACTGTATATATACTTAATTTATTATTATACATAAAAGTGTAATATATATTTCCTAAATATCACAAATCCTTTCGCGACATTCTATATATACAGGGTGGAAATTATAAAGCGTTACAGTCGAAAATCTCCGAAAATATTGATTATACGCAAAAATGTTTCAGATGAAAGTTGTTCAATATCGAGGGGGACATCATGTGGTGGAACTTTTATTTTTCCCGGTGGACACACCAAGGTGAGATGAAGGTCAACTTTCTTTTTTTAAATGGAATGATACGTTTTTTTATCCACCATCAAATAGTGCGTTTGAAGACGAATTCAACGACCTATATTGTCTAAAAAGTCTAAAAAAATCTAAGGGCCTACGAATGTAGCGCTCTTCGAACCATTTATCTTTCTCTTTCGATATTTTTTCGTAAATGCATTAATAACGGAGTTATGGCCTGAAACAATTTGCATGAAACACCCTGTAATTTCTAATGTTTTGTAACAGTAAATAACATAATGTAATATATCGTTGAATTCGTCTCGGGAAATGCTATCGTAGTATGACAAAAAAATATATGATTCCATTCAAAACTTACTTTGTTTTTGAAACCCCCCCTCCCCACCACCATAGTCCCGAAAAAATTACACCATATGATTGTTCCCTTCATACCGAACAATTTTTGTAAATGAATTTTTTTTGTAACTTCAGTGCGTCACGAGATATTTCCGTTCAAAGATAAACGAAACACCCTGTATACCGGTAAATATAAAATATATAAGTAAATTAACGTATAGTAAATAACATACGCATTCCAATAGCTTCAAAACATTCGGGCAGTAACTTCTATATAGTTCTTCGATTTTGGCACCACAATTTACGCAACGATACATATTTATAATGAGGTTTTCCAGAATGGAATTATTTTGAAAATTCAGACATTATCTGCAACAAAATATATTTTCTGTAAAAGGATACATTACTTCGATTACTGGGCAAGCAATGGTTTTAATGGAAAATATTTCAGATAAGGGTCGAGTAATTTTGAGGGAAACGTAACTGGTCTTTTTTCGAAGTGAATGGATATAGGACATTTGATGGTCGAGATTGCTTTTTTTAAAGTAAGGTCCGTTCAAAAATAAGAAAAAAGCCGTAAACGATTACAAATGATTTATTTCAGCCAAAAAATATCTACGTGTTTGTGTTACTTTCCCACATATACCCCGTGGCAATACTATAACTCTTGGCTCTAATTTAAGTTTAAATATCAACTTTCATAACATTAGAAATAACGGAAGAAAATAATTATTATAATACACTTTTTACTTATGTATATGTGCATATAAATTGTGTATTCTGAGGTATACATACTGGTAGATACCATTCTGACGTACATACTGGTAGATACCATTCTACCGCTTATCAGTAGATACCACCATAAAACGAAATTTTTCAATTTCATGTTCGAAATGCTTTTCGAGTTTTGCTTGATCTATAAACTATACTTTGTTTACAATATATAGATAATACTAACAATAAACCTTGAAAGTCACGGAACACTGAATGCTTCGAAGAAGTGTCCTAATTATCGAATTCCTCAAGGTTGGAAGTGATCAAGCACAGTGTGAAAGTGTATATTTCGAACCATAAGATGAAGTCTCACTCCCGACTGGATTCAGTCGAGTTATGGTATTCTCACCAAACGGTACCAATGGAGAAGAGTTCTATCTTGATTCCGAGCGGTCAACGCATGCCTTTGCTAGGCTTTGGCACTTGGCAGGTAAAACTGTTTATTTTCATAATTATTAGGTGTTCCGGTCCCTATAGATGACTGTAACTATAAATCTATATAGTTCCTATACGTTTATTCCGAGTCCGCTCCGCCGCTCAAAACATGTTTCCCAAAAACTGTGCGTCTAGAGGAAAAATTAAGAGCATTTCGGAATCAGCGCAAAAAACTCTATAAGAATCACCCAACAGTAATTGTTGAACAAATTTGGTGTTGGACAGCGTAAATCGAATCGGAAACTTTCTTCCAGCAGTTCTATTAATCGGAAACTTTTTTCCATGTAACATTTTGTTTATTTTCTCGTTTCTTTGTTATAATAAATGGATGCTTATGTTATTTTGTTATTTTTCATTCTTTAATAAAATATATAAAATAATATTTTATACTTCTAAAACATGATTTGTGTAAAATGTTTTCTGTAAAATCCGTATCAATGTCTCCGATCGGAAACTTTCTGCCTACTACTACATTGAATTTTCCGTATACGTTCCGTGTACGTTACGTGGCAAGGTGTGTCAGCCTGGTCCAGCCATTTGTTCACTGCTTCTGTAAACACGTTGCGGAGACCGCAGAAGAAATAATATAACGGGCAAACCTTTTATGGAATAAATAATGAAATTTAGGTTCTTAAACTATAGTCAATTATTAATTGACCAGCTTAAGGGATTGGACGCAGACATAACTAATGCTTATAACGTCCAAAACATTTTAAAAACCGTTCTGGAAAATCTGTGAATTTGCAATAATTCAAATGACAGCTATCGTATTCCTTGAAAAACAAGCTGTGGGTCTAGGTTGGGTCTGGATTAGGTTTCTTAAACCTGAGTAGGTCTAGTTTCAAAACCTAAATCTTATTATTTACTTTAAAATGTTCGCCCGTTATATACAGCCTGCTTAGCGATCTTCAGGACATGTTTATGACTATTAAAATATTAAAGTAATTTATTGAATACAAATTTGATAATGCAATAAATATTTTGAATAACGGTATAAGAATTATTAGTGGCATCTCCGAGTCACCACTCGAGTGCAAAGGGTTAAGTCTGTGCATAGCTACAAATGAATCGGAAAAAGAACACAATATCAATCATAAAGGTAACAGTTTAATCAACCCCAGCCACTATGGATTCACACACATACTCATGCAAGAACAGAACTAACGTTATTATCAATCGCGTACAAAACACGGCAAAACGTAAATAAGCCTAGCCCGTAACAGCAACGTAAATACAGCCAATTCAGACCACACGGGAAACCATCTACGCGCAACACTTTTCACCAAACATAAACTCTCTCTCTCTCGCCCACTCTCGCCACTCGCCCCCGAAAAGAACCGCGAAAATTCGAACACACGCGAGATAAAATTACTTTTGAAATGTAATAATTTCCGAAAGTAAATGGGAACTAATAATATTTTTCTTTGTCAAGGCAACCAATGAGGATGAATTGGAAAACGCTTTAAATGCTGCCTTGGAGGCTGGATACAGACACATAGATACAGCTCCGGTGTACGAAAATGAAAAAATAATTGGTAGAGTCTTGAGAAAATGGATTGACTCTGGAAAAATAAAACGATCTGACCTTTTTATAGTCAGTAAGGTATTATCAGCATTTTTTATTTATATAAGACACAAGAAATATTATATAAAAGTGGTCTGTTTTATTGATTAAAATTAAACATTTTTTCAAATCAATCTTTATAGTTACCACCATGTGGAAATACACCAGCAGGTGTTGAAAAATGGCTAAAAAAATCTTTACAAGATCTCCAATTGGAGTATTTAGACCTTTACTTAATACATACTCCATTCACCTTCCTGGAGATTGATGGCAAATTATACTCATTCCATGAAAATGGAGATATTATGATGGATATGACTGATCATGTAAAAGTTTGGGCTGAGATGGAGAAACAAGTAGAGTACGGTCGAACTCGGGCCATTGGCTTGTCAAATTTTAATAAAAGCCAAATTGAACGTATTGTGAAAAATGCAAAGATAAAGGTTTCTATGTTGCAAATCGAATTACATGTCTACTTTCAACAAAAGGAATTAGTAAGCAGTTTTCTATTTCAGTAAATTGCAACCTAGTTGTTTAGATCATAGTTTCTCAACATTTTTTCAGTTTTAGCATGTTTTCAAAGCTTCTTATAGTTCTACTAATAAAATTGACTTTTATCGTTTGTTTGTTCGCAATCTGAATGCAAAACAATATTTTTATAGGTACAATATTGCAAGGAACAAGATATTCCTGTGACAGCTTACTCTCCACTCGGCACACGAGGTCTTGTTAAAATGATAAACAAGACTGAAGAAATTCCAGATATGTTGCAAAATGATGTAGTATTAGAAATAGCAAAAAAATATCAGAAAACAGCTGCACAAGTTTTGTTGCGATACATTGTGCAAAATGGAATCGCAACTATACCAAAGAGTATAAATCCTGAAAGAATTAAAGGAAACCTACAGGTGTTCGATTGGACCCTTCTGCCAGAGGACATAGAGAAACTGAGAAACCTCGACCGAGGAGAAGCAGCTAGAATTTGCAATTTCGAATTCTTGAAAGGGATTAAAAACCATCCCGAATTTCCTTTTTAAATATTTTACATAGAATACAAAATGTGTGTGTGTTGTTAAATCTTACGTACACGCGTATACATATCAATAAATGACCAATAAGTGATTAAAAACAAAAATATAATGAATAATTTAATAATATTTGAGAAGTTATCTGCAAGATACACGAAAAAATGCGCATCTCTTACTTTTAACTTTTTTAAATGCAGAATAAATTTAACCAATGTATTATATTTAAGAGATAAAATAAAAATAATGATTATGTGATAAAGACTGCGGATGTTTATACAAAATAAAAATTGTTTGCAACGATTGCAAGAAATAGAAACTAAATTTAATGTTATTTCTTCCCTTAATGATTTTAGTAGAGGAGAAATCATTTGAATTTCATCTTCTCAACTTTGCTATAAATGCATAAAGATCCGCAGTCTAGTGATAAATTATAAGAATACAAGGAACATCCATTGTAGCTGTAAGAATCTTTATTACGATGGACGATGGTCATTGTTGCGTCGCGCCACTGAATGAGTGTCACTATTGTACTGCACTGATTTCACTTGCACTTACTGTTTGATCACTAGACAGCGGATCTTTATGCAAAATAACGCAATAATTGTCTACATAAATTACAGCAAACTGGAGTGGAATAGAAATTTATTTTCTTTCTTACTATGTTTAATAGGTTGAAAACAATACAATATTATTTTTAATTTTTTCTAATATTTTTACTATTTTAAAGTACACCTACCCGTTCTTGTCACAAATGCATAAAATCCGCTGTCTATTGATCACGATGCGGCTCGATGAACCACAAAATGTTTGGGAATCATAAGACGTTGTAGAATGTCTTTGAATTAAAAAATGGACAGTATCGTGTGGTAAATAAAAATGAATTGACCCGATCGTGATGGGCAGCAAATGCACGCACATAAATAAACCGAGGTGTAAAACTGTGCAGAACTCGTAAAAAACCGTGGAAATACCTGAAATATGTGGTTGAGAATCATTGAGAATGTTTCGCAAACAGAACTGAGCAACAAGCTGACTTGGAGTAGAACATGAAATAAACACCGAGACTGAGAGTAGCCGGTAGCAAGTGTTTCAAGGACACTTGTTGAATTGAGAATGAATATGGCCGACGGAAACACGCGAAGGATTGAGGCGCGCCCCTAGAATCTAACTAGATTTTGGGACGAAACATGGGTTGTGGGTCGCGACTTTTTATCTTTATCAGAGAGTAAATGAGAGTGCTCACGCCCGGGTTTTGGCCGTGCCACTATTGGCTGCACATCAACTCACAGTCCGGACAAGAACCTACATCAACTCGCACTCCGGACAAGAACCTACATCGACTCTCAGTGACTCTCAGTCCGGACAACATCATTTTTGGCCTTGATCAGAATAAAAAATTTATATTGATTGATTCGCAGCACCCGTATTATATATCCCCTTTCGTATCAAACAATTTTTATCTGAATATGTTCTCTAAGTTCAATCTCTCTCTCTTTCATGAAATTAAGGAAATATCATGTATTAAAATAACTGAACAGAAAATAATTATTTAGTAAGGTCAAATAAAAGGAAGGATTACAGAAGTAGACACATCATATTCAACAAAAAAGATCGAACAACAAGGGAGATCGAGATCTATAAGTATACAAAGTTTCAACTAAATCGGTGACCCGAAGGTCTTGCCATCTTCTTGTCAGGCGTTCGAAACTTCGGTAACGTGAAAATCGAAGGAACGCGTCGGTGTCAATCAGTCGATGGTCGAGAGGTAGTTCACACGGACAGAGCAGAGGTACGCTTGTGTGTACCACAGTACCACCAACGGGATGGCGGGCACGGGCAGCGTGATCGGCAACACGTGAGGGGGGGGGGGGGGGGGGGGGGGGGGGAAGGGAAGGGGAAACCAGCGGTTGTGGGGAACGGATATTTTGACTCGCTGTAATGTGCTACATAGCATTATTGTTGAAAAATTGTCGTTGACAAAGCCTGGACGCGGAGGACTACTTTGAAAATATGAATGATTTCAAAAATTATTTCAATTACACAGGAAAATAGTAAAATGTTCGTTTTGGGGAAACCAATTGGGTGGAAGCAAATGAACGTATGGAATCAATTGACTATCAAACGGCACACGAATATTTACGAAAGAATGAAATGTTTCGCGTTTCTCTTATTTCCCATTCCATAGTTAAATTCCGACTTCCAAACTGAACATAATTTCTAAAAGTCCTAAGGAATTATATAAATAGTACCTGATAGTACCTTACATGTAGCATTTTCTAGTTTGTTGGAAGTAGAGCTAAAATGTTGTTCGATCTTTTTTGTTGAGCATGATGTGTCTACTTCTGTAATCCTTCCTTTTATTTGACCTTACTAAATAATTATTTTCCTTAATTTCATGAAAGAGAGAGAGACTGAACTTAGAGAACATATTCAGATAAAAATTGTTTGATACGAAAGGGAATATATAATACGGGTGCTGCGGATCAATCAATATAAACTTTTTATTCTGATCAAGGCCAAAAATGATGTTGTCCGGACTGAGAGTCACTGAGAATCGATGTAGGTTCTTATCCGGACTGCGAGTCGATGTAGGTTCTTGTCCGGAGTGCGAGTCGATGTAGGTTCTTGTCCGGACTGTGAGTTGATGTGCAGCCAATAGTGGCATGGCCAAAACCCGGGCGTGAGCACTCTCATTTATTCTCTGGTTATACTTTGGCGGAACGAGCAAGATAAAAAGAAACTCTAAACACAACGTGGAGTAACAACCTTTGCACTCGGTGGTCGGAAGTCGAGAGAGCGAGCGCGAGCGGTAGGCTCGGCGCGCCAACGGCGACGCCGACCCCCCACTCGAGACCATAACGGGGAGGAGGAACAACGTTCCCCACAGGCACGGCCAAAACCCGGGCGTGGCGTGAGCACTCTCATACTCTCATTTACTCTCTGGTACGGGGGATACAGTATACCGGTTATGTGATGGCGGCGCTGGCATCCAAATCCATGTTCAATTCGGAACATGGCCAGAACCTGAATCCCGCATCCATAATATACCGGGTGATTCACGACAAACAGGCCACCTAAATAGCTCCGTTAGGATTAGAGATAGAAGAAAATGTTACAGAGAAAAGTTGTACTGTTAAAGGGGGCAAATATGGTGATATAAAAAAATATTCTGATTGTAGTCGTTTTCAAGGTCTTTTGAAGGTCATTGATAATTTTTAAATAGCACCATATATTTTTAACTTCATAGTGTTCTAGCTGATGTCAAGACGAATTCAATGATGTGGTACACTATGACCTTCAAATGACCTTGGACTAGAAAATTTATGATAAAGCAATGATAACTTCAAAATGTGCAATCATTTTGTTTGAACTAAATTAAATGTTCGAAATTATGACCTTGAACAGTAACATAAATATTTAAACGTTTTACAAGGCAATCAATTGTACTTTCAATTGTTTCTGTTGGAATTGATCTACAAGAGCTAATTATTCTTTCTTGCATGTTCTCTGGTGTAGTTGGTTGATCACGATATACATCATCTTTGAGTGTTCCCCACAAAAAAAAATCAAGAGGAGTTAGATCGGGGCAACGAGCTGGCCATAGTATGTGTCCATTACGTCCTATTCAGCGATTTGGAAATTTATTGTTCAGAAATTCTCTTACGGTACGTGAAGAATGAGTAGGACAGCCATCGTATTGGTACCACATTACTCGACGAATTTCTAAAGGAATATCTTCTAATAATATGGGCAATGTTTCTTCTAAAAACGTAAGGTATCTAGTTGCGTTTAATGTGCCGGGAATAAAAAAGGGTCCAATTATTTTATTATTCAAAATTCCGCACCAAACGTTGATAGTCCAGGGTCATTGTTTATCCACTTGTCGTAACCATCGTGGATTCGCATTATTCCAGTAATGCATATTTCTTAAATTAACTTGATCATGATTTGTGAAGGAAGCCTCATCAGTAAATAATACGTTACTAAAAAATCGGCTATCATTTCTAATTTGCCTCAAACCCCACTCACAAAAATTTACGCGATTTTCAAAATCTCTTCCATGAAGTTCTTGGTGGAGCGATATGTGATATGGATGGAATTTGTGTAATCGAAATATTCGGATGATACTTGCTTGGCTAATGCCACTTTCTCTACTGAGTTGTCTAGTGCTGATGCAAGGATTTACATTTACTGCACCAAGAACATTGACTGCATTTGCTTCATTTGTTACACTTCTCACTTTCAGGTCTTTTATTTTCTACATTGCCTAATTCACGGAACTTTTTAACTAAATTTGAATAGGTAGAACGAGATGGACATCGACGATCAGGAAATCGGTCTTTGTAAAGACGAACAGCTTCTCGAAGACATTGACGACTTTCGTAATAAATGGAAATAAGATCGGTCTTGTGCTCATTTGAGTAACGCATCGTTAAACGGTGATCGATAAACTGATACTCGGCATACATATTAGTAGTTTGTTGATAATCTTGTTTGTGTACGCTTAGAGATCACCTTCCGTTAACGGAATACGTGTTATGAGACCTAATGACTGAAGAAATTAAATTTCCGTTGATCAAAAAAAGTAGTCAAACTATATCTATTAATGAGTCCAAGGTCATTTGAAGGTCATAGTGTACTACATCATTGAACTCGTCTTGACATCAGCTACAACACTGTGAAGTTAAAAATATATGGTGCTATTTAAAAATTATCGATGACCTTCAAAAGACCTTGAAAACGACTACAATCGGAACATTTTTTTATATCGCCATATTTGCCCCCTTTAACAGTACAACTTTTCTCTCTAACATTTTCTTCTATCTCTAATCCTAACGGAGCTATTTAGGTGGCCTGTTTGTCGTGAATCACCCGGTATATATATCAGTGGCTCATGGTAGATAGTAGTGGAATGGGATAGTTTTGGCATCATCTGGCCACGGCGACACTGCCACTGACTGCCACTGCTGCCACCCTCACTCTTTGTCGATGTCCGCCCGGTGGCGTCCGGCTAAATTTTCATTCATTTTCGTGTACGTGCTCGAACAGTGAGCATTCTTTAAATCTTGTTTTATCGAACGTATTAAAATACATTGACAAAATGTCCGAAAACGAGATAGAAAGTTTCGAGATCACAGACTATGATCTTGAAAATGAATTTAATATTAATCGTAACTAATTGCCTCTAGAGCTCAGATATGTCTAACAATGCATTTAAATGCGTTTAAATTTAATTGTCCCTAAATTCCAATTATTTCACATTATTGTACATACACTGTAAAGTATTCTGTAAGAAACGTTGAAAGTTGCATTATGTATAATGCGAACAGTTTGTTAAGTGGTTGTCATGTTTTGTACGAACTATGCGTGTTATGTCTGTGGAATGTATATAAACATCGTGTAACGCGGCCCGGTGTAAATAATTATTTAGTGTAGAGAATTTTTTAGTGGTAGAAAAAATTTTTTAATATTATGTAACGACTTGACAAGCTTTTCATTGCGCTACAGCTGCTGTAGCATTTGCTCTTGTTTAAATAATTTATATTTTGTTTAAATAATTTATATTTATATATTTATACTTTGTAATTTTAAACGACTTCATTTTGGTGATTGTTTAAAATGATAATGTAATTATTATACTAATAGTTATTTCTTTATTTCGAGATCAAATTTTTGCCCAGGTCTGCTCACGAGTACTTTCGCTCGCATGAATATATAAATTTTTACACTACGTTTTATGCTACAATTTATTTCATTTTTTACAGAATACATACATAAATTTATATAGGAAGAATAAAGAACAATTAAAAGAAATAGTGTAAAATATTAATTTAATATGTTCTATGGTCATATTTACCATGGAACCTTCATTTCTTAGCTGTATACATAGGACACAATATCATAAATTTTATAATCTGTGATCAATTCTCTAGATACTCTAATTTTATTTTGAACCTTTAATTCGTCTTTGTATTATGTTATTATAACTTATGAATAAATATTTATATATATATATATTTATATAATATATGTATTTTGTATACATGTACGAATACATATACATAATATCCTACAATATTTTCAACAACGAATTACACGTATGCATGTTCACGCATGCACACATTTATATGTACAAAGTACAGCATCTCATATTTGTAATTGAATATATATATAATAATATATATATATACGTGTATCTATTCCTTAAATAGTGTAGTATAGTTCAAAGAAAGAAACTATACCACAAACATATATGTTCGTCGTCTTGAACATGCGAAAACTGAAATGTTCATAGTTTGTATAAACTGTTATGGTATTCAACTCTTTGCACAGAATTGACTCATTTCACTCAGCAGTAAGTGAACAATATCGTTTACTCTTACAGTGCATATGCGAGTTAAGGATTCTGTATGCATTAGTGGAAAGCACATAAACGAATAGAAATATTCGACGAAATGTGTTTTTGCGTTTAAGTATGAAAGTTTTGTTTGGATTGTGTGTATGGAATTGTTTCGAGGGTAACATCTTTTTGCGACACCCAGCAACAACTAAACCAGGAGAATGGTAGAATTGAAGATTCCCAGCAGTAGCTTCATTCCGAACGCCCATTCGTTCTTTTTTTATTTACATGTTGTCGACATTGATATAGTCGTTACCAACAGAGTAATAGTTATACTTAGAATTACGTTATCGCTTATTTATTATTGACAATATATTTTAAGTTCAGTGATCTGTAAGTATTTACTTCGAAATACTTACGATAGCTGCACTTAAAATATTACCT
The DNA here is from genome assembly GCA_028455795.1 of Lasioglossum marginatum. Taxonomy (NCBI): domain Eukaryota; kingdom Metazoa; phylum Arthropoda; class Insecta; order Hymenoptera; family Halictidae; genus Lasioglossum; species Lasioglossum marginatum. The sequence continues at coordinate 47,712 of CM052277.1, forward strand.
TAATTTTATAATTATAAATTTTCAAAACTTCCGTACCAATAATATAACTGTGTTTACCTGTATGCGTACAGAATTATTACACTGAAAGTAAACGTATATTTTTAAACATTTTTTATTAACAACTGTACCAATGATATACTCCCCTAGCGATGCATTCTCGATTACATATGTAACACTTTTCAGTGTCTAGAAAATTAATTAACTTATGATCATTCAATCACTCTATTTGAAAATTCGTGAATAACTTGTTTGGTTCCAATCTTTTTCATGACCCATATCTTTCAACCGATGTTAACACAAGCATTACGTATATCTATCCCCTGACACAATGTATTCGATCAAAAAATGATCCACCTATCATTATTGGTTATCCATATACAGGCTGTTCGCGAAATCGTGGTACAACCCGGCAGGGGGTGATTCTACATGCAAAAATAAGTCGACAAGAAAAGAATAACATTTTTTCGTTTGGCAGCTCGTTTTCGCGAAAATCGAGTTTGAAAATGCAGCGAATACATGTGCTATTGCATAGGAATCGTCTGACGCGTCTGACCAATTCTACTTTGTGCATATACTAAAGCACGCGAACCTGGCGGAACTGCCAAACGAAAAAATGTTATTCCTTTTTTTCGACTTATTTTTGCATCACCCCCTTGCCGGTTGTACCACGATTTCGCAAACACACTGTACATCATATTTGATGTGAAAAAATATTTTCATTAACGATGAAGGCAAACGTAATGATGGAAACTCACCACATATAAATATACGGGAAATATATTAGAAGATATTAATATAACAATGAATATATATTTGCTTTTTTATAAAATACGAGATGAGAAAATGTAACACTGATTTGAGGGTCTTCTATCATCATCGTCATTTCTATCGTTACATCAAAACTATGTAAACTTGCCATACTAATTAAATTCTTTCAGGTTTCACGCACCGTTGAAATGTTTTTTTATTAATTTTTTTTTCAAGTATCGATAGTAAATATCACTAAGAATGCTATTTTTCGGTCTCGATACGTATACGTTATAAAGGCATTTATAAATGCCCAAATAATTCTTTCAACAATTATATTCTCGATTTTGATCGAATATTTTTTGCAGTATTATTCATTTAATATTGTCGACTTAATAATATGTGATAATTTTGAGCACCATAATATAACAAATCTATTTATGTCAGGGTTTACGTTTGCGTCTAACATGTGCTATCATTTTGTCTGTCTGGAGAAGTACAGAAAACGAAAAATCGTTTGTTGGCTAGGACTTTTTTGCAACGACCGATTTAATTGCACCCTTTACGTATTGTAAACTGTAGCACCTTCCTTCAAAGCGGAGTAAATCGTTGCCGGGCCCAATAGTGCTTATATCACTAGCTGTAGGTTTGATTAAGGGTTGGTACTGCAAATGTTCAATGTGACAACTAAATGATTTGGATTCAAATTGAAAATACAATTCAGACCAACTGTGAAGATTACGAATTATTTTGTTCATCAAATATATTTAGATAGAATTTAATAACATGAAAATCTATTTACACTTATACTACAAGAACTATTAACATTGATTTATGAGACCCATGTAGTAATGTATACGCCAGAAACATTAAAACATTACGAAAATTTTCAAATGTTTCATCTTTTTATCCAGGAGTGTATTTTCCCAATTTTCTTATTTGCCTCCGGTTAATCAAAATTTAAAGAGATGAAGTTCAGATTATTAATGATACATATCCTGCTAAAACGTGGACATATGCAACCGAGAAAACTTGTAATCTAGTAATATATTTTTACGACATCGGCATTTGTGTAAATAGATTGTATTTGTAAACTTGTATTATTTTCTACTTAGAGACCCGGTAAACATTTTTTGGTGCATGTTCGTCGTTCTACGATCAGTTCAAAAATAATGGTCTTAATTAACAGAGACACGTAAACAATTGTCGAGACGGTGCATTTAATTTCACGTCATCCTAACTGAAAATTTCGTTCCGAAGACAATTTTACTACACAAATTACGCATTTATATACGGAATACAGTTGGTATAAGTAGAAAGAAAGCTAATATTCATTTATTACTGTACAAACAAATGACTCTTCTCGGAACCATTCTGTTACATCTTAAATAGAATTTGAAACTATTAATTAACGAAATTCCTTAAATTTAAAGCTATTGTTATTCGTGAACTCGCGTTGTAAACTGTGCACGTATATATACAGAGTGACCCAAAATTATTTGGAAACTCGGGATAGACGAACGGATTTTGATTTGGTAGAAATTTACAGTATCAAATGCGAACGTAACTAATACCTACATCGAACAGTTAACAAAAAATGTCTTACACTCGTTTGATACGTAAAATTAGTATATGTTTCGATTGGCCTCATAATTTTGGGACATCTGAGCGAGGCACGTAGCGGTTGGTAAGTGAACATCTTCAAAAACATCCTTGATATAAGAAATATATTATTATGAAAAGTTGAAGTACCTTGGAAGAGTTTTTGAGCAATCACGTTCTTTTTTTTTGTTGGATCGATCGAGAAGTTTAGTACATTTGCAATATATAGGTTTTTTTTATCGTATGTGTTTTAAACAGTTAGAAGTTTCGCAGAAGAAACCGAAAGTGCCTATTTGACTTTGCGGTTAATTTTTATACTGTTTTTGCGTATATAGTTTGCGTATATGGTATCTCAGCTGAAGGAGGCCATCTAAATATTACCTTTATTTTTAATGGCACAAAAAATATTTATGGCATAATACAACTTACAATAAGTTCAAATGTAATCCAATATACTAATTGTATTATATGTAAGGTAATGACTTAAGCATATTCAAATGTATTTTTTCAGCCGCTATAAGATGGAATAAAAAAAAGTAAGTTTTCCCGATAAAAAATAACGATAACCTTGAAAAAGCTATGAAAAAATAACCAGACGAAAAAATTGTTCTTCTATGATATTCCTCCTTCAGTACCATTTAAATTATGCCATAAATATTTTTTGTGCCATTAAAAATAAAGATTTAGATGGCCTCCTTCAGCTGAAACACCCTGTATATACCGTTATTCTTGTCTTGAACCTTTCTATAAACCCTATTAGAACGAGGTTCCATTCTAATATGTAGGTGAGTTCGGTTTCGCGATGTTCCCTTGTGAGTTGTAATTACATTTTTTCGGAAGAAGAATCCTGAATTATACTTGTAAACAATTTGTACGCAGATCCATGGCCATCTGTTACGACATTTGGCTTAGGTTTTGGAAGCACAGACTGTTGACAGAATCGAGCAGCAGATTGGCTGCAGATTCTGTGAACATAACCTAATTATTGTAGGAGTTTCTTCAACCCTCTGTCGGCGAAGCCTGGGTCTATTTGGACCCAGAATATGAAAATTACTCAGTTTCTGGCGATTAAATGAAACGATCATACTTATTACATACACTAACGTGTCTACAAGTTCCTCCAAAAATGTATTTCAAAAAATTGATGAACAAAGCACCGAATAGTTCTAAATATTATCAACTATACAGTTGTAAGACTGGTTCGCCGACCGAGGGTTAAATGATAGTATATGCGCCCCCCCCCCCTCTTCGAATAATCATTGAAATTTAACTCGCTGGAGTTACAGGCTGGAATTGCATCTGTCGCCAATCTGCCGTTAGAATCTTATATTCTTGGAAAGGAGAAACTGTTACATTTCTGCCACCAATTTGCTAATACAGGGTGATTCTACATGCAAAAATAAGTCGAGAAAAAGGAATAACATTTTTTCGTTTGGAAGCTCGTTTTCGAGAAAATCGAGTTTGAAAATGCAGCGAATACACGTGCTATTGCATAGGAATCGTCTGACGCGTCTGACCATGATCAACCAATTCTACTTTGTGCTTATACTAAAGCACGCGAACCTGGCGGAACTTTAATTCCTTGCCGTACGATTTATTTTACGGTTTCAGTGATTGGAACTTTTTTGCAGATCGTAATTTCCTAAAAAAGGAGAAAATTGATATAAATTGTATGCCTGTATGTTCTCCAATAGCTGTATATTAACAAGACCAAAATAGAATTTTATTTCGGTTTAAAGGAAATTATTATAACATATATTTTTATCAGAATCTTCATCACGAGTCAGATACGATATTGTAAGGCAAGGGGTTAAACTCGATTTTCTCGAAAACGAGCTGCCAAACGAAAAAATTCTTATTTTTTTAGTTATTCCTTTTTTTGACTTATTTTTGCATGTAGAATCACCTCGGTTGTACCACGATTTCGCAAACACCGTGTATAACCGAATATAACAGATCCTGTATCAAATCTATAGTCATCATAGTCTTCTGGTTACAAAAGCTTCTGGATTGTCATAATAATGTGTTTCATTGAAATTGTGACAATGAGCGTATTTCAGGCGTTTTCTTTCAAAAAACAGACAGTAGTAAAACATATAAGAGAAGTATTATCGAGTTATGATCATATTAATTCTCATATTCGTATTGTCGTTTCATTGCCAAGAGAAGGCGAGCACGCCTGGTTCGAGCAACCAGACAATACTTAATTTTTACAATGTGCACTTCTTGTCAGGTGGTAAGCTCGTCTTTTTTTTCATACTATATAAAATCAAGATAAGATAGTCTTAGCAATTCTACAGGATTCAATAGCATATCAATGTTTGATGTCTGAGAACACCAGAAACAAGAGGGTCGGCTATTTTCAGTAATGCACACTTGTTCAGAGCTTATAAATTTTGAAAAACGACATCAACGTTTCTTTCTAATATTCATGATAATTGAAATACTTTGTGCACTTAAATTAGTACGGACACTCTGTACATGTATTTTGTACAGATCTAATATATTTTATATTAGAACGCAAAAATCTTCGAACGAGAAAGAAAAGTAGCTTATGAGAATGTCGATTGAAAATAGATGTCTGGAAAGTTTGTAAAGTACTTCAACTTCATCAAATAATATTTTTTTGATATCAATGTCGAACCTGAAGACATTCTTCTAGCGCACCGTATGTGCTCCACCTTCTGTATATGCATGTATATATATGTATAAATATACACGTACCAATTTGTATGCCTTTCATGCACGAACGTAACGAAACGATTATTATTAAATATTAGTTTCCAATATAATAGTATATATATTTATATCATCGAGAATATTCAAGAATCCATAACGGAGAAATTTATATGTTGAGGCTCGTTCGTGTCGCGCTTACTTATATAGGTAAATCCCGATTTGCAGAAAACGTGGTGGATTCATGCGTACATATAAATTTCCCCCTTCCTTTCCATATTTGCTAAATTCTCTGTAGATGTCGGTTATTGGATAGCGTCACATCAGACTAAACTAAATTGGTTAGTGTTACTTTTATTTTATTCTTAAGACAGTGTCCTTGAGAGCTGTTTGATTACCAACGGATGGCTCTATGATCGAATCACTCGAAAACCTTAAATGTTGAACAATGGAATACAATCTTTTCACTATCAATTTAATATTGACACATCGGTTCACTGAATGTTTCAGATCGAAAGAACAGTGTAATTTTCTCGAGGTGACCTTACACAATAATAGATGATTTTATTAACGAATTACATAAAAATAATTATCCTCTAAGAAAACACTATTCTCGAAAAACTATTCTACGGCTGGATGATATATTAAAAAATGCTACAGAAGGTATGAAAAGAAAGTATATTTGATTACAAAAAATTATCGATACTTCGGTAACGAGTTTTATTCTTGGAGGTGTTGAAGCTTCCATTACGTACAATCGCTCGAAATGATTAAACGGTCGACACTAATGACTAGATCTCATTAGACAACGTAAATTACTGTTAGAAAAAAGACCTTCGGACCTGTCCTTATACGAACGCAAAATGCTACGAAACTGATGGTTGTTTTAACATTTGGAATGACCCGATTCTGTATACACTCGTCGGCGAAAACCACGTTGAACTGTCCATTATAAATGCACGCAACAATCCACCTGCTCGAAAATTATGCAACAACCTTCTCACCTTCATATGTAATATGATCTATATTCGTAATTTTCCGTGACTACCACTTTGTAAGACCATTGCCGGATGGGCCAGGGTTTGCACCAATGAACGGATTTGTAGATGCGGCTATAAGGAAAATAGAAATTTAGTAAGTAATTAGTCAATCTATGGAAGAACTATACTACTACACTACGAACAACTTTATACTCACGTTCAGTGTTACACTTATTGCAACAATACGATTGTACAGGATGGTGCAATAATTCAAGTTTTGCATAGATCAGTTTTTCAAGTTATTATAAGCAGCAGAAATATTTAAATTTTTAAATATGTCGATCGTAGATGGTGCAAATAAATAATTTAATTCTATCGGCGCTACAGGTTCGATCAGGGCCTGTAATCGATGACCATGATCGAACCTATAGCGCCGATACCATTAAAGAAATATTTGAGGTGGTCAAAGTTATTGGACCACTCTGTACATGTACAAGACATTACAATGGAACAATGTCCAAATCGTATAGCGTACAGCATATACATATGAAAATATGTTTTATTGCCTTTTACCAATGAATTAGAGTTGCAAAAATTTCATTGTTTCTAATCGAATCTATGTATCATGAGTTATTGACTGTTCAAATAATTATTAAATACATGGACAAGAGAAACTTAATAAGATATATTAAGCTTTCATTTCTTGGTGACTGTTTAGATCCATTTTTACTGATAGAACATATTTTTGTACATGGTGTCCGATTTTGTAGCTACAGATTACAGTTGAGCAATAAACTGTGTATTAGAGCGAATCCTCTTTCATAACATAAATGTGTATGGTTTTATACAGCACATTATACAACCATTGTAGAAACATAGAGTATAAAGAATAAGATGGATTGCAAAATAATAAGCGTAAGGAATCTGTCAATTAAAATACCTTTAATAAAAAATAAAATACATGTTTAGCATAAAGCTCTTAAAAATATTTGATACATGTATAACTACCTTCGTGGGCGGATAATGTATTTTAATATCTTTCAAAAATAGGGGAAGAAGAAATAAAGTATCGTTACAATTGTATCAGTTAGGTCCTGAAACTGAAGTTTCGTGTGCTTTACAGATCAATCATGATGATTTTCGATTTCTAGATACGTCTCGTCTCGAAAACTTAAATAGTCGCTCATAATGCAAAGGAACACTATGAACTCGTGATTAATCCAAAAAAATGATAAAAACGTTACGGAATAAATAATAGCATAGCAAACAATAGTATTCACATTGTTACAACGTATGTGTGAAACGTATATTATACTCGTAAGTTACAAATAAAATTAATTACAATCTAAAATCAAAAGTAAGTGTTAATAAATTAAGCGCTTTTAAAGTAATATATATGTAACGGTACGTTAAAATTATCTAATAACAAATTATTCGCTAAATCACAGAAAGAAAAATTGAAATATAATGTTCAAGTAAAAATACAAACGAAAATAGACTATTCCTAAGACGATGCTATGTTAAGATACTTGGAAGAAGAGTACCTCTCAAAGATTTCGTCACTATCTGTAAAATATTCAGTACAGTTGCAAAATCATTTATAAGCAATTAATAGTACGTAGAGCACGCAGGTACCTAATGTACAATTTTCGAGTAATTTTATGTATTTAAATATTTATCATTTTACGTGTATAATGTGCTTATGTACATTGTACATGCAGTGTATCGGAAAAAAATGGAAAACAGCTTTGTGCTTAGTAGTGCAAGAGTTAAGCGAGTAGACTCCTTTTTTCAGGATTGCAAGAGTGCGGGATTGGGATCTCATTTCTCGATAATACAAAAATGGGGTTTTTTAGTAGTCAAAAATGCTAGATAAAAGAAATGGTTACTAAAAGTAACCATTTTCATAGCTACATGCTGCCGAATAATGCAAATTACGCCTCGTAAACGAAAAAATAGGACTTTTGAGGAGATAGTACCCTAGATCGATCTTTTATCTTGCTTATCTAGCGTTTCTGACTACCGAAAAACTCCATTTTTGAATTATCGAGAAATGAGAACGCGAATCCCGCACCCTTGCAATCCTGGAAACGAGTCTACCGCCTTAAATGTATTTGTAAAAACGCAAATGTTTAGATATTGATATATTTCTGTATGATTCACCCATAGTTATCGGCCTTTACCAACGATGCAAGCGGTTTTATCAATAAGGAAATACAAGACTGCATAAACCAAACCCGATATTTTACAGATAGCGAGGCCTTTGCGCCTGTCATTTGGAGTTAACATTTCAACGGAAATAGTCGCAACGTAATCAGTAACAACTGATCATGGTGAAATTGTGAATGAAAACTTTCTCTCCGAGTTAGCAATGGAACTACAAGAAAAGCATACAAACGCTACCGCGGCAAGGGGTACAATACAGGGGCATAATAAAATAAGTCAGAATATATTTACATAAAAGGGTGAATGCCAAGATAGAGGGGCCCTCTGTTTCCCAAATAAAATCCATTACGTAGGATGATTACGTGTCGAAGAGACAGATGAATTCTGGGATTCACCGAGGCAGAGGCAGAGGCTGCGAGACATAGACCGAGCTGGGACCAGCCTAGATTCGGAGAGGAGAATGGGAGTGGGTGGGTGGCCAAATTAAGAGACGCCGAAGTCTCTATCCCCTTAAGGGGATAGACACGTTCCTAGGATTGCAAGGGTGCGTGATGCGGCTTCTCATTTCTCGATAATGCAAAGATGAGGTTTGTCAGTAGTCAAAAGCGCTAGATAAAAGACCAATCTAGGCCGCAATCGCCCTCAAAAATCCTATTTTTACGTTTACGAGGCGTAATTTGCATTATTCGACAGCGTGTACCTGTCACAGTTTTATATAATAATGCAAATTACGCCTCGTAAAAATAGCACTTGCGGCTTAGATTGATCTTTTGTCTAGCGCTTTTGACTACTGAAAAACCCCATCTTTGTATTATCGAGGAATGAGAAGGAACATCCCGCACTCTTGCAATTCTGGAAACAAGAGTCTAACCCAGGCATGCACAACTCGTAGCTCCAAGAGCGGCTCGTGAGCGGCTTACCAGCTCACGAGCCGAGTCGAGTTGAGAGCTACCGCTCCCAAATCGTCCAGTTGTGCATGCCTGGTCTACCCCCTGGTCTACGACTACCTACAGCCGGGCGGCTCATTCCCTTCAGTAGATGGGACCCTGCACTCCTATCGGAGGCCGTGTGTTGGCGCCCTTGATAAGGTCGACTGGGGTATGGGTTACATATGTGGATCGGTAGAGGTGGGAAGACGGATGAACAACAGTGGCCATGAGCGCCTGGAGCGTGCCGGGTACCAACGATACTACCTTGAGGAATGGAAGGAATGGCTTGGGCTGCGTGACGAACTGGTGAACCTTGGAAGTTACGCTGGGTTGCCCAATCGTTTCTTCTAATTGTAAGTAGGGTTGTGTTTAAAAATATATATGTCTCAATACTATTTTACCCCTTTAGTATAGTGGAATCAACAGAAATAATCGCTCACTCTATCGCAAATGAATCTGATGAAGAAAAGAATCGCATAGCAAATGTGTTCTTTCAATGATTCTTTATATTATCATAAACTTTCCAGTCACGCACGCGACTCATGCACGCGCACATGTACACCAGCGTTCACAAGTATACGGATCCATAGCGAACTCGGATTATTGAGAAAATCCAGAAACTCGTTCAAATGCCGTAACGACATAATTATTTCATAATAAGTTAGTTGTAGCATAAATCCAATCCAATGTTTCTATACGAATTTTCTTCCATTTGATTTCTAACCCTCGAACGTTGCCTTAGGTGGCAATCTATCCATTTGCATTTGGAGGTATTGTAAAACGTTTAATTTTGTTCTGCTCGCGTTGTAAGATGCATTTCTTTCAAACACGACGTAAATGAACATAATTTGTTGACTTAAAATGTAAGGGAGATATTCGAAAAATTTGGAAATACTGTTATATTATTTTCAACCTATTAGACATATTAAGGAAGAAAATAAATTTCTATTTCGCTCCAATTTGTTGCAAATCAGGCACAAAATTTTTTGTTTTGCATAAAGATCCGCTGTCTAATTATATGTTTTACCTAAAAATAAACAAATTAGGAATAATGAATTATCTGGTAATTATTATATGATATGCTACTCTTGGAACTATACGATTTTCGTTTCAACCATTTTTTCATATTCCAAATAGTTTACAAGTAATTCAAGTGGCACTCAGCTGAATCACCCTGTATGTAACAAGCGATGTAATTCGCGAAGAGGCGAATTTCGTATGCGAAGTGGAAGACAAACGGATACCTAGAGTACGAGGGATTAAGCAGCCATTGCACTATGACCAGGATGATAAAATAAAATATTTAGTTAGTTAGTTAGAAAGAAGAAAGACAGCTTTTTGTGCAATAATCGTGGCAGAATCTTTGTGAAAATATCCTATTTGGTAACGATTATCTGCAATCAAATCATTTAACAAAATGATATTTTATATCAATATGTTTAGTTTTATTAGAATATCATATTTCTTTTACATTAATTTCTTATTAAATTATATACAAAACAAATGAAACTGAATAACTGATGATGATTTCATTCTATGTTTACTTCAATTTTTCAATTTTAAGACAATTAAATATTGCAAATACATATTAACGTTTTCTAGAACCACCTTCAATTGCTACAGGAAATAATTGGACATCTCAAATGTTTTGTAACAATTTAAAATGTAAGTTTTTAGATACATTTTTATCTCCACTATTAAACCAGATTTTTTGTTTTCGATTTATTTGCGTTTTATTAATTAGATAAATAAATAAAGATGTAAACTATCCTAATTATAAAAGAAACTATATAATTTTAATGTATTTGACAGGCCAATACGAGCCGATAAAATGTGCAAGATATTGTTTTTTTCCCACAATTTTTCAATTTAACTGGTGAACTTTTGTGACTTACCGTATACAATCCGAACGAGTCGAATGCTTGTTTGGCAACAGAAGTCAAACATCCACAATAGTATACCATACTATACGGTAAACGACTGTCGTTAATATTGCATACACATTTGGAAAATTCACAGTAGTAAGTCAATATAAAATAAACGTACATAAAGATCAAGGTAATAAATATTGTAAATTGTACAATCGCAAAAATCCATGCCACTAAGGAATTATTAAAACTATTCGCACTATTTCCTTCGTCTAAAAACAATTGCTCACCTGTGTTGTACATTATCATAGTTCGCTCAAATGACTGATTGTATACTGGTATACATATATCTGTTTCATAATAAATAGAGCACAACGTCAGAAATGAACTAAACTTGCAGAAACAATACTCAAAGTTCAAAAAGCGTTTGGCTCATTGTGCCTTCTTCTGAAGTCATAACTTCATCGATTTTTTATCGGAGAAATATTACAGAACCGAAATATTAGCAAATATTAAACATTAGAGTTTGCATATGGCATAAATGCATTGACACTCTGATAATAATAAAAAATAACTTGCATAACTTAAAAACAATTAGATAATCATTTTTACGAACTTCAAAACTTTATTTCTGTTTCTCTAATTCACATCCGAATTAGCGCGCAATGAAATGCTATGTACGATCAATAAAAAAAAGATATATTATACCCGTTCCTGTCATTCGAACGAGAAAAAAAATTGATTTGTCTTTTCACATAGATCAACTGCCCAAAAATGTTGGGAACACCATCCAGATAAGAAATCTACGTCTTTGCGAAGCCATTTCGTTCTACAAAACTGGAAGGAAAGTCTAGACGCAAACAAAAATGTGCCTAGAATTTATCTGTACACGGATTCATTCACACTATCACAATAAATAAAACAAATCGAATGCCTACTGAACGGCCTACTGCTAGTATTTGAATTATACTAATATTATACTAATGTTGCGGTACAAAATTTCATCTAATTTCATTCGAGGCGAGATTGAAATTTATTGGTACTTGGTCATGACAGAGTAGCCAGATTAAGATTTGTGTCCCCACTATACTTTCCCCTTCTACGACGCTATTTCCCACGTTTCCACCGCACCAGCCTGGTCACGTGACGCGTGACTAATCCAGTCCGAAAGTGGGAGGTAACTTTTTTCCCCTCAATTCATGCTCCCTTCTCTCATCTGGCGACTCTGGGTCATGGTTATCTATCATAACTCTATAAGAAAAATTATAGAGATTCTTTCGACTTGGTATTTAAGTAAATGATTGTTTTCCACAACAAAATACAGATAGGCAAAATGAGTTGCCTAGTTTCAAGCTTGTTTCAAGTATACGGGATAAAACGAGTTTCCAAATTTCGAGCCTCTTTCATGAGTTCTCTCTCTTTTTCACACACATACACACATACTCTCTCTCTCTCTCTCTCTCTCTCTCTCTCTCTCTCTCTCTCTCT
>CM052277.1:60267-284959 GCA_028455795.1 Lasioglossum marginatum
ACTCTCTCTCTCTCTCTCTCTCTCTCTCTCTCTCTCTCTCTCTCTCTGGAACGGTCTATAAATCGTTTTCAACGCAATTGATTTATAATTAGAATCTTGACGTTGACGAATTAAGAACTTGGACTTGCATTGTCACGATATAAAAAACGGGAACAATGATAGTAAGCCTAGTGTCTACGATATCGCAATCACGCATGCTTTATGTGGCACGTGTCCTAACAACGCATCGCAGGGGGATGCAAAAATGAGAGAGAAGCAGTAACGGTACAAGGGAAGAGAAAATAGGCTCGCAAATAAAGATCGAACTAATTAAGAAAAATAATAACGGTGTTCGGATAAATAATGTGCGTTAATATTTAAGTGCTGGTAATACCGGTCGTGTAAATAACTTTCTCAGCACCGCTGTTTAAGTTTGTGTTCTCGTCAATGGCTGCGCCCGGCGCCGGCATGGCAAAGATCGGCTGCTGATTCGTGGTATTGTTTTGTGGGCCACCCTGTGGTTGAGACGTGATCGCCTCCTCATCACTGTCGTACTCCTGTTGGCAAACAAACGGACCAAGTCGGCTTTAGTTTACACAGTTTTTAGTAAACAGATTTAGTGGTGCATACGGTACATGTACAAATATTCCGAAATATTTTCGAGTTCATCTCGATTTCAGGGGAGAGTTGCCTACTCTTGTGCCAAAAACTGCCATCAAGCCAAGTACAATGGAGTTCTGTTTATTTTTCGACGACAATCGCCAATCGTATTTAATACAAATCAAAAAATTTACGCAACAGTGACATGGATCGCAAACAGCTGACGAACAAACTAACGAATAAACTATTCTGTTTCGATGTAACTGTTTTGCTAGCCAGTCTGAATTCAGATTTGAGGGTGAAAACGGAGAGTGAAAAGATAACATTATGAAAGACTATAAATATCGGTTCTTCAATTTATTATATATAAAAGCAAAAAATCTCGAAACATTCGTATCCCATTCTGCTTCGTCTAAAGTATTGATATTCGAAAATTGTTGAAAAAACCTAAATTAGACCACTTAGATACTGTAGACCCGAAATTTTCACAGTTTCGGAGAGAATATTGTATTACAATTTACAATACTTCGTATAGCACTACGATCTCAACGTCGCAGATTGGCGTAACACTTATAAGTGTCCGATCGTGGAACCTCTGGATTAAAACATCGCACAGAAGTTATTTTTGCTTTATAAATCACCCATCTCTTGAATTTCTTGCCATATGATTTTTCTCGTCAAACAAACATTTTTAAAACTATTTTTTTCTGATATTTTAAAAATATTCTAAATAAAAATACGCGAAAATAATGTTGGAGTATATTTTCTCCCAAATACTCTTCATTACGGATCTATATATCATCTTCTACATTGACTGAATCTTGTACGTGAATTTACTTTTCAAACATTTCATTCTCAGTAATTGTGCGTGGAATACAAACACATGATAGCTGACCTTCAGAGTTATCGTTGCTAATTCGTAGTTTCTCTCTTCAGGTTTTATACAAATACTCTTTTGTATGTGAAAGCCAGGCATGCAGATTTGCTTCACCTTCAATATAAGAGATAACTATTTTTAAATTGTGCTTCATACATATTAGATATGTATTACATGTATATGTACACTTCTTTTGATAATTTATAGTAATAGAATACTAGAAAAAATTCTTTTAGAATGGTAAAACAAACATCACATGGTAAGAAATTGAAAAAAATGCGTGATTTATGAAAGAAACAAAAATTCGCCTCTGCGGCGCGGCGTTTTGATTCACGTCATAAAAATGTTACGCCTGAGTCGGCCATCGTGTAGGTTTAGTGGATATACCCGGCCCTCGCACTATAGCCGGGGAGTCCCACATAATCGGATCCCCCTCCACTATCAGAGGCCCCTGTCGCGATTGTCTGCGCGACGAGACACGTGACTTCACATTACTCCCACTACCGCTGCTAGTCCCGTGATACCATGACGCACAATGCGACTATGCGACGCTGCCTTCATGCCTTGGTGGCGTTGGCTGACGGCAAGCGAAGCCATTTTTGTGCGAGTTTTCGAATTGGTAAAATATTGTGAATTATATTTTTGGAGTAATTTGTGATGCCAAGATGAGTCATAGAGATTTATTAGGTTGCCCCAAAAGTTTCTTTCGCAATGCGTACATTTAATATTGTTACATCATATTGTTACTCAAAAGTCAGTTTCCAATCCGTTTTATTACCAAGTAATGAAAAGTTAATAAACAGATGATCACGTTGTTTGTATATACTTGTGTGATTTAACAATATTAAATGCATTGCGAAAGAAACTTTTGGAACAACCTAATAGGTACGACAAATATTTAACATTTCATATGTACCTTTGAATATAAGAAGCATTTCCTAAAGAAAGCTTAAAAATCTAAAAAAAAAACACCCAAATGCAGTACTTTTCTCGACATTACAGATAGGCATAATCCCTTAAATGTTTTAATTGAAAATCACAAAATCGTGAAACTTGCTGTACAGTCAGTATATGCACGAAATTGGTTATGCTCACCACCTTTATTGTAACAATCCATTTCATTCATTTTACACAGAATTTCGTCCTTATAATATTTCAAAAACTAGGATAAGGGACAATATAAAAAAATTGAATAAAAATTAAAACTAAAAACAATACAAAAATGGTATGACTTGATTAACATACGCGGTTCTTGTATTTTAGAAATTCGAATATGTCAAACACATGAGGATTCGCAGTCAATTATTATTAAGTAGTCGGAATACACCGAAATAACAAACATATTTTGTTTTCAATTTTTATTCGCACTATTTACGTATATATACTCTTATAAATTTTGGGGGTTATTAGCACGGCTTCCCCCATACATGAAAATAGAGAATTATAAAAAATACGTGTCGAACATTTTCAATTCCATTACAATCGACGATTTAGAGATCTATATCAAAATCTATAAGAACCATTTACTGGTGAATGGAATATCGAACTTTTTTACGTTTGAAAAGGTGTAATATGTCCCTTCAAACATTATTTCAACATATACAAATGTTTTGTAAAAAAAATATGATTACTGCGCAAGTAATAATTTTAGTGGAAAATGTTTTAAATAAGAGTCGAGTGGTTTGAGGGAGGCGTAATTTGACATGATTGATTTTTTGCAGGTGGATGCATAGAGGACATATGAAGGTCAAATTTGTTTCTTAAAATAGTATCGTAACGAGTATAGCCGGATAAAATGATTAAAAGTGAAAACACCATTCGATAGAGTTTCCAAAGAAAACCCTCTGTAGCAAGTTTCGAGTCGGTACCTGTACCACAGGGGTAGTTATAGGGTGGACTTTATTTTAATGAACTATGCTGTTTTTTCTGTTTTGTTCGACAAAAAATTACGAAAAAATTTACCTACTACCTAATAACCGTGATTTTTTCTGAATTTTTAAATGAAAAATCGTTTTTTAAACGATTCTAGAACCTTAAAATTACTTTTGGTAAGGGTACCGACTTGGAACTTGCCACTTTGACTGCAGGTGACATTGAAATCTCCAAAACGCTTTCATCCATATAAAAAATGTTTGCATCACAATATTTACCCCTCCATACCATGCAAGTTTCGTGTATATAATCTTTTTATATTATTACAAACAACGGAAATATTCAAGGTGGTCAAAGTTATTGGACCACCTTGTATATTTGGCATTACATATACGTTCCCTCAAGATCATTCCACTCTTATTCGAGGCATTTTCGACTAAAAAAGTCATTACTTACAGTAAGCTGTAATCGAAGTGGTTCCTGTTATGCATAGAATGCGTTCCACCCTATACCGTTGTCACATGAAAACAATTTTACAGCTTGCATAGTATCAAAAAGTTTACATCACAACAACTATGTGGTAGAATCGACTGCAACGACGAGAAATAAAGAATCTCTTAAAGGTAAAACGGTGGTAGGTCTAGGATGTACCATCAATTTCTTGAGTGTATACCAACCTGCTGTTCACGTTCTACATATTCCTGCTCTGAGACCAGAAGAGACGTACGAAATCAGGATGTGAGAAATACGTATAAAGAAAATGATACAAGAAGCTGGATGAAATGATCGTGAGCCGAATATCGCATAAACAGATCCGTGTCTCAATGGTTCTCAGCTCCTTGTGTGTTACGACACGGTCTCGTTTTCTTTCTCAGTTCTTGCAATTTACTACGAATGAAAATTCATTAAACTACATTACAAACCCATTTCTTTCTCGAATTCTACATACAACATCAGACAGTTCGAAACGAAATCCAACGAAAAGGATTGGCAAGAGAAACTCGAGTGGCAAGTACTATGGCAAAAAGAAGAAAAACCTGAAACACGCTGAAGGTCATAATAGTTGTCCACTCACTATTGTGCTTGCGAAGTAATAGGAGTGGGGTCGACAGCTATTGTAACTATGAGCATGTATCAAGTGTCTTCTCTCCAAAAAACAGACAGCAATCATCAATTATTCGTGTCAATTCTTTGTTGACGGATCATTGTACTCCAAGTACTCCCATTTTCACATGGAACATAAAAATATTGTTTTCTTTTTCTTTCCTTTCTCAAGGTCACGACGAATTTATAGAACTAAGAACCACTGATACTGAAGGAAAAACTTACCTTGGCCTGGCCTCTTGGTTGATTCGTCACGACATCACCCTCTGGATTCAGGTTCCGCTATAATACAACAACAACGTAAACAAAACCGCTAATCTATCGTATTCTAAAATAAAGGCAGACGTAAAAAAGTGCATGCTAGGCTAAATCAGGAAGATTTTACGAGTTCGCCGATCGATGTGTCGCGTTGATGAACATGATTGATCGAGAAAGACAGTAAAGATAAAGATGCTTGAATATTGGAAAGAATGAGATTACCTTCTCTTCCTTCTAACAAAGAACACTATACAATTGACGATTTTTTTATGTAGACCGAAAATATATGTACCGTAGAGATCATAAAAATACAAATTAAACAAAACTCATGATTTTACCATCAGTTGGGTAGTGTTCCTTGTAAAAGACAGCGAGTACTCGACGTTTTCGTTTATTTATAAATAGAACGTGAGCACCTCGATTTATCTTGCTCATTATTGTTCACAGAAAAACATGTCAGGCCGTATGTTTTTCTTTGCTATCGTGCGTATTTATTTGAGTCTGTAATGAAAATTTGTAACATGTGCTTTGTAGATCTATATCTATGTTATCATTTTCCAATGAAATTTTCAGCGTTTGTTTAACTAACATAGATCTACAGGATGCATATTTTAAATTTTCATTACAGGCTCAAATAAAAAAGTTTTAAAATGTTTTTAATTGCTTTAGAAAAGTCAAGTCGTTTTTAGATTTATAGGTCGTTGGAATCTTTTCGTGGGTCGCTGTGTGCATGTATTGGGGAAATAGTCAAGAAACTGTTGGTCAAGCAACTGGACCCGTTATAACTTTGTTACGCTGTTAAAAGATTGTACTTTGGAAGTTTCAATCATAAAAACTATGCAAATATTTCTTATCATCTTATCTCTGAGAATCTTTAACTTTTGGAACAGAAATCAAATTTTCAAGATAGATTTTTGAGATAGATTTATGTTAGTACATAAGTATAGTAATGCTTAACGCCTAATGTGTTTAAGCATAATTGTGATAATGGTTGCGAACAGAATCAATGAAGTCAGATACGATACGTCTTATGTATGAGCAGAGAATAAAATACAGTACAATACCTTCTTGTTAATAAACTCTTAATAATAAGCGTCCTGAAAGTGATTAATATGGTCTTTTCTTAACGAAACCATAAGCAACACCATTTTATATCAAAGTCGGATGGAACAAGCATGCAAGACACGTTGGGGTGGTCAGATGAAAAACAGGACATGAAAGAGACCGCTGTAAGACTAGAATTTATGGCAATCACATGTCTCGGTTTATTTCCTGCAAGAGGTAGACATGTCAGGCTGCGTGACGGTTTAAGAGTCTCTCTCTCTCTCTCTATTGTCCTATATCTCTCTTAAGAAACTTTCTAAAAGAGCAGACTTTTTTTTGAACAGTTCTATCTACTTTTGAACAGAACTATCTACAGGAAAAAAAACTAAAACATGTGATTGCTATAAATTCTTACAGAGGTTCCTCTCGTGTTCTGTTTTTCATCTGACATCGTTTTCGTAATATTTTTGCATAATGCCCTCCCTAAACTCTTCAGAATAATCTTGCGTAAAATCAGTGTTGGGTTAAACATCACCTGAGGATACCAGAAATTTTTAACTTTTTTTATAGAATCCTGTAGATTTTGACGAGAAAATGCCGAAAATCCAAGTTTTAATCTTAGGAATCCACTGGTTCGAAAGCTATGCCTGTTTAAAGTTCAGGTGATAGCGGGTGGTTAAAGTATTATGAGTGTAAGGATTAAATGGAACACCCTGTATTTGAGTTTATAGATACTATGATTATTATATTGATGAATTTCTAAATAATCACGCTGCAGCTATCGTTCAATAAATTAATGCACCATGAAGATAACATATTCCGAAATAAAGCAAGATGAAACTAAATGACTTAACAAATACGGTAATCAACGATTCTAAATTTTCTGTAATAAATTATAAAGGGTGCTGTCACATCCAACTGACTGCTTAGTACACACAGAACACTGTCGTAACGTTGCATGCAAGTGATCACATCGAAACTAAAACCTGTTTGAATAGCATCCTATTTGAACGAACGTATAGTGTACGCAAAAAGATAAAAAGTGAAAGAAATAAGTCCACCCTTATTGTACAAAATTTGAAATAAAATACGGTGCAACATAAACAAAATATGCAGCTCACTGTTCAACTTGCTAATACATTTAATAAAATGAATATGTAACCAACATACCGATACTGCCACTACAAAATATCTAGATAATGGAAAATATATCAAAAATTCAATTAATGTAACATAGAATATAACATAGGAATATTTGATGCACATAAGCTTAAATAAGAATTAATTAATCTATTTACCGTTAAATGACAAACAACAAAAGCATTCAAAAGACAGGTATCTCATATTTTGATTCATAGATCACAGATTGCATAAAAATGGATGAATAATTGGTAAGAAAAACTGCGAAAAAATTCCAATTTTTTAGATATTCTTTAAACAAATGACTTTTCAGAGTTTTCGAGGTATCTTAAAAAACGTATTTTTGACACCTAACTTTGAAAATGTGTTGAATATTTTTCGAAGAACTGTATCTCACATTATTGATCTTTTAGTACAGGGTGGAAGGAAACTATGCATAGTTACGATCATAATTACTTGTGTAATAAGCGATTAAAGTTTCTTCCTACTGATGTAACTATCCAGCAGTAAACAAGCAATTAAATAAATCAAAATGTATTGTCGGGAAAATCTCACACGCATACATACGCAAAGAAAGTGTATACATGTTGTTTCTATGTATCTCTTACAGTCTTACAGAAAGAAATTACTGTGGCACCGTATTATATAACTTGTAACTGAATAATGTGTGATATACGATACGTGGGTACGCATTTTTCCTTCGCATGATAGTCATGGTGGTCTCGCTTAATTTCTCTCACAAAAACCTGTCGATACTACTACAATGAACTCTATAATTGTGCTTCTGTGGCAACGCACACTTTCATCTTTCGCAGGTTTGTGAATTAGTTAAGTAAGAGATATTTATTTTAGCAATGGAGTCTTAAACTTGAGTCTCCATTGATAAAATAAATTGCTTCCCTAATTTATGGCTTTCCCCCACAAACCTGTAAAACAGGCCTGAACAACGGATTGATCACGAAGTGCTGACGCTCTGTACCGCGCTCCGACTTGCTTTACTAACAAAAGTAGTAACTTCGGTCCCACAGATTTTCCAAGTAGACACGACCGGAATCAGGGGAGGAGATTCCATCCTTTATGTAGCCATCTGATCGTGCTACTGGTACATATACTCGTTGAGTCGAACATACTCGACTTTCAGCAGTTTAAAGATTATCTTCAGAGCTGACACTCTGTCGGAGAAGTTCTAGAAATCATAAGTGCCTGCTGTGTAGCAGGTACCAGATACCTAGATATTTTTCAATGGACTTTAGCCACATTCTCGTGCGCCAATGCATGCGAAACCTAGTAGAGCTCAACTGCCGGGAACTGCACGAGGAGAGATGGTGACTACGATTTCTTGAAACTAGATGCGACTGCAACCCCTAATTCTCTGGTGGAAAGTCGCGCAATCCTCCAGAAGTAACTCCGAATTCAAGCACTTTCATTCAGATTTTATCCCATAGACAATCCTTTTTGTCCTCGCCTTTCTTAAAATATTGCTTAGAATTCTTAGAGGCAGCTGTTACTTCCTGGATAGAAGGTACGTTCCTTTTCGAATCCTCAGACATGTTGAATAATCTATATTCATTTACTACTTACTACTAACAAAAGTAGTAACTTAGTAGACGAGTTCGTATTCCCCTCTCACGTTTGTGCGAGTCGGAGCGCGGTAGTGGGGGTAACGGCTCGAGCGTCGGCATTTCGTGAGCAATCAATTACCCAAGCTTGCTATAAAACTATATCAAATCCCGAGAGTGACGGTTGCATAACCCGCCTTACGGGTGTACATAGGATACATATGTGTACTTTCATACCTTCGGTATAATCAAATTCAGTTGTTTACCTTATAACTAAATAATAAGGTATAATGTTTACCTGAAGATTATAGTATGCTCCACTGTTCTCTGGTGCTGTTGGTTTGCATTTGCCGCAGCAAAAGTTGCAGCAACAACAGCAACAACAGCAACAATAACATGCAGTTATCAGACCACAAAATAGGAAAAGTGCCTGCAATAATGTATCAGATTATTAATTTTTTCTGAATCATCTCTATATGTATAAAGTAAAGAAATGAAAGAAATTAGGGGTACACAAATATAAAGATTAATAGTCTAAACTTACCCTGCACCATCCAGAAGTAACAACAAAATAGGCGTTAACATTCTCTTCACCGAATTGTTCACCAACATATAATCCAAGGGATCCATAGTTGTCATATATGTTACGTTTTGTCAAATCTGTTAATATAGCATGCGCTCTATTTATTTCTTTAAACTGAAACATAGAATCATTCAAGCAGATTATGCGCTATTCATTTTGTTATCCTTCTTGTTCATACACTTCTCAGAATGATTGACAAACAATTTTTCGTGAACAAAGGTGCAAGAATTGTTCATGAACAGAGGTGTATAGCCTAATAAATTTGTTATTTATTTACAGATAATTGTAATATGGGGTGAACAAAATTAATTACTTTATAGAAACTACTTTTTCATTTTAATATAAATTAACATTTTTTTTTCAGTTGTATACCAAGAAATATTAATCCTGTTATAAGCAAATCTTATCTAATCTGAAATGAGTTTTATATTTCAGTTTATATTTTCATTTTACACACCCCAAAATACTTCAAATATTTCGAAATCTTAAAAACAGATGTCTAAAGTGTGTCAATCTTTTTCGATTAAATTATACTCTATAAAGAACTCGTAAAAAATTTCTTTTATTGAATTTACCTTCTCTGCAGCTTCTGGGTTATTCGGATTTTTATCGGGATGATATTTTAATGCTAATTTTCTATAAGTCCTTTTTATTTCCTCGCGTGTGGCAGTTTTTGGAATCTCTAAAATCTGGTACAGGGAGTCCCCTGCCGTTCTAAAAAAAGTTGAAAAGCATCTAAATTAGTTACCGAACATATGCTAATTGTATCATGCACACAGTGCAACAATTAAGACCTAACTTGGGTTATTTATGTCCAGGATTAATTTTTTTGAAAGAGAGAAATTCAAGTGTGAAATTTTACTCCAGACATAAAGTGCCCTGGTTGCCCATGGAGGGTTAAGTTGTGTAACATGAAATATCAGAGTTTTAACACGTTAAGCGCCACGTTGGTCCCTAGGGACCGACGCTAGACTTTCCGTTCAGGCCACGTCGGTCCCTACGGACCGGCAGGGCCCGCCTGACGGTAACTGTGGCCTGAACGGAAAGGCACGCAAATTCGGCGTGGCGCTTAACGTGTTAATCATTTCTGACTTAATTACCTCAAAATTTATGTAATTCTTTTTTAATTACAATTATTGTATTGTCTAATTTTCACATATCTATAATTTCTACAGAAGTTAGGATGGTGCTGACCATGAAACTGATCGTTTCATACCTAATATAGTCAAACAAATGTACAATTGATATTGCAAGTAATATGGACTAATGCTCCTACATCTAAATATGTGTTAAAAAATCATCCTCATTCTTTAAATACCATTATATAAAATTTCTGCAAAGATTACAGATACATGAAAGCTAAAAGAAATGATAATTGACTAAGAATTGCATACATTTTAACATAATACATACACTAAAATAACCTAATAATGATATACAGAGTTTTTAAATCAATGTTGAAAAAAGACTAAATTATTAATTTGTAGAGATAAAAAAAAGGCACGTACAGATCGAATTGAGTAACCTCCTCCTTTTTCGAAGTCGGTTAAAAAACAGCAAAGTTCTGCTGGGACGGAGAGCATTTTGCAGTAATTAATTTTTCATAAAAAAGTCTTTCCTACAATATGGTAACCCTAATGTTACTTTATGTATATACTCATGCATATACACTTTACGTGTAGATTTGCTTATTTATATTAATTACATATTTAATAATATACATTACATAATTTTTACATTTGTGATGCCTACAATGACTTTACATGCAACACCAGTTTATTTAACATTGTATGTAAGATTGCTTTTTACTGTGTTTAAAAGTGATTAATAATAGGAAAAAACGAAATCGAGGAAGAAATATGAAATTTTTGGAATGTTTTATAAAGATTCAACAGAAAAGTTTCCTTCATAATTGAATTTGTGAGCTACATTAGAATTTCGAATCTTCCGAAAAATTTGTTGTCTTCAAAAGTTCGAAAATCACGAATTACTGTTTTAAAAATAAGAAATATAATTTAAAGAAATATATTTCCTATTTTCCAGAATTTCTGACACAAGTTTAACTGTTTCCAGTACCATGTTATATAGAACGACGTTTGAAAGCCAGTAAACTAACCTAATACTCAAAAAATATCTGATTTTAAACCGTGTATCAGCAATTGTCAAAATAAATATTGTTTACGTTTCCCAGCGTTGAATAGTAGATCATAACAAAGATACTGAAATAAATGTAAAGTGAACGCACAGAAACGTTTAACCTATCATTTCTTCAAAATTGTCACATATTTTGGTAATTAAAACATGTTTGACAAATCGTGTAGAAAAATTTGTTGTGCTCGTCATCGTTGCAAAACAAAGGTCTCCTGTTCAGGAATCAGCTGAATTGCATGTTAAAATTGTTTAAATGGTGGTAATGAAATACTCACGACATTTTTCTTCCATCCATGGTTCAATGGAAGTACGTTTCTCCGATTAATACGAAATGTAAAGTAGAATTAGAAGTCTAAAAATTACTTCGAAAGTTCGTCGTCTTACTACAGGAACATGATTTTTGTCATTAAATGCACGCAACGTTTTGAACTGATATCGTTTCGGTTGATAGCAGAGGATGGAATTCAATATTTTAGTACCAAAAGTGGACACGGTTGCGCCAAACTGGCGCTACTGAAAGCCAAACCTAAGTACCATAACACATGAACGGAGCATAACATTTACATAATTGCACAGTTGACGCAGGGAGTTTGGAAACAGTCAGGTGAAAATTAAAAAGATTCATAATAATATTGTATGAACAAAAATCAACAGTAGAAAATTGTTTTTTCGGCCATGTTATTAACAGTCATAGTCGACCAATAGCGTCACGCGAATCAGCTCTGTATTTTCTGCTTTAGACACCATACGTCAACGTTACTGTTTACGCTTCTCTTGATCCCACTTACGCACACTACTATTGGCGGATCAAGGATTTCTTTAATCGTTAACTACTTAAAAGTGCAGTTGAAATCGAAACTTTTGTACTCTTGATTTTTGTTTTATATTGTCCTGGAGAATCACCTCTTATATTTTGGTAAAATGGTAAGTGTTTATATAGAAGTTTGCTCTCCCCGCCGATTTCAATGACCTTGATATACATATGTTCGCTTCTCTTGATGTCTTGATCCCACTTACGCCATTACGCACACTACTATTGGCGGATCAAGGATTTCTTTAATCGTGAATTACTTAAAAGTACAGTTGAAATCGAAACTTTTGTGTTCTTGATTTTCGTCTTATATTGTCCTGGAGAATCACCTCTTACATTTTGATGAAATGGTAAGTGTTTAGAAGTTTGCTTTCATGGTCAAGGTTATTATTTTAAACTAAACAACTTTATATTGATTTTCGAGATACATACAATGCACACCATAAATATAATGATATTTAATATATTAATGATTATTTAATATAATAATGATATTAAAACAGAGATATCCTCTCTGATTCAAATCTTTGTTTATTGATACACCCTCTATATAGGGTGTCTCTGAAATCATGATGTAAACGGCCGAGTGGTCTGGGTCTGGATGGTCATCAATGGTCATTCTACTACTTCATTCTAACCAATACGGTTTATTTGATCTACTTCTCGCACAGTTACAAAATGTTGATTATTAACATCATTTACAAAAATTGTACGAACAAGAGGCTTTATTTAAGAATTGTTCATAGAAATGATTGTTTCGTCAATAATGATTAGACTGCGGATCTTTATAATATTTATGGCTAATTATCTTGCAGTACATACTTCAAACTGACAATACGTAACAGTAAGGTATTACTGAAGGGTAGAAAACTATTTCGAAATAATAGGTATATTCGCAATCGTGTACGTAGAACAAAGCAACTGGCAAGTCAATTATTGACACCTGTTCAAACACACTGCGAACTTTAACTAACAGCCCAATGTGAGATAGTTTATGAAAATACCAATGTGCATAAAGATTTGCTGTCTAATAATGATAATATAATAAATAGATACAGAAAACAGATTATTCGATCAGTTTTCAATTCGGCGGCAGGTATTGATTGTCTTCGAGCAGAGTACTCTCCCTGAAGTTGTTGGTCAACATTGTTTCTCTCATCCATTTGTTGTCCAGTGGAGCAAAAATTCCAACCTGAAACAACGAATATAATTGACTTCAACAACTGTAGCATACAATGTAATAATTAGTTTATTTCTTCTTATAAAACTCAAGTTTCTTTATCACGAAAGGGCCGCAGGGTTTGCGCTTTGTACCTTCTACACCCTGCGTAGAATTGCTAAAATTTTTACCTGATTCGATGACTGGCATCCCGTGTCTTGACTATAAATTCCACTCAACTCGTAAAAGCCTTCATCGTTTTGACAGGCAAGAGGTCCACCAATGTCAGCTTCACAGACATTATTAATATCTTCTTTAGGTGTAGTGCAGATGACTCCGTTTGCAGCATCCGGATTTACAGCTACGGCTGTCAACTGTTCCTTGCACAAGTTCGTTGGAAGTATACTCATGTCCACAGCATGCATAATTGCTCCAGTGTAATGTGCTACATTGAATCATTTTCACAAAATTAATTAGTATTATAATTTTATAAGATGTTCACATATATTCTTGTTTAACTGTGTACATTTTTATGAAATTTTCAGAACGTGTATAATCAATACAGATCTACAAAACGGATTTTTAAGATTTTCAATATAGGCCCACATAAAGAAGTTGTAAATCAACTTTTAGTATTTTGAAAAAGTTTACCCTCTCTCCGCCAGTATCGGATTAGTCACGTGACCGGGCGGAAGCGTGGGGGGATGGCGTCGTAGAAGGGAAAGGGTAGAGTGGGGAAGACAAGTCTTAATCTGGCGACTCTGATACCCCGTCTACCCTACGCTTATTTAATTATTGTTTACCTTGGAGGATAGATTTTCCCCAACCAGTGGCAATGCACGAGCCTGTCCACTGATTCGTTTGAGACAAGCAGAGCGGATTGACGTGGTGGTCGAGGATCGCTGGAGTCTCAAGATGCAAAATTGCGAGATCGTGTTCTCCGTATCCTTTCGTATAGCCGGGGTGCATGCTGATGGATGATACGTTGAGAATTTCAAAAGGAAGTGGTTCCTCGTGCTTCAAATCGTATCCCAGCTTCCATTCACCCAACTTTATCGATACATCGTCCGCCGACATACTGGGAAAACAAACACAAATATGTCATAAAAGTTCTAGCAATATTTTATTGTTATGACTTTTATAAAACGATTTAAAAAATATGTTTTTATTCATAACGATTCAGGAAGTTTCTGGGTTTACATCCTGAAACAAGATTTGATCATAATCGATTTATTATTTACTTTTCGTTTGCCCTAGTCATACATCCAGTCGAACAGCCTGATATTATATTTTACAAAATAAATCAACATTCCACACCCTCAATTTATCTTAGCGCTATAAATTATCTTATCTCCGCTTACACACGGAATCGTAATCGAATTTCAGAGGAAGGACTAAAATCTTCGAGTTATACGTAGAGGTAGAAGCTTTGTACAAAGATTAATAATTACGTATCTATATTGGAAAATTGAATGATGCAAATGTAACATAATCTCTTACTTGTCAATGCAGTTGGCCGCAGTCAGCACATCGTGGGTGCTGACAAGAGCACCGGAACAAAGAATATTTCTATTTTTCGATTGCAGTACCATCGCTTGCCATGGAATTTCACCGAAAACTGTCCGAGAATCGCTCGTTCCAAGATTCTGCAATAAAAATTCTCTGTTACATATTTATAATTTCGCAAATATTTATTGAAAATTTCTAAAGCTTCAAATGTTGTCTAATGTAATTATTTTATTGTACGACAGGCCTGGGCAACTTACGGCTTACGAGCCATAGACTCCTTTCCCTACTCCTGGGTCCTCCCCACCAAACTCTTGTGGAGTGTAGGAGGGGGTTGGGGAGATTTGGAGTTTATAGGGAGCCGTATCCTCGCAGTCACGCAAGGTAAAGCACAGGAGGAAATAGTGGGGGAACTGGTATACTGATAGTGGGAGCCGTGAAGCGGGGAAGAAGTTGCTGCACAACAGAGAGAGTTCCAACTTATTCCCCTCCGACACAACTGCAAGGTTGCTCCCCACCATTCGAACCTCTTCTGATTACTACGTACAGCCGTAGAGTTAGTGAGTGGGGCGGGAGTGACGCATGGCAGGCGCGGGAGGGAACAGAGACGAAGTTCGACGGTTACAATGTACGCGTGTTCCACTATACACATAATGATGAAGTTTAAGAGTGGGGAGAGAATCTAAGCGGGGAGGTGCCTCGAATAGCTCGCGAGCTACAAGTTGGAACTCCCTGCTGTACAATATGAGATCAAGATCTAGATTTTGAATAAATTACTGTGCAAACCTTGCTTGCATTTTCCAGTTTTCATTTTGGGTGACTCGCTTGAATGAATTGCTCAATTACCTTGTGTCTGACACCGCATTTTTCTTTCGTTTCAACAACATTCGTACTGTCCACGACATCTCCGCTTTCTGAAGGAATCTCAGGTGGCGGAACTAGAGTTTGCGAGAAAATGTCAGAGTTGTCCGTGTGTATCACTTGTTCTTCCGGCGCCGGTGTGGGCGTTTGCTGTATGATCACAAGCCTCGGGGTCGTCTGAATCTGCACCGGCACTTTTGTAACCGGGGGTCTCACTTTTGCAATGTTCAAAAATGTTGGGAAACCTTGCTCGTCGAAGCCGCCGGAGTAATTCGCAGGCAGATTACCTGCCGGCCAAGGATCCACATAATTTGGATCCCGGCAGCATTTGCCGATTATTCCGCTTTCAGGATGCTTGCATGGCTGTAAAAAATGCAAGAATTTACATTTCACCGATAAACACGGTGACATTCGACATTATAAATCGAGATTTCACTCTTCGAGTCCTCGTTCTTCATTTAAATACATTTTAATTGCGTTTAACATTTTAATTACATTGACTACGGTTGGCATTGAATAATATTTTTTGTTTGTCTCAAATGATGTTTTTTATGCAGTTTCAGCTAAGAACGTTCTCAACGTTTCGATGACGCGGCTTATGGTCAAAGGTCACTCAAGGTCGCTGAAGGTCGGCTGAAGCAGAGAATAATTGACCTCGAGAGAGACCTATCAAACATAACGAGGATTCACCTTCACCATTATTCAGGTACATTCTTCGCTGCTAAAACAAGTTTTCAAGTTTAAGCGTCTCGATTTCTTTCGGCACACAAACGCGCTGGTTCTCTCATTATTTGGCGACATTCACCGTGAATGAAAACCGTATCGACTTTCTCCGCTTTCATGTGCAGCTATCTGGTGGTGTGAGGCGTACTTTAATTGACAGCGCACCGGTAAACTAATAATTAATTAGACTGCCGACCTCTATGCAAATATAAATTTTTGACTTTTCGAAACCTGCCAACCTTCGAAATGACAAAAAATTAATCAATTAATCTGTATACAAAAACATACAAAATATGTGTTACGAGAAAGTTATATTTTATAACTATAAATCAGTACGACTACCTCTATTTTTTTTTTATAACTTTCAACAGCATTTTTGAACACAGATTTATAACAGTTTTTAATTATTTAAAGTTAGAAATCGGAACATGTGTTGGATAATGTTAAATGTGAAACAGAATTGAAGATTTACCTGTGTTTCGATACACAAGTAAGTAATGATATATAATTTTCTATTATTTACTTACACTGAGTGGTACTCGCTGTAGAACTTGTCTGCTTGTCAAATGAACTTGTTCTGCACTGATTGTGCCATCCACGGTGCAAAATTGTTCTTCGACGCACAGCAGAGCTGCCGCACAACCAAGTTGGACATGCGTTGGTACGCCGATGCCAATATCTGCAATGTCGAATTTTTTGTAAAATCACGTGTATAATTCACTAAGGATTAGACCTCAGATACTTATGCAAATTTCATACATCAAAATATGCAATATACAGTAAATCTTCTATAATCGCAAAAACCTCGGAAAGATTCGTTTGCAAAGTTCGTAGACGGACACTATTTTTTTGAGCTCCAAGGACCGAGCCGAACGTAGAGAAGGACAGCGCGTGTAAAGAGAGACCGCGCGCGGCCGAAGCGACTGCGACTCTCCGCGTCTCTTTCTTTCCTTGGAGTAGAATACAACGTGATACATGATATATATAATGAAAAAGTCTCGCAATATTGTTGGTGCTTATCACCGATTTTAATGACTTTGAGATTGTTGTCAAGGTCATTATTCGGAACAACTTTTCCTTATACAGTGCCGCTCGGCCTTAAATTTTGAGATATTCGAAAAAAAAACATTCTCGAATCGCAGAAATGAAATCATCATACTTGTAGGTAGCTGAGGAGTAGGCTGTACTTCGATTGCTGGTCGAGTTACCGGAGGTATTTTCACGAATCCTGGGCTTTGACTATGGCCCACGAAATTTTGATCAGGTTCAGGAGATCCGACTTCGACGATAGCTTGGCAACAGACTTCATCTCGAACTCTGCAATCTCGCCCCTGTTTTAAAGTTTAAAGAAATATTTCAATATCAGCGGGATAAAATAGTTCACGAAACTTCCAAGTCGTTTTTCAAGTGGATGAACGGTTGACTTGAAACCCATTGTTCCTGTTCGATCTTTAATATTTCTTGAATATTTGACCTCCAAATTTAGAGTCAAGATCATTTTTGTACGGACTTTCTTTCTATGTTATTTAACTTGTTTTGAAAGTGAAAGCATATTCGCGAATTTCAGACGCTTTAGAATAAACAAAAAATTCGAAAAATCGCTCGACGAAGAGTGCACTTAGTTAGTCTGATCAATAATATATTTAGAAAACGTCACAAGATGGCTAAGTACACGCTTTTAAAATCAGGGTGCACAGCTAAGTGGTGAAAATAGTAAAAACAAAAATTTGTGCAAATTCTACGAGGTGGGTTTGGTTGTACAATGCAAACAATTTTTTTCTCTACGTCACCTTGACGGTGATCGGAAGGTCTTTTTCGAGTGGTACATACTTCAGTCGTTTACTTCTCGCTTCGTGAGGTCATGACTGGCGTCAAACTGAGTTCGATGACTTTCGAATGATCTTCAATTTTAATATGCATATCGATTATTAATGATAACAACATAAATTGTGTCACATTCAATTAATTGATTAAATTACGCTAGCATCCGCATCGGAAATGTCAATCAGAATTAGTGTGTCGAAATTCACGAATTACATTATTTTTCAAGTGTCCTTCAGGTTTACGAGTCGGTAATATAACGGTTATGAAACGGTATTCCTGATTTCATTAAACTGCGAAAAAAAAATTGTGATAATCGGATTGAAATTTAGAATATGTGAATACTGTGAATACCGATGAGCCCATCAAGGTGTCTCAGCATTAATACCTTTTTTTGTACTACGTAAATGATTGGATTTACAAGCTTCGAATAGTAAATACCGTAACGAGGAGTTTTGTAAGAACATAAATCAACCCAATCATTTCTTGCAATTTGTTTAGGACGAAAATGTGCCGGAATTTGAACATTGCCAGAATTTGAAAATACTATTTACACTATTTTCAATGTATATTCTTCAATTCTAATTTTGAAACGTTACATCATTATTTCTCATTATTTTGTCAAAACCGTACAAGTAGTATTCTATTTTATTGTGTAGCAATTCTAAATTAGTATTCAACGAGCTTTACTATTTTAAATGTTAATGTAAAAACACATATGGATGCTTTCTCCACACGTTCGACCACAGCATCCATCCTCCCTGACATTTCGAAAAATACAAAGAAGTTGATCGCCCGCTGGTGGCGCAATAATGTTCGCAATCACGCGAAGATCATAATGAGTCACTCGATAAGTCATCATCCTCGCTTTGAAAGCGGATCTCCAAAAAAGATATTCACAACCACAAATCCTTTGCCTCTACTTATAATCTAAACAAGGTTCGGCTGACTACGCAATCCGTTCTGACTTCATATGACCTTGAATATTGCGTCAGACATCGTTAAACCCATCATCTTCTTTTGATTGGAGTAAAGATCGAATAAAAATGTGTAGTAATTCGTGAACAAATCTGGTTCTCCTTGCGAGGTGAACATTGACGAGAAAAAAAATGTTGTTTTTATTTTCTCCGAGGAAAGACACTATCTCCCGTTTAATTCCGAAGCAATGGTCATGTAGATAGTAATACTGAGATATAATATATATAATATAAAAAGAAAGATATAATATAAAATATAAAATATATATATATATATAATATAAAAAGAAAGATATAATATAAAATATAAAAATTCTCTGCATCGATTACAAGCGAAAAATTCTTTCTCCTTTTAATTATCTTATTAAGCTGAAACTAATACACCGATGTTCTTAAATCTTTTTAATATGTCCATTGCTTTATGCATTGTACGTTTCTATTGTTGTCATAAATGCATAAAACTTTTTCAAGTATACTAAATTAGCGAAACGTTTTACTGCTCTAATAAAAATTGAACAATTAACCAATTTTTGCCGTAAATCGATTGCAAGATTTAACAACTCCAAAGAAATTTATTTCTTCTTTCAACAATGTTCACAAGTTGGAATTCTTAAATTTCGATTTAAAAGAAGAAGTTTTACCTTATTCGCTAAGAGATCATTGTTGGCAAGACTAATGTATCCATTAAGACAGGACCCTTTCTTGACGCAGACCCTATCTTGGCCTAAACAGCTGATAGTAAAATCTGCCGTTTGCTCCAAGAACTGTGTCGACTTCGAGTCATCGAAGTCAAAGTAATCCGCATTGGCTGTTTGTTGAATGAATTGTTGGTCTACGGGAACTTGTTGAATGAATTGCTGG
Organism: Lasioglossum marginatum; assembly: GCA_028455795.1. Lineage (NCBI taxonomy): Eukaryota > Metazoa > Arthropoda > Insecta > Hymenoptera > Halictidae > Lasioglossum > Lasioglossum marginatum. The sequence goes on from CM052277.1 coordinate 80,154, forward strand.
TCTACGGGAACTTGTAATGCTGTTCGCGAGAAACCACAGATAGTCGGTGACTAAGAGTTCAAACTTTACGACAATGGTATGGTCAAAAAAATGGTAATTCTTCCAAATAAAAATTACGTTGTCTAATAAATTTTAATGTGTTTCGCGTTTCGATAATTCAATGCGTATAAATTTTGATACGCTGGTCAGTGGTCAGGAATTCGATAGTCACTCTACCAACATCCTCAATTTTTGAGAAAAAATATTCAATTTTGAAAATTTTTGCGCATGAGGCATGAAAATTACAGAAATGTTTCTAGCATAGAACAATTTTAATTTTTAATTATAATTAATAATTATTATTTTTCGAATTTGTTCGTTGGCTTGAATCTATATGGTCAGTTTTAGGATGCAATTTGTTGAGGGTGCAATTGTATAATTTACTAATGAATAAATGTAAAACAAGTTGAAAGAATTACATGCTAGTATACGGACCTGTCTGCTCATAATCCCCTGGCGATGGAAACGCATTTGATGAGAGAATTGTAACAGCTAATATTAACAGGTTGACGAGCATCTTCTCCATAGTTCCGCTGGATACATCTGTAACATATATACAGTATTATTCTAAAACGCTAACCTACACTAAAAATTATGTGATCAAAGACAATAACTGAACCACAGATTTTTGCAATTTTTCAGAAAAACTTGTATGATATTTTTGTGGTCGTTTCATTAAAGTTTAAACGAGAGTACATACAGTAGCATAAGATAGACCATGAGGGCTACTAAAAATTTTCGAAAATGACATAAAACTTTTACTGTTTATTAGACTATTTTATATGCATTCATATTCCTGTTCAGAATCTTCATTATGAGTTAGACTCGATATTGTACGGCAAGGGGTTAAACTATATGCAGATTCGCGATTTTTCATTTCATTTCGCCATACGATTTTGGAATTTTTTCGCAAAACATTCGCCCGTAATCTCATTAACGAGACAGACTGTATAATGAAGCACTAATGGGAAGACGGAACAAGGACGTTAAGGCATGTCCACGTATGTCCCGACTATCGCGGCCTCCTTAACGAAGAGGGGAGGAACGAATATTCCCAGAAATACGTCTCGGATCGTAAAAATGTTGATTTTCTCCGTGTGGAATGTGCAATAACATTAAAACGAATATCCTGCGCGGGGAAACTCATCTCTGGAACAGGAATAAGATGTTCCATCAGCGAGAAATCATTTATTTCCAAGGAAACGAGAGAGGTCCGTCTCCGCTCGTTTTGAAGTTATCCAACAACAACAGTAGAGAAAGTCAAAAATGTTATTTCCATTTTGATCGGTATGGCATTTTATTGAAAGATTAGCGACGCACTTAAGAGCTTACGAAATACTACTGACGGCTCTGTCTTTCTTTTTATACTCTTATTGCGTAAAGCCTCCTCCTCCTCGCAGGTCCGGATTCTGGAAATTATTTCAATATTTCACCTCTTCGATTTTTTATTTGTGCCCGATGGAACGGGACGTTTTGAGTCGAATACCAATCGATACTTTCCTCAGGTTCAAAGAGATCTTATTTAATTCCTTCCTTTCACTGTTCTTAGAGTAGCGTAAATTTTCGTTTTTAGGCCAATTGCGATCACCAAGAAATCTTGAAATCTGTTATCTCCAGATTGTAGAATTTAAACTTTCATTAGTATGTTGCATAAAGGATTATGCGACATTTTGTATATGACATCAGGAGAGAGTAGCCGAATTTAATTCGATATGATTTCTGACAAATCAAAAAATTCAATTTCTTTTCTTACATGATATTGAAATATAATCTTTCCAAAACTGTTCCCGAAAAGATCGAGCCGGAATTGATCAAAATCGAACCGAAACTCAAGGAATCTACAGGATGTTTCAGCTAAATGACATATTGTATAATTAGTTATTTTTCTCCGTTTTGCTTTCTCATCGAGACATGAAGGCCACCTTGAGTTTGTTGTGAAGAGTGTTATGTTTTAATCTTATGGTTGAAGATAGGATTCAATCCTGAATAAAAAGAAAAACCTTTTCGAGAATTCGACCGAAATATTTTCGGTAACTATTCTGTATGAGTGCGAATATTATATTAAAATGAAAGATCGGGCGAAACGGACGTGCGAGTTAGTCCGAAGAAAGAAGAAAGCGTCGTGCATAAGGAAGCGAGGTGGTGGAAAGCAATAACCGTAATTTATGGAAAAAGGAAGACCGATCACCCGGAAATACCCGATCCCGACCGGATCGTCTCGATCGAAAGAGAAAGGAATCAACAGGCGGAGTAACTCGTATGCGTGATTTTTACATTTCTAATGTCCTACATTCCTAGAACGATATTTTTCGGCTCACGTCATTTTTCTGATAGCCTCAAATATGTTTCGCCCAGTCTCTCCAAGAACCTTTCCGCCGTTCTTGTTTCTCCGTCTACCTGACCCTACCTGCTGGCCATCTTTATTCCTCTTTCCAATTTATTAGCGATTTACTATTTACAGGGGCACTTTCGAGAATCTGCTTTCGTAAATTGCTATCGAGATCTTAATTTTATTATTCGATCGATTTCTAACAAAGCATCCGACCCGATCACTTTTTGTCGCCTGTCTGATCCCGTTCACGTTTGTTTCATCTCGTTTCGTTTCGTGACCCGCATTCTTTGCCGGAAATTTAGATCGGCGCCGCTGATTAAATATGTTCGACTCATTATTATAGTAGACTCTTTACAGAGCTGGCTAAAATAGCAAATAATCCAATTTTAATGAATATTAATATATTGTTATATTTGTTGGAACGACCCAATGCCTTAAATGAAAATTTTAATATTTCATTTTATGTCAAATTATTACAATTAAATATTTTATATTAGGTTTCAGATTATCAGAATAACGTATTTCATTTTACATTGCAGATTATATTAAGATAAGATATTTTATTTTGTGCTGCAGATTTTGCTAAAATAAAAATATTTTATTTGCCAAAATCTTGCATCCTGTTTTAAATACTATTTTATTTGAACCGAACAGAATCTGAGATATTAAATGGTATATGAAATATTTATTTCGCCAAATATTACTCGGCACTGATTCTTTATTATAGATTTTGACGCACTATAAATTTTATTTTTAATCCGAAATATTTCTAAAATAATAAATATTCTTTAGTTGTAATAGAAATGTTTGACTGAGATATTTAAAACTTATGATCGTTAGTTTAATGACAAGTTGTAAATGATGTTGTACTTCAAACATACAGGGTGTCTCAAAATATTTCGGCGCGAATTCGCGAAAGAAATATGTGCTTGGAATCACTTCAGGAATCACCTCTTTCATTTTCTACACTTTTTCTAGTTCACCCTGTACACGACCGTCTGCTTCGAAGTTTAAAATTTTCAAGATTATGAAATTATACTAAAATATTCAAATATTTCCTTTTTCTCGACACACGAACACAATTCATCATCAATTTTAAAATAAAAAGGGAAATGAAGGGGAAATTTCAATTTTACATAACTAAATCGAAATAATTTTATTTTGCTCGTCTTTAAAATTATGAAAGATGAAATGAGGCAACGAAAGGATTTTGGAAATTGTGTCGCATTTTTTATGCACCCGTGAAAGAAAGCTCGGAAGGAAGAAAAAATAATACACTATATTATTTGAAGAATTAGTAAATGCAACTAATATTTGTTAATTGTTTATTTAATTTCATCTTGTAAAAAGTTTACTTCAATATTATGTCTCCAATTATTATAATACATTATTATTTTATTTCATCCTTTGTGTCTATTGAAATTTATGTTTAATCATTATTATTATTATTATTATTTGTTATACACTTTCACAGAAACAATGGCAAACACACGCGAGCTTTAAAGAAAATCATTTCTCATTAACATTGACTTGCACTCACTCCATTTGTATGTGAAAATTATATGAACGAATATAGCAAAATAGATCTTATCAACGTATTACTTAATTCATATTTTATCAACAATACTATAATGATTCACAATACTTTCGCGAGCAATCTAGCAGACTTGACAAATAATTCTGGATAAGAAATATCGGAAAAATTGGCAAAGCAATAAAAATCATTATCTTCTTTTGCATAAAATTATGAATAAAATTACACACGATAACTTATAGTGAAATATGTTATTTCAGTCAAAATCAATATTGGACGTTTGAAAATATTACATCACATACTTTTCTTCAATATTCACAATTAAACACAAAGTTTTCTCGCGACTTTACCACAACAGTATTTACACAATTCGTCGGTGGATAAATGCCCTAATTAAAAATAAAATCGAGTCACGTGTTTAAGAAAGCTTGAACGATGACGTTTCTTAATTGTACGAATTCGGAATATGGTTAGTCATTTTATATAGAAAAGTAAGTATATTATTTTATAAAATAAAGGATTAAAGGAGTAAAGAATGCTTAAACAATACTTACGTGCTCGAAGAATTCGTATGTGACGATTTAAGATTCGCTAACTGGAATTTACTCTTCCACGTGCTACCTGAAAGAAAGTCAATAAAACTGACGCTGCTTTAGTATTCGTTCTTCTCTTATACCGATTCACCGATTTTGGTTCTATCCCTACCAGTTCGATCGCAATTGCAATCTCTGGATCATCTTCCCCTCGATCTTCGGCGTTGTTGCGCTCAGCATACATTATATATATTATTCCGGATCTATACGATTTATCCTTCCTACTATTTACCATGCTATTTATTTAAATTTTGTTAATCAATTACCGATTCAAAATGTAATTGTACTTCGATATATATCTTTAATATACTTTGGTGTTAATTTCTCATTAAATAAAATAATTTTTATATTTACTTTTCTCGGTCGAATTTATCATTAATTGTAAAATTGCAATAAAAAATTGTTGTGATTGATTAAGATTAAATAAAAAAAATTGTATATTTACTTTTCTCGGTCGAATTTATCATTAATTGTAAAATTGCAATCAAAAATTGTTGTGATTGTATATCTTTCATTTTTCCATTTGAAAATTATTAAATACTATATTTAATATATACTTAAAATAATATATTATTTAAAATATAATTGTTGGAACAACTGATAAGGTGTTCCAACAATCGTATAATCATTCATCTTTTTTAGAAATTATATTTTAACTGGACACTTTAACTGCTACACACAGGAGATAATTTAAAATCCCGAATATTTTGCCACGATTTAAAATACAATTAGAATAATCAAGTACACTATAAGAAAAATGAAAAGTTAACAGGTAATCGTTGAATAACATATTACGAAAATAAAATAAACTAAATAATGATACTAAAAATATATTTACGTCAAATAACAAATTACAATATAAACAATACAAAACAAAATACAATATAAAGTAAACATGATACGATCATTTAAATATATATATAAACACATTTAATAAATCTGTTAAAGATGTCCATAGTATAAGTACCTTTGGAATGTGCTCATGGAGATTCCAAACGCAGTTTCCTTCATAAGTTTATAGGACAGGATGTTGCATGTTGATGCCGTTGGTTGATAGTGAAAAGGTTTTCAAAATATAAAATTGTGACATTTACACCAGGAAGTATAAATTCCATAAGAATCTCTTATTGAAATGATTGTATACATTTTTTACGAAATAATTCGAAAGTATTTGAAAATGACGTTCGATCAAGTATTGCATACTATAATAAAATATTCTTTACACAATTGGTGGAGAATGATTTTTTTTCTTCAGTGATCTCTAGATCTGGTATGCGAATCATAAGAAAATATTTATTGGATGATGTATGCTTTTGTGTATGCGCGTATGTGGGAGTGAAAGAAGTGGGAAAAGTGAAAAAAGGTATCGACGTATATGTCCACATGTAAGGTGAATCACGTGCGTAATCTATTACACAAGTTTCTCAGAGATGAAATATTGAAAAATTATTTATTAGTATTTACTTTCATTTCGAGATATTTTCATGTCACAATATATTCATTTTTATTGTAAAAATGATTCTGGCATTTGATTTCGAATTAAATATACAATGCTTTTATACAAAAGATTTTCAACTCCATATTCAGGTATCTTTTCATCACAATACTTCTGTAAGTTTAATATTTACGGTTTTCTAATTAATTTTTATTAAACGGTTTAGTTGAATTACTGTGTAATTATAATTCATGAAGTACTCCTCAATAGTAATTTTACACAATTGTATAATCGAATAACTGCATGTGTGTGTAACGGATTCGGTATTCTCTACGAAACACGTGGGCTTCGGATTTCCCCCGTTGATCACCGTTAGTCACCCGTGGACATAATTCTGGAATCTCGCGATCATTATTGACCTTTAGTTTTTGATCGGTTTTTAGAAGGTGCTTAGATAGCACATATACATCTTTAAGAATCGACGAAAATGCTATTGGGATCATTAACAGTCTCTGAGAGGCCTTGATGCTTTCTGGAGGTCGTTGTGAGGCTTCTGTGATCTCTAGAAGCTAATGTATTTATGATAAGCGCTTTATTCAAAGCCACCATTAGTATCAATCACCAAGGGAAATACTTAAAATTTATTATTTCACGTTCAATTAGTTTTTGCAAAGAATGAAATAATACGGCGACAAATAATTGGTTACGGCGAGAATAAAGAATAAAAAATAAAAATAACGTCAATTTATTGGTACCACATACACATTTCCAGCTTATTGGCAATTAATAGTAGAAAGAGCAGATAAAGATAAAATACTATGAAAGCGGCATATATACAAAAAAGATGCAGAGTAAAAATGGGGACAAGTTTACAAAGGTAATGTCGAAAAACTGCGAAAGACGTTTATATAATACAGAAAATCGTTTTTATTATCTTTTTTTTGTTTCGCGTTGAGAAAAATCCCTAAACATAAAATTCTCTCTAGATTTGTATCATTTCTTTCAAGAGACCATTCTCGGTTGTAGTCAATGCTATGAATCTCTTGCCTTCCTCCGCTTCTGACCGATGTTATTTAATGGAGATATACATCAGAAACTGAAAATGGATCTGCCTGATGATCTTCCTTTCTCACGACTTCCCACCAAAACCACCCATTAAGTTACCAAGTCCTCCCGCTGCACCCTGTTGAAGCTGTTTCATAATATTTTGCAGTCCTGGCATACCACCTGAGGAGACCATTTCATTTATTATAGAAAACAAATGGATTCATTTGTCTAAGTAAAAATTGTTCCAAGTTTTGGAGAATGACTTTGCAAGTTTAGACTGTCAACTCACCCATTTGATGCAACACTCGTGGATCCATCATTTTTGCCATTTGATGATTTAATTTTGCAATTTGTGTGGAATTTACATTCTTTGTCATATCTCCTGCTTTAAATAATCCTTTAATACCGCCCATTTTCTTTACAACAGCTGCAAACTTTGTATACTGTGTAATTAAATCTTTGACTTCCTTTTCCGTGACTCCAGAGCCTTGGGCTACTCTGATTATTCTGCCTGGCTGTTTGCTAAACAATTTTGCACCATCCCTATTGTCTAATTCTATAAATATTGGTTAACGTTAATAAGTTTCTAAAATATACTATGTGAGTATACAGGATGTTTACGCAGTTACTGAATATTTACCTGAATCATTCATACTATCCATAATGGTCATCAATCGTTTTAACCTAGCCATGGATTCCTGTTCTGAACCTTTTGACATAAAATCTTGACTTAAGCCAGGAATCATTCCCTATTTAAAAAATATATTCATTTACATTATTTTAGTTTGAAATGATTTAATGTAAACTTATTGTACAAACAGTACTCACCATTAGCTGAGAAAATGGACCCATCTTCATAATATTTTGAAACTGTTCATACATATCCCTCAGAGTAAACTGACCGTGTTTGATTTTTTCAAGTAATTCTTCATTATCGTCAAGATTTAATTCATTTACTTTGTCTATGAGACCTTCTATGTCACCCATGCCCAACAGTTTACTGATAAAAGGTTTCGTTTTGAAAGGTTCTAGATCATCTATGTGTTCTCCTGTACCGACAAAAATTACTGGACTTTGTGTCGCAGCGACCCTACAAAAACATACAACAATATAAATGAGAACGTTAAGTATCTATTTTTATACAAAAATAAAAATTCATTTAGTGAAACTTACGCTGAAAGTGCCCCTCCACCTTTGGCATGACCATCAAGTTTTGTAATAATGATAGAACCAACATTCACACGTTCTTTAAAAGCTTTTGCTTGAGCTTCGCAAGCCTGACCTATTGTCGCATCCATCACGAAAATTATATTGTCTGGTTGCTGAAAACAATTTCATCCTTCACTTTTAGTTCGAAGAATATACACTTATATATATATCTATATATATATCTATATATATATATATATCTTGAAAATCCCTTGATATTTGTATGGAAATATTCTTTGATGAATCTATATATATATATTTCTTTACAAAATTACTTACAATTGCATTAGCAACTTGAAGCATTTCTTCGAACAAAGACTCTTCCTGCTTGTGTCTACCGCTAGTGTCAACAATAATGATTTCATAGCCTTCCTTTTTAAACGTTTCTACACCGTCCTGTGCTATTGCTACTGGATCCACTTCTGTGTAACTAGGAGAATAATATTTATATTTTTTAATTTATCTTACTCTTTAAATTGTCTACATTGATAAAAATTTGGAAAACATAGTCGAGTTAATTTATTAGAAGTACAAACGTGATAAATTGTAATTTTACTAACCTCCCGTAAAATGGAATTCTAGCTTTTGTTGCATTCTGTTTTATTTGATCGTAAGCACCAGCACGGAACGTATCAGCACAAACTAAACATGCCTTCCAATTTTTCTTTAGGTAATGGTATGCGAGTTTTGTGCAAGTAGTAGTTTTTCCCGAACCTTGCAAACCAACAAACATGATAATATTTGGTCGCCCTTTTACAGGCTGATAAGCTTTTACTCCTGGATCAATCAACTATAACAAATCATATATTTAGTGTATTATAAACATCTTAAAGCTAAAAATTCCTACTAAATTTTCAAAGAAGAATGCTCTGGTGATTCGAATATCGCATGATGAAAATGTTAACATAAAATGCTATATTGTAAATGAAATTACCTTTACAAGTTCCTTAAATACAGCGCTCTGTATCATTCTCCTCTTATTAAGACCACCTGCCATATCATCAAAATCAATAACGAAGCGCACATTTTCCCTTAATTTTTTTACGAGTTTTATGTTAACATCTGCCTCCAATAAAGCAGCACATATCTCTTTTAGCATAGAGTTAAGAACCTGTAAGTAAAATAATTAGTATTATTAACACCTCGATGGATGTACTAAATAAATAAAATATAAATAAAATTACATTTTACAGAATGTTGTGCAATTTATTTTCAATCTGTTTTATCACCTCATATGTCTGCTAACACATTAGCATGTGTTATGATCATTGATAACACATAAATATTTTTATTTGCAACATAATTGCTTTGTCCGGACAAAATAGTGTCTGCCATATTGAATCATTTAGAACATACGTTTACCAAATAGATCAAAACATATGTTTACTAATTGCAATGCTTTTGCTATTAAATGTTATAATTACGTGTATACTTTGTAGGCAATTCATGAATTGTTATCTTTGTAACATTAACTAATTATTTTTATTATAGTATAATCATATAAAAAATCATTTAATCTATTATCTATTCAATAAAGTTTTCGTTACCAACAAAAAGCTATATCTCTTGCAACTATACTATTTATCTTGAAAAGTAAACAAGTTGATAGTTACATGGTTGATATTAAATGAAATTACATTATAAAACCGTGAAGCTATTCAAGATGCTTAAATGTATTCATTGTTTTCATTATGTCAAAATTAAGATTTAGGTTATGTTTTTAGAGAAATACTCACCTCTTCATTGATAACAGTTGCATTGCTTAACGATCGTAAAGCAGATGTAATTTTACGACCCAAATCCGCGAGAACCATTTTGCAATCACTATTTAACTTTTACACAGTTGAAATGAAAAGATCTATATACACAGTTGTTCTCCAAATTTTGCCAGCACACTGTAATGAGACATTCAGATTTTAGAGCAGTATAAAGCTGAACCTTACATTTATTTATCTAAAAGATATGATAAATTGAAAATTTTGAAACTGTTCGAAAACTGCTTCCACTAAAAATTCTAGTCGAATACTATTTCCACTTTGACGTACAATATCACCCTTTAAACGTTAGACAAAAAACACAGGTTATGTTACGTCAGGTTAGGCCATTGATAACAAGTATCAAATAAAGTATTTGTATCATATGGTGTCGATCCAAAGATGTCATTGACAGAATACAATATGTTTTACTACTAATTCGTAATTCGTTAGCCCAGCTTTAAATAAACAAAATTCACACATAATTGTAATTTCTTTATCTAATAAAATATTAATTACATTTTAAAAGAGACATTGACCATCTTTAATTCAATTCTGTATTCATTTTAAACTTATTACTTAACTTATTTCATTTTAAACATATTATCAAAATATGCATATATATATCCATACTTTACAAAATTATTTTCTTGTTAATATAAATTTTGTTAGTGAACCTTTTTAAATATTAAAAATTTAATTACAAAAATTTTCAAATAATTTAAAAACGAAGCTTATAGTACAAGATCTGAAAGCAACACAAATTTTAAATTGAAATCTATCCTAACATATATAGAATATCAATTAAAGTTTCTGTAAAAAGTACATCAAAATACTTACATATATATACATATTTGTACTATAATATAAAACCGCCATAATATTTAATTTTAATAGTTTCCATTTATTACTAATTTTTTTAGGAGAGATCCACGAGTAGATACTAAATATTTTGTGTACATGCTTATATAGTATTCTATGTATAATACGTATAATAGCATTGTGTATGTATATACATACATAGATCGTTCGTGGAAAGGAAGCGGCAAACGGCAAATGTATTTATTTTCGTGAACTGTTTTGAAACTTTCTTACATTACGTTTTGTTTAATGTGTTACTTATTTAAACAATGAAGAAGATAATGTAACTGGTATTAATTTTGTTTTTATAGTTGAAAAAATTATATAAAGAATTCTTGAATTTAAACTTGATACGCCAACGTTAATATCTTAATTGAACATCATGTGAAAAAATGTGTGAGATATTGAAATGTTTGTGCAAATTAATGCTCTAAATGGTCCATACTTGAATAAAATTAAGGTTAAATGTAGAATAACAAGTCGAATGCAATTATTTGGGGTATGTAATTGAAAATTTTCGAGGTTAGACAATGAGGATTGTAATGCATTAAATAGGAGAAATATGTCCTGTGAATCTTGTAAAGATCGACAGGAAAATGAAATCGAGGTCTTGAAGGTGAGTTTAGATCTAAAATCAAAATATTGAAACTTTTAAAATATCATGTTTCATATTTATTTTATGTATAACAAATAAATTTACTGTCACTTAAAAAATTATTACAGTGCTTTAAATATTTGAAATATAGTTTGTAAACGTTAAACAGAGGTCATTATATATACACTATATACATATTTAAAAAGAAAAACAAAATTTGAAAACAATATTCTGAATTTGATTTATATTTTTAAGTGATTCTTTATAATGTAATTAATAACAATGTTGTTCGTTGTGTAGAGTATTTTCGGAGACGAACTTCGTGATTTACGACGTGGAAAAAGTAAGCGAAAATGGCAGCCGTTGGATATCATAGTGACACTAATACCTCAAAGAGGTATGTCCGGTCTAGGTGAAGTACACGCGCAAATCGACTTACATGTAATATGCAACGATAGCTATCCTGACACGTAAGTAAATTGCAGCCCATGTTCTTGCAATTTTATTTGTTTGTCTGTGGAAATTATAAACGTTTTCTTGAAGCAATAATTTTTTAAATACAAATACAGTGTAAAGAACATTCGTAAAAAATTAATTCTTCGCCAAGTAAGCACAATTTCTACAAATCAGAAAACAGTAACTCCTTCATAAATTGCAGATCGCCGCATATAGAACTGCAAAACAGCAAAGGCTTATCTCATCAACAAGTTGATACATTATACTTGGAATTAGTGGATTTGACCACACAACTGCAGGGAGAGGTAATGATCTTTGAGCTGGCCCAACATGTTCAAAAATACCTACACGAGAATCAAAAACCAAGTTACCGCAGCTTCTACGAGGAAATGGTCTCAAGGAGACAAGAAAAAATAGAGCTTGAAATGGTGGAAAAACAGCTGAAGGAAGATCAAGAGAGACAGGTTAAATTATGTAATTTATTAGGTGTAGGAATGAGCTCTTTGCGATTAATGTCAAAAAGCGAAAGATTCAAAAAGAATTCTATAATTCAAATTTCTAAATTCTCGAGTACAGTTCTGAGTCCAAAGACGATTTGTTCGGTTCTAATAATAACAAAAAAAAATTGCAGGTACTGCAGGATGAAATTCAAAAACGACAAGAAGCTTTAAAAGCTGAGATTCGTAATCGAAAAGAGTCGATTCGCTTGAATAGTGATCGTTCAGACAATCCATCACAAACGATACCGTCATCTCCACAAGAGAGATCACGGATTTATTCTCGAAGAAGATGTGCTAGTAGTTCTGAAAGTACCGATGGTTTTTTATGCGAGCATAGAGGCACGAAATCGCTGCACTTCGATCATAACAAAGGTGTACAATTTATAACGATTATTTATTCATACGCTCCTTAAAGATAGTTGCATAAAAGATTTTTGTTTAACCCATTGTGGGGTTAAAAAAACGTATTTTTTTCCTTAAATTTTCTATTATGCGTTTCACAGATGAACGGCAAGTGTATAGAGGAAAGTGTATGGGCCACAGTGCCAAAGGATCTGTTGTGTATGCGGGTGTGGATATGACAACTGGTGAATTGTTTGCAATTAGCGAGTGGACATTTAAAGGAAACAATAATATCGATGAAAACAATGTACAACATATTACGAAACAAATAGGGAGTCTAGAGCAAGAGATGAATCATTTGAATAAATTACATCATCCAAATCTTGTACACTATATAAATATGAAGTACTTGCTAAATGGAGATGAAACAGTCGTTTATATTCTTCAAGAATTTGTGGTGAGTTTATAGCTTTCAAAGCATACTGGCAAACAGAACTATTCACAGAGTAGCCTGTGTTTATAATTTATTACACGAAATGTAAATGGTTAATAGTTGATTTTTATTAGATAGGTACCACCTGTTCCTTCTTCCTATCGGAGAACATTCCTGTAGACATTGACCTCCTTCGTTATTTGGCCACTGGAATCTTATTTGCTCTAAACTACCTCCACGACAACAATGTCGTCCACAAAGACTTACGCGACACGAGCATCTACATCGATCGTACAGGAACAGTTAAGTTATCGGATTATTCGCTCAACAAACGTTTATCCGACATTTATCAAACATGTACAGTCGTCAAGCCTGAACAAGATTTTCCCAGCATCCAAGGAAGAGGTGGGAAGAAAGCTGATATTTATCGTTTCGGTGTACTTATGTTCTCCTTGTTAAACGGAGCGATTGCATCTGGAGATAAAATTGATCCGACAATGATTAATCAGGTGTTTACTTGTTTACAACATGATTTGTAATTTTTATATTCATGATTAGACAAAAATGTATAGGTACAATACGAAACTAGAAAGACGTTAGATCCTATATATATCCTTAACTAAAGTTGTATGAATGTTTCAGCCTGATCTTCAGGATTTCTTACATAAGTGCCTCATCAACGATGAACGAAAGCGTTGGTCCGCTGAACAACTGTTGCAACATACGTTCATAAAGGCACCTTTGGCTCGAGCATTGTCACCGCCGAAAGTACCACGCAGAGAGGAACAAGAGAATCGAGAGCCTGAAGAAACGGATGCAGACATTAGACAATACGTCCCACCTTTGGGTGGTCATTCGAGAATTACAAATGAGTTCGAGGTTCTCGAATGGCTTGGCAAAGGTGCCTTTGGTGACGTACTGAAAGTGAAAAATAAATTGGACGGTGGAATTTATGCTATCAAAAGAATCGAACTTAATCCCAAGAACAAGCAGCTGAACAGAAAGATAACCAGAGAAGTGAAATTATTGTCACGGATGAATCATGAGAACGTGGTGCGCTACTACAATTCTTGGATAGAGAGTGCTACTATAACCGACGAAATGGAGAAAGAATGCGAAACGCCATTGGAGAAGAAGAGCAAGGATTTGCTTACCGTAAATATTGTTCTTATCGCTATATTTATACTTGTTATATTTATGATATATTTATACTTTTGCTTTGGTGATAATATATTTCATTTGTATTTTCTAAATTTCATTTTATTACTCGCAATAACATCATTGTATAAAGCTGTGCAATTTTGTATCTCCGTATCTTCCGCGAAATATTTAATATTTCGATGACGGCGGCGGCAGCTTAAACTGACAAAAGGGTCCGCGCCATATCGGAAATCGCTTTCTGGAAAAAGAGTATCTAACAATAAATCTTGTGGTATGGTAGCGCTCGGTTAAAATTGCATCAGTTCAGGAGGCAGATTGAGACTCGTGCACGTCTCAACAAAGTAAAAGAATCGATGCAACGAATGGAATAGAGGTTGACGTAAAGGGAACGAATGTTGCATTCGCCTTACGAAATACGTAGATTAGATGACACAGTAAGGGGAAACTGCACTGCTAGTCCTAATACAAAACGTTTAATTTCGCTCTTTATACAAAGTGTCCTTGCACGCGTTTCAGCTCGGAATGGGGCAAATTCTCGCGTGTCGTGACGCTGGTCTGTGAGAAGAGGGTGCTGTTTAGGGGAATTGGGATGGTTCGCGAGGTGGTGCTGGATTATGGAGTTGGGGTGCTCTGGAGGAACAGCAGCTCCATGAGCTGCTGTTTTGGACGATCAGGACGGCCGGCGGAAGGAGAGGTTGAGTAGCAAGCTCAATCTAAAGTAGTAACCACAGATTTATTAGCTTTGGAGCCTTGTCCTGAGGAGATGATGGCTGGCAAGGAACTGCTGCGCGCATCTGTTCTTGATAAGTAAACAGTGCCGGAGTTTGGTACGACGTAGATAGTGATTCGAAGAACGCAGGCTTGAGTTTTTCAACAGAAACCTTACGCGGAGTCCCATTCTTCTCAATACGATATACTCGATCCGAGGTGCGATCGAGGATTTTGTGAGGGCCAGTATAGGGGCGTTGAAGAGACTTTTTAATGCCACCGACTTGCAGAAAGACGTGCGAGCAGGAGCGTAAAGGGTAAAGGGACACAAAGAGTTGTCCCATAGAAGAATCCCCAGCCGGAGACGCGTTGATGTCAAAGCGTATGTGGATAAAATAGTAATTGCGGATCTCATTTTTTTGTTCAAAAACGAAGGCCCACCAGTCGGACAAACGGCATTAGAGTTTCTCCCTACTGGGTACATGTATACTACAAGATTTAGATACTCTTTTCCGTAAAGCAATTTCAGATAGCACGCACTCTTTTTGCGAGTGTCGACGTTGACTTCACGGTACTTGTTTCGATGTCTTCAGCGCCCGAACTTGGGCTCGACGTACGGTGGTTTTGATTCCGTCACGCTTCACATTTTTATTGCTATCTTCAATTTACCGTCTCCAAAGTATCCAGAGGTTGAGGGGACACGTAATCTTAAGTAGATGACTATAAATTTGGAGCTCCTGATGATTTAATACGTGCAGTTTTCTGTGGACCTTTTCAAGAAAAGTCAAGAAGAGGGGGGAAGAAATTTTCCATTAATATAATAGATATGTAATTAATTGTTTAGAATTTGGGCACAGACGATATTGAAAAATTGGCACCGCCTTTGCAAGATGTTGAATGGAATATTTCATACAAATCTCGTACAAATGCCACACTTCCGCCCGATAGTGACGACAACAGCGATGCATCCAGTGACACCGACAGTGACGAAGATTGTGCGTTTTTGTAAGAAATCAATCATTCTTGAAACGATAACTTGTAGTACATGTCTCATTAAAAATATTTCTATTAAAGAAAATGGAGAAATGAAAGAAGGCCAGAAACTCTTGAAAACCTTGTAGACAATAATCGCTAATTACTTTGCAGAATGCGGAATTTGTTGCGAATAGAATCTTCCGATAGTATAGAATTTGAAAGGGATTCAAATTTCCAAGAATCTGTGTCAAGTGTTAAAGAGGATGAAAATGATGAGGATGCAAGTAAATCAGAAAAAACAACTAGGGAAATACAGTTCATGTACATCCAAATGGAGTTCTGTGAAAAGAGCACGCTCCGCACAGCCATTGATGGAGGTCTCTATGAGGATCGAGAAAGAGTATGGAGGTTATTCCGAGAAATTGTTGAGGGTTTAGCGCACATTCATCAACAAGGCATGATACACAGGGATCTGAAGCCAGTGAACATATTCTTGGACAGCAATGACCACGTCAAAATTGGAGATTTCGGTTTAGCTACCACAAACATTTTCTCCACATTTGTACAGCCTATGGAGATAGATAAAGAGTCACAAACTATGGACAAAGGTAAATAGCAAATATTTAAACTTACTTACGCCTAGATACCAAATTATTAACCCTTTGCACTCGGTTGTCCCCTCTGAGGCACCACTAAAAATTGCGGTACCATTATTCAAAATATTGTTTACATTATTAAATATATCGATATCTAATCAATTATTAGACATTTAGGTATTGTATGAGGTATTATACCAATTTCATATGCATAAAATTTCAAAAATCATAGGGAATGGAAATATTCTAGATCGGAAGAAATGTTTAATTTTCCAGTTAAAATAGTTCCGAGTGCAAAGGGTTAAAGAAAAAACAAAATTTTACTAATACTGTAGAATTTTAGGAAAAAGAGGAGTAAATATTACATTTAGAATATTAACAAGAAAATGTTTTTGTAACAGTTGTGCAATATTTACGTCTTTAGACAATCACATACCGATAAATGAAAAATTATTTGATTTCTAATTTTTTTCCTATATGATTTTGTAGGATTCAGTTTCGGTACAGAAGATGTGGGCTCATTAACAGGGCAAGTAGGCACAGCATTGTACGTAGCACCGGAGCTGACAATGAAAACAGTGAAAGCCATTTACAACCAAAAAGTCGACATTTACAGTCTGGGAATAATATTGTTTGAAATGTGTTACAAGCCACTGAAAACGGGAATGGAACGAATTACAATTTTACTCAACCTCCGATCTAAAGAAATCATACTACCCCCAGAAATTCAGCAGTCGGATATGACACGACAAATTCATATCTTTCGGTAAATATTAAATAAACTTCATTCAATATGAATTCATGTTTTCACATTTGAAATGGTTCTTTGTCACGTCAGATTATTGGAACGCATTCCCTGAACAGTTCTTAAATCCTTAATATCAGTGAATTTATTAAGATTTATTCGTTATTGCAGATGGTTACTGAACCACGATCCTAGTCAACGACCTACAGCTCAAGAACTTCTCTCTTCAGAGTACTTACCTCCCCCACAACTCGAAGAAACCGAATTGCAAGAAATGATTCGGCGCACACTTTCGAACAATCAGAGCAAAGCTTATAAATATTTAATTTCTTGTTGCTTCAGGCAAGAAGTCACGCCAGCAGACGATATTACATACGATATGAATTTGCCTAGTAGAAGCTACATAAATTTTCTATCTTGGAAAAAACATCAAGAAGGAGTGAAGTGCAAAGTAATTGAAATATTTCAGAGACACGGCGGCGTTTACTTAGACACGCCGCTTTTGATGCCAAAGTCGCGTCAGTTTTGTAGTTTTTCAGATTCCAGTGTCAAATTAATGACTCGTAATGGAAGCATTGTTTGCATACCCCATGACTTACGCGCTCCTTTCGCAAGATATGTAGTTTGGAATAATGTGCTGCATATCAGAAGATACGCCATTGAAAGAGTTTTCAGAGAAAAGAAGGTATTCACAGATATTTGTTTACACTGCAAACAACTTCTTCCTTTTTGTACCTTGTTTGAAACACTTTTCATTAAAGTCATTATTTACACAGTAATTGAAGTGGTTCCAATCTCGTTTGATCCGATTTATGATTTTCATTATTTCACAATTATATCGTGTTCTGATTGTAATTGGTAAAGTTTACATTTCATAGGTTTTGGGTTTCCATCCTAGAGAGCTTTATGAATGTGCATTTGACATAATAAGCCCAACTGCCAATAATTTATTAATGGAAGCTGAATTGATCCACATTGTCTGGGAAGTCATCAACGAACTACCTCAATTACAAGAACGAAATTTTACTATCCGCCTGAACCATACTTCGTTATTGAAAGCTGTGTTAATATATTGTGGAATCGATCCAGATAAATATCAAGATATTTACTCAATCCTACGAGATGCGCGTGATGGGAAGTTTTCGAGGTTTCAAATCCAAACGCATCTGATAAGTCTTTGCTTGACTGATCAAGCCATGGAAACGTTATTCAATTTATTTGAGACTGAGAGTTCTATCGCTAAAATTCACAGTGTGTTGAAAACTATAACAAAAAGAAAAGGGGATGCTGCAGCATTAGCTAAAGAGGGACTAAAAGAAATTGAGATTGTAATGGAACATATTGAATCATTAGGTATTAAGGTAAGGTCGTATACTAGATTTGAATCTTAATTATGTGCATAATTTAATATAATCATTAATAAGTGTAACAACTATCACATTTTTCAGTGGACGGTAGTAGTAGTTCCGCTCCTGGTGCATAATATAAATCAACACAGTGGTACAATTTATCAGATAACATGCGAAGTGAAACGTCGTAGAAGAAAATGTGGAGAAGTAATAGCAGCAGGTGGACGTTACGACAAAATGTTATCGTCTTTTCGAAAAATCCTTGAACGTACAGAAATGGCTAATAAAGAAACTAAACAATACGGTGCTGGGATCAGCATCTCATTGGAGAAACTTGTATCTGCTGTTCTGGAAACATCAGAATCCTCTGAAAGTAAATACGGAATCGACGTTGCTATTTCTTGTCTGGGTAATACTCGTCGAGAAAAAGAGATGATAGATCTTTTGAAAGAATTTTGGAGTTTTGGATTGAAAGTTACAGTTTTGGATTTGATGTCCGTTGAGGAAATCCTAGAATATTGCAGTGAACATTCGATCAACCAAGTTGTTATCCTAAAAGCCAGTGAAAAAGGAGCCGTCAGAGTCCACACTTGGGAACGGGACAGATTTCAAGAAAAGAAAATAGCTAATAAAGAAGTTGGAGAGTTTCTTCAAAGGCTAGATACATCGATACCTATTTTAAATAGATCTGAAAGTAAAACATCGGCTAACGAGAATTATTTTAGTAATAACAATCCGAATAATATAAATATCAATTTTATTTTGTCAGAAAGGGACAAACTTTCTGGTAGTTCCAGAAGAAGTTTGAAAAATTCGATATTTGCACAGATGTCCACGTATTTTCAAAGAATCGCACATAAAATACCAATCGAAATTTTTGCAATATATTTAGAAATGAGTGTGATTAGAACGGTTATAAGCTTTTTGGAAATCGATGAGGAAGATCAGAGTTTTCTTAAAAGCATACAGGTCATTATCGATAAGTAAGTATTTAATATTTAATTATGTTTATTATGAAAAATATTGCAATATTAGTGTTTCATAAAGTCTCATGAAGCATAGTTTTGATGCACCTATTACTAAATTTGTGATTTCTCTTTTTAGACATGCGAGGCACAAAAAGTATATAAAGGAGATATGCGAGGAACTGCGGGAAACAAGAAAAGAAAAATTACGGCCTGTGTTGATACTATATAGTTTGATGGATAGTCAATATATGACTCTTTTA
The DNA here is from genome assembly GCA_028455795.1 of Lasioglossum marginatum. Lineage (NCBI taxonomy): Eukaryota > Metazoa > Arthropoda > Insecta > Hymenoptera > Halictidae > Lasioglossum > Lasioglossum marginatum. Next base: position 100,046 of record CM052277.1, read on the forward strand.
TAGTTAGTTTATTACATTACAAAAGTCTAAAATTACACAAGTATAAAATATTATACTAAACAAGTCATTTGTCACTTAACTAGGTGATTCATAATAAAATGGTTTGATTTTTATATGAAATAATCTATTCCATCTAAGTTCCTCTAAATTATACAGATTAATTTAGATCGCCCCTAAAATTACCAGATCTATTATCATGTATTTCTGCTGCAAATACGAATACGAATACTTCATAAAGAAGCATGTTGAACTATCACTGTACACCGACTCGAATTCTTGATGTCTCTCACAGTATTGACTTAAAATTGATCTCGCTTCTTATATCACAAAAACAACCAATCGAAGATAATGTAAGATAAATAAAAAATATGAACATACATTGTATGCGTTGTAACGTTATTGTATAACTTTTATAAATAAAATCTAAATAATTTTGTAGAGATAAAGTGTTGAAATTAATTACCAGTATGGTTTGACGATAAAGGAAATCAGTAAAAGTCGTCATGAATTAATTCTCAACCAAGCAGCGTAATTTTATAAATTTCCGGATTGGAAATCTTCTCTTTCTTGGTAATGTAAATGTAAAATATTAATAATAATGGATCAAAATTAAACACCCGTATATATCACCATAGAAATGAAACGATAACCGTGTTTAGTAAACACATATATACATAAACAGTGTTTACACATATACCCGAGAATAACAAGAGAATCCCGTGAAGTGAGAAGTGAGGATGTTTTTTGTATTTCATTTCATTCAATTTCATTTGTCACAATACACAGTAACGGACACATGATTTTCACTTTGAGAGAGTTTTGTTAAATATAACTCTATCATTATCTCAACATTAAGTGGTTATTTAATTTCAAAATATACATAAAAATATCGTAAATAAATAGATACTAGTTATAATAAGTTAATGTTTACAATATTCGATATTTCTTACGGAACTAAAATCTATTTCAATTCAAGAGCTGTGCAAACCCATATATATAAAAAACATGAAAACTGTGATTTGTTTATATATATTCTTAATTTCGTTATAGTATGTTTTATTAAGCGACGTTACAACAATGGAAATAACAATCGAAAATGAAGGTACTTAAAGATTATTATAATATAATTTAAGTATTTCTTTAAAAAATGCTTTCATTAATTAATTCTTTTGCAGTCCACAATTCTGTTGAAGATACAAAAGTATGCACCTGTAGCAAGTCCCACTGTGTATGTTGTGAATACTTAAATTGGAAACTTATTCATGTAAATGGACTAAGTAAGAACTACAATAAAATCAGTATTTATGATATAATTAAGTCACTCCTGCAAATATGTTCATAATAATATTTCATTGCAGCATGCGTAAAGGCTAAATATATGGAAGATAGTGTTGGTGTTGATCTCTCGGTAACATATAATAACACAGTCATTATTCAACGGGATCTTTCCTGTAAGTTTTTATTACCAGCAAATATGTCTAATTTTAACATTAAGATTATAGCTAATTGAAACGAAACATATATTTTTAGTGGAAAAGCTATTCCCATTATGCATAAAGAACAATATGTTTGGAATATTACCTGGCAGTTTGTGTATACAAGTGAACGATGTTATTCTGACTTCTAAAAATTTTCATGCTTGTTTCCAAATCGAAGGACGTTGGTTTAGTATTGATTTACCTACTGCAAACTTGGGTTGCATTAATATTACGAAAAATACAATTAATAAACATTATGTAGATAATGTAATTCATTTGTTAATGGATTGGTACAAACGTAAAACTAATAATGTAATTTTGTAATGTATATAGATAATGTAGTTCACTCGTTAATAGATTGTTACAAACGTGAAACTAATAATGTAATTTTGTAATACTTAATTCTCATGTGTTGATGATTACTGTAAAAAAATACAAAGTAAAAACTGGTGGGCGTACGATAAAAATACGTATTCACTTATATCAAATATATTCTTTGGTTAAAAACTATTACATCACATATCTATAATTATGTACAATATACTAACAAAATAAATATACACAATTATGCCAACTATAGCCAGAGTCAATTATATTATATATTTTATTTGTCTATCAGTTTTTCTATCGAATCATTATCATATTCAAATGAAATGACGATAACTTTGATATCAGTTTTTGCCTTCTAAATTACACTCAATTCATGTCTATCTACTACAATTGTACTACAATTGTTATAAACATTCAGGCTAATTAAACAGAGAAACTTTCTCCGCATCCACATGTTCCTTTAATATTTGGGTTGTTAAAAATGAATTCGGAGCTTAATTTAGATTCCACATAGTCCATTTCTGTGCCCAGTAAAGATAGTTGTGCCTTTTTATCAATTATAATTCTAACGCCGTCTTGGACAACTTCTTCGTCAAGTTTAGATTTCTCTTGAGCGTAATTAAGAGTGTAACTAAGTCCATTACATCCTCGTTGTTTTACTCCAACTTTCAGACCTATCTGAAAAATCAAATATCTCTTTTATACAAAATTATTAATGAATAGATTGTAGATGAACTTAAAGAATATCAATATTACTTGTGCTTATTGAAATAATTACGAAAAAGAAGTTTTCAGATCAGCAGTTTATTATTGAAATATCTTCATAGAACTATAAAAAATGTACTCACGTATTCCTCTTTATCTTGCAACAGCTCCTTAATCTTTTTCACCGCGTTTGATGTCTGTAACAAAAAGGATTATAATAAATATGTAATATATAAATATGAATATGATCGAATAACGATAAAATTAATGTTGTACATACAAATAAGAGATTTCATAGAATACTATAAGTAGACTATGAATCTTATTTATGCAACATAGAAATTGTTGGCATCAATTGCTAGAAACAGTATCCATATAGACCCGTCTTTTCTTCTTTAACAATCTTAATAAAGCCAATACAGTGACATTCCTGAATTTTGTTAATATTTTTACTGTTTTGAATTGCATCAACTCGTTTCTGTTATAAATATACATTATATATGTACTCTAATTCTGCTAATTCAAAATACATCTAACCTATAATACAAGAAATTTTAGAACAGAGCCGCACTATAATCAAATGCGATCATGTAACATAATTCTATATCTCTTACGACAATCGTTTAAGTTATTACATCAAATAAAATTGTAAAATTGATCATGCAGCAAATTCTAATGTGAGTGAACACTTTTAAAATAATATAAGGATGATTGAAAAATAGATAATCGTAACATCAGTGATCGTCATTAAAGAGAAATATAACTAAATTTATTAATATTTAACACTATTAGAAATGAGAGTAATTATTCTGTTAGCCTCAAATTCTAAAATCCACTAAATTTATCCATTTTAATAATAATATTGACAAAAAACTAAATACGTAATTCACGTATACAACAACTTAAATTACCAGATGTTATTATCCACTTACTAAAGTAAGAGCTGCTCTTGTAGGAAGAATTTTTCTGCTTTTGACAGCACGAACTGTCGCTGTAGCGACCACAGTAGAAGCCATCTTGCTTCTATTAATAATGCGCGGTGCACGTTTACTACAGATGAGAAACTCTGACCCTGACCCCAAATAATTTCAGAACATTGCCATCCTCTGTCTGTATTTTCTATATAAATGTGATTTAGATATATGCAAAAATATTCTTGGCAAGTGATAGTGATTGGCTTGGGTTGATTGATCGCAACATATTATGTATCCTCTGATCCTCTCTGATATTATACAGGATAGTATAGGAGTAGACCAATCGCTATGTTGGGTTTTGTGTTGCACAATCTGAAATACCGACATTGCTAAAATCTTTTTTTATTTAAAAAAGCTTTAGGCCACATCTGGCCTATAAGTTGTCATAGAACCAGGTACCAACATTCACTTGATATCACATTATTTCGCAGCCGGCTACCTAATTATAATATATACTTTTATAGAAGTTATTTTCTAATACATTTGCTATTACAACTATTATTCCACTTTTGTTCTGCGTTTGGTTATTGCATCACGCCCGGGTTTTGGCCGTGCCCATTATGGTGCTGCCCCCTACTCTAGTGCTTAGTCTGGATCAGCTCCTACATCAACTCGCACTCCGGACAAGAACCTACATCGACTCGCAGTCCGTATAAGAACCTACATCGACTCTCAGTGGCTCTCAGTCCGGACAACATTATTTTTGGCCTTGACCAGAATAAAAAGTTTATATTGATTGATTCGCAGCATCCGTATTATATATCCCCTTTCGTATCAAACAATTTTTATCTGAATATGTTCTCCAAGTTCAGTCTCTCTCTCTTTCATGAAATTAAGGAAATATCATGTATTAAAATAACTGCAGAAAATAATTATTTAATAAGATCAAATAAAAGGAAGGATTACAGAAGTAGACACATCATACTCAACAAAAAAGATCGAACAACATTTTAGCTCTACTTTCAACAAACTAGAAAATGTATAAGGTATCATTTACAATTCCTTAGGGCTTTTAGAAATTATGTTCAGTTTGGAAGTCGGAATTTAACTATGGGTGATGAAGAAACGCGTAATAAGAATGGGTAATGAGAGAAAAGCGAAACATTTCATTCTTTCGTAAATATTCGTGTGCCGTATGATAGCCGATTGATTCCATACGTTCATTTGCTTCCACCCGAGTATTGTATTCCGGATACTCAATATAAGTGTATTTATTAAGTACGTATTTATTAAACGAAATACAACTACGGGCGTAATACAAAAGATCTTAGTAGTCTAGACTAGACTCGGTAAGAGACTGATCGGAAGCGAATGAATACTGAGAAAAGAATGCTGAGAGAAGAAGAAATCAGCAGGAGATACAGGTTTTTGGGTTCTGTAGAGTGGGGGTTGTTTTAGGTCTAATGGTCAGTAAGGGATGAATCATGGGGATGAGGTTCAAAGATGAGTAATGGTAGATAGAATGTCGATAGAGAGACGAACTGAAACGTTTAGATTACATGAGTGATTACTAATGCTAGAGAGAATCTTATCGTTGGTATACAACACGACAAAAGTTCTAATTACAATTGGTTTCCCCAAAACGAACATTTTACTATTTTCCTGTATAACTGAAATAATTTTTGAAATCATTCATATTTTCAAAGTAGTCCTCCGCGTCCAGGCTTTGTCAACGACAATCTTTCAACAATAATGCTATGTAGCACATTACAGCGAGTCAAAATATCCGTTCCCCACAACCGCTGGTTTCCCCTTCTCTGCTCCCCCTCACGTGTTGCCGATCACGCTGCCCGTGCCATCCCGTTGATGGTACACACAAGCGTACCTCTGCTCTGTCCGTGTGAACTACCTCTCGACTGATTGACACCGACGCGTTCCTTCGATTTTCACGTTACCGAAGTTTCGAACGCCTGACAAGGAGAAGGCAAGACCTTCGGGTCACCGATTTAGTTGAAACTTTGTATACTTATAGATCTCGATCTTCCTTTTACGAATATATACCATTACAGGGACAAAGACTCAATAATTGTTGAGATACTCATAAAGAAAGTTTTATTAGTACTTAAATCCGTTATTGTAAAGAAAATACACAACAAATAGTGTTCTGGTGTAGCAGTAACGTACTAGACTCGCACCCGGTGGGTTAGGGTTCGATTCTCGTATGGGGGAAAATATTTTTTTACTTATTTATTATATTATATTTATTCGCTGTGTAACATTGACTTATTAATAAGAGATTATACAATTACAGTATCTAATCGATATACATTTCTACGTCAGGGATATCATTTTTTGAGTTTTGCCGAACGTAGAGAAGGACAGCCGAGCTCGAGAGGCCTCGGTCGCCGAGAAATGTAAACATAGCTGATCCAAACTTCCAACTTCTTTATTTTTCATTATTTTTTGATGGGACTTCGATGACCATATTTGTGACATTTTTCTAATAAAAATCGTACCAAATATGATATAATTCCGATGATATTTACTTGTATAATAGGCAATTAAAGTTTTGGGCGCGAGGAAGGATGGCGTATGGGAAAGAAAGAGACGCAGAGAGTCGCAGTCGGCGACACAGTTCAAAGGCTCGCGCGTCCTTACAATGTATTACCAAGAAATAACTTTTTTATTATTACTTATTTTTTTATGAGACTTCTGCTAATAGATTTGTGACATTTTTTCTGATTAAAATGATACCAAACACGATATAATTCAGATTATATACAGGCTTATGGTCATTATGTCAGTATATTATAAGTCAGATAAATACATCGGAGAGGCAACAGTAATGCAATGACGACACTTTTTCATTTTTAATTAATCTTTTATGACTATGATGCATCTACTTATTAGGAGGCATGAATTATTTACTCTCATTGTCTGTCACCAAAACTTACTCCATCGTATCGTAATCCTTCTGTTACACAGCGAATAAATATAATATAATAAATAAGTAAAAAAATGTTTTTCCCCAGACGAGAATCGAACCCGTTCTGGTGCTACACCAGAACACTATTTGTTGTACACTTTCTTTACAATAACGGATTTAAGTACTAATAAATCTTTCTTTATGAATATCTCAACAATTATTGAGTCTTTGCCCCTATAATAGTATATATTCGTAAAAGGGAGATCGAGATCTATCTCTATCTCTATATATAATAAAATCGTGTCTGGATGTATGTATGTATGTATGTTTGTAACGGCATCACTTGAGAACGGCTCAACGTAGAAAGCTGGGGTTTGGACCGTTGGACGCGGCATTCCCACGGGAAGGTTTAAGAGCAAAAAAAAATTCTAAAAAGCCCATTGGTCCAAAAGTTGTGACGTAATAACCTGTTTTTTCCCTGTTTTTTTGGGCACGTTTCTGCTTATAACTTTTGATCGAATGGACTTTTTCGAATGCGGTTTGCTCTAAAACCTTCCAGAGACAGAGACGGAGATAGAGAGAGTCGCGAGAGAGAGAGAGAAAGAGAGAGAGAGAGAGAAAGAGAGAGAGAGAGAGAGAGAGAGAGAGAGAGGGAGAGAGAGAGAGAGAGAGAGAGAGAGAGAGTCGAAGAGAGAAAGAGTCGGAGAGAGAGAGAGAGAGAGAGCAATGCGAAATGGAATTGAACGCAATAGATTATCACAAACACGTTCAATACGTACATGCTTTTAAAAAATACTGTGCCACAGCAACGCGTGGCGGGGGGAAGCTAGTAAGTATACAAAGTTTCAACTAAATCGGTGACCCGAAGGTCTTGCCTTCTCCTTGTCAGGCGTTCGAAACTTCGGTAACGTGAAAATCGAAGGAACGCGTCGGTGTCAATCAGTCGAGAGGTAGTTCACACGGACAGAGCAGAGGTATGCTTGTGTGTGGAGCGCGCGCGCGCAGCCGGGCAGGCACCAACGGGATGGCACGGGCAGCGTGATCGGCAACACGTGAGGGGGGGGGGGGGCAGGGAAGGGGAAACCAGCGGTTGTGGAGAACGGATATTTTGACTCGCTGTAATGTGCTACATAGCATTATTGTTGAAAGATTGTCGTTGACAAAGCCTGGACGCGGAGGACTACTTTGAAAATATGAATGATTTCAAAAATTATGTCAATTACACAGGAAAATAGTAAAATGTTCGTTTTGGGGAAACCAATTGTAATTAGTACTTTTGTCGGGTGGAAACAAATGAACGTATGGAATCAATTGACTATCAAACGGCACACGAATATTTACGAAAGAATGAAATGTTTCGCGTTTCTCTTATTTCCCATTCCATAGTTAAATTCCGACTTCCAAACTGAACATAATTTCTAAAAGTCCTAAGGAATTATATAAATAGTACCTGATAGTACCTTATATGTAGCATTTTCTAATTGGTTGGGAGTAGAGCTAAAATATTGTTCGATCTTTTTTGTTGAGTATGATGTGTCTACTTCTGTAATCCTTCCTTTTATTTGACTTTACTAAATAATTATTTTCTGTTAGTATAGTTATTTTAATACATGATATTTCCTTAATTTCATGAAAGAGAGAGAGACTGAACTTAGAGAACATATTCAGATAAAAATTGTTTGATACGAAAGGGGATATATAATACGGGTGCTGCGAATCAATCAATGTAAACTTTTTATTCTGATCAAGGCCAAAAATGATATTGTCCGGACTGAGACTCTCAGCCTGAGAGTCACTGAGAGTCGATGTAGGTTCTTATCCGGACTGCAAGTCGATGTAGGTTCTTGTCCGGAGTGCGAGTTGATGTAGGTTCTTGTCCGGACTGTGAGTTGATGTACAGCCAATAGTGGCACGGCCAAAACCCGAGCGTGAGCACTCTCATTTACTCTCTCTGCCAGAACCAACACATTGCTAAAAGCTAGTCGATTTTTATGCCCTCTACGCTGAAGAACAATAAATTTTGGAAATAGATCCATATAACTCCGATCTACTCCAATCAAATCTGGTCAAATCTGGTCAAATACAAAGTTGATTACTCATTTGAGCAGAAATAATTTGTGCTGATTAATTGCACAATGAATCACAATCAATGTATCATCGATAATATGTGTAGATTAAATTAGATAAGCATAGGTTCTGTATCGTTTGAATGGATTGGGTGCATTCATAAGTTACTTCATTCATGAACATTCATTTGATTATTGTATTTAAACATGTTAAACACATTTATATTCTTTGACTTGGAAACAACTGGATTAATTGCAAATAATCGCATGCCAAAAATCACAGAATTGTCATTGATAGCAGTGTCAAGAAATGCGATATCTGATACCACAAAAACATTACCAAGAGTTTTAAGTAAATTAGTTCTACCAGTAAATCCGCTTAAACATATTCCTCAGAATGTTGAAACAATAACAGGTATTTTGATTTCTACAATATTATTTCTACTTTTTACTATACTACTCTGAATATGAAACTCATATATGAAATAGGTTGTTTTCAGTTTAATATTTCATAATCATAATTATTCTGTTTTAGGCTTGTCGAATCAAAATTTAGAGAATGTTGAACCTTTCACCTGCGAAACACATGATGTGATTGCAAATTTTATAAAACGACTTGTACCACCAGTCTGTTTTGTAGCTTATAATGGAAATCAATATGATTATCCCATATTCTTAAAGGAACTAGAAAATATTAGAAAGGTAAAAGAAATAAAATAGTGTTAATAATATGATTTATATTTATATACATACAATATTATACTTTAACATTTTAATATGTTTGTGTTTATATAATTTGATTTATATATAATTTCCATTGCAGGATGTTAGCGAAGATATTCTTTGCATTGATATGCTGCGTTTAATTCAGAAGTTCTACTCAAGTAAAGATTCACCAAGTAAAGAGAGTGTTATACAGGCTAAAACATCTACTTCTTATAACGCTAAAGATATGAATACAATGTTAGACGACGAATGGAATGAAATATTATCAGCTGTAGTAGATAATACCAAGTATGATTGTTTTAATAGCCGCCATGCAACTTTGATTCACCAAAACGATGGAAATGAAAATTGTTTTAATAATATTTCTATTTTTGATAGTCCACGTACCAGTTACTACGAGGACATGCAAAAAACTAATGAGAAAACACCTCAAGGTCAAATAATCAAACATTCTAGTATAAATTTATTGAACATAAAAGACAAAAAAACAAAACGAAGATTAGATTTTGTAAATAATAAACCAAGTAATTTTAAATTACCAACTGTGTACGAACACATTTGTGGTACTGATCCTATAAATGCGCACAGTGCTGAAGCAGATTGTCTTTTTATGATTGAATGTGCAGTTCAGATAAAAAGGTTTTTCCTTGAATGGGCGGACCTCAATGCAGTACCTATGATCAGTTGCAAGAAATAACAACTGTAGCATGATTCAGTTACTTTTGAGACTTGGTAGGTTTAGTGTTGACATACTTATACTTTTTCGGAAGTTTTTTACAATAATTTTATACTCAAATTGTATAAAAATGGGTCAACGAAATATTTCAAAAACGAAGCGTTTGTGAAAAATGTTTAGAACAAAAGTTTTAAGGATTTAAGAATCCTATCTAACAAGAAAGATCTCATCGAAAAACCTTAGATTAATTAATAATTAAATATAATAAAATAATTATACAATAGGATTTTTAAAACCCTAAGACTTTTATTTGAAAGATATTTTTCAAAAATGCTTTGCGTTTATGATATTTACCCCTTCCAGGACTTTTAGAGCACCTGTAAATTGAATATAAAAATTATTATTTGAAGTATATATTGTATTATATATACTATATACATATATTATTTTAAATATTAATATTATTTTAATTATTATATAACACTTCTGTAATGACTGACGAATGTACAGATAATAAAAATAAAGCACGACTAAAAGTATTTAAATATACACACATCGCGCCTTTTTCTGTAATTGATTTTACTGCGTATGCGTTTTTAATACATGTATACACATTCGTATTGGTTATATTCTTTGAATCTTCGTGTTTTGGCAGTTTAATCAAGTGTATTTTATATGAATAATCAAAATATTTTTTTTCGTGTATATCTAAACACATAATATATCATAATTTAATGCGTGTAACCTCAAACAATTATAGAGGAAATTTGTTTCCGGTTTCGCCGGTTTGTGTTTTGAAAATTGACATTTCCTTATATTTTCCGTATATTCACGAATGATTGTAAACAGAACAATAAATATTTTTCTAAAGTGATTTCTTCTGATGTGATAATATTAAAAATGGATACTATTTGGAAAAATACTACTGAAGCTCTTAAAAACTTTACGGACACGTTGGTATGCAACAAGTGGTAATGTATCATTGAGAATATTATTTATTTTGTATATATTCGAAATATTTATAATTTACGTAGTATATTGAGGAAAATGTTAGTCATATTAGATGATTTTTCAAACGTTAATTTTATTTTTTTAATTATATATATATATTTGTTGGGAATATTTTTGTAGTCACCGTGAACCAATAAACGCTGTCACATTTACCAATTGCGGTCATTTCTTTTGCAAAAAGTGTGTTGAAAATGATACGACATGTTCAAAGTGCAGTACACCCGTGCAACCGGTCGAAATTTGTAGCGATCACATGATTAACAGTCTTACATCTTACTGTAATAGTATTGCCAAAGTAATTGGGAAAAGGTATGTAAAATAAAAAAAATACATTCTCTATGTTTTGATACATTTTGATACAAGTAGGTGAATTTGTCAAAATGTAATGCATACATTTCGATTTTATTAGAAATTTTCAGAATGCGGCGACAGATGCTTTCGATGTCTCTCAATTATCTTCAGTACCGTTGAAAATAAATCCTGAAGCATCTAACCGAAAGCGCGTCCCACAGAAAAATATAAATAAAAAAAATGGCAAAGGAGAGACAAAATTACATAGTGCTTGTTTAAAGGTAGTTTTTTTTCATTAGTTTTCAAGAAATTAAAAGAATATGAATAAATAAAAGTAATGGTTGAGTGTTTTTTAGAATGATGTAGAGTATGTGAAACTTTTATTAGCTGCTGGTGCAGATCCGAATACAAAAGATAATGCTGGCTGGACACCTTTAGTGAGTCATCGAATTAGTAAATTACAGTTCAATCATTCAGTGCATAACTTGTTTAATTATCTTAATAATGATGCATATTTGTAGCAAGAAGTGGTCGATGCAGGGTACACTAGTTTATGTAAGATACTCTTAGAATTTGGTGCGCAGCCTAATACACCAGGGAGAGAGAATAGAACAGCATTACATGAAGCTGTGATAAGCAAACGATTGGACGAAGTGAAATTACTTTTGCAGTATCATGCTAAATCAGATGTATATGATAAACAAGGAAAAAAACCTATGTATGTATTATTATTATTATAGATACAAACATGCTAATCTTGTCCAAACTGTTTGGAATAAATCTGTTATTCTATACATTTATTCTTTAGAGACTACTGCGAGCCATCTGAGAATATGTCACGTAAAATATCGAACCTCTTAAAAAAAGGAAATGGAATGAATGAGAAATCCATAAGTTTCAATTCTACTTTGGAACAGTCATTTGTGGTTCCACATTCGTCGAATACATTCACTATATTTGCATCAAATTTGCGAGAAGAAAATAAAAAAAGACTATCCGAAGTGGCTGCCAAACATAAGATTAAAATTGTGTCTATGTATCAGTATGTATCAGCATTTTCCACAAATATGTTTTTCAATGTAGTAACATATGTTTCAAATTGTTTTTATAAATAATATTATCTCGAAATCATATTTTAGAGCACATGTAACTCACGTCGTAGTAGAAGCGAATAAGCAGAACATAGTGCAACTGTCGTATGATGTAATGATGGCGATTTTACGTGGAAACTGGTTACTGAACAGCGAATGTAAGGCTGCAGAAAAGTTATTCATTTCTATAACATTTATATTTTATATATTCGTGTATAATTCAATTTTTATGTATATGTATACCAGGGTTTCAAATAGCTATGGACGTAGATGATATATCAACAATGGATTTAGAATTGTTTGAAATTAGCGGTGCACCGGTTATAGGAATACCAAAGACAGCCAGAGAAAATGCACAAAACCAAGTAAAGTTATTTACAAAAATGAGGTGCCTAAATTCGAATAATATTTTAAACATGATTATTTGTACTTTCAGAATCCTGGTCTTTTCGATCATTGTTATTTCTATTTTGCTTTACAACCAAAGAATACTTATTACGTAAATGAAATGGAATTAACAAGAGATCGTCTAGAGAGAATTGTAGAAAATGGCAAGGGAACAATTCTAAAAAGACAACCAGATCCAGAAGACATAAAAAAAAAAGAAATAACTATTCCTTTTCACATCGCCAACAATTCTTCTCATCCTCTATATAAATGTACTCATTATATCATATATGCACCGGGAAAAGACGAACCACGTGTGAAATATAATATGTCCCATATAAAATCACTACCGCTTGTATGGTTGATAGAAAGCATAGAAAAATTTACGCTGGTGGATCCTTCATATCTGGGTTTACTGTAAATAATTGTAAACTTCTTACATTATTCAACAGATCCAGATCTGTTATTGTTCCTAAGTGCCTTTCAAAAATATTTAAGAAATAATGTACCTTTAAAGTAACACACAAAAATATCTCAGGAAATATTTCATATAATAATTAAATTTGTTTATTTATCAGTTCACGTCCAACGATTAATTTGTTCACCTCGCTGGGGACCCAAATGGCAACCAAGGTAAGCATGTATCTGTCACTTGATACGTGACTGTCACGCGCCTCTATGACGTACGCAACGTACACCTCTGTTAGCCGGGTTGCCGCATGTTAGGCAAATTTTTAATTGATAATAAATTAAAAAACGAAGCCGGAATTGCAATTTTTTTATTCTTCATTTTCGTCTTACATTGTCATGGAGAACTACCCTTTAAATTTTCTCCCACCTGCAATCGAACGGTATATGTGCTGAAAATTTCATTAAGAAAGTCTACATGTAAAATCGTTTTACATAAGAATCACTCGTTTAGCTTTTCCGGTCGAAACAAAAAAAATTCTTAAATTTGACGTTCTTGCGAAAATTAAAGTTCTCGAAAACTGACGATGGAGAAAAAGGACTTTCGGATTCATGTTCAATGGCCTATTTATTATCGAGACGCAAGAGAAAGCTCAAATTTGTGGTACAATGTTATTAAATAATATCAAATAATAATTATTTGTTTAATCAAAACGTTATAAGCACGTCGTTAATATCTGCGACAAACTTAATATATCTGCAGACATATTAGAATTTCGCTGTGTTTTGTGGAATAGAAAATATTTTGAATTTGTGCTATGATTATGAGGGATCAACCGTTGCGTAAAGAACGATGAATTCCAAAGGGAAATATCGTACGGTATCTCGTACATTTACGGGTAAAGTACCGCTAGTCGTGCACATATACATCTATACGTGCACGGTGAGAAAGAGGGAACGAAAGAAAAAAAGACTGGAGGGGAGCGAGAGAGAGGTAAAGAGGAAGAACAGTGCGGAGATGGAAGAATATAGAGAAAAAAGAGATTCTAGCATACGCGACACATACACGAAAAAATATCTAAGAACGATTTATGTCTACAACTACAAAAAAAGATGTGTCTAAAAATGATTTGAATTGATGCAAATGGAATAAAGAATTGAATCGTACCACATATAGTCATTTCAAGAATTGTTTATTCATACATGTTAACAGAATCTTGACAACTAAATTTAACGTGTTTCCTATAATCAACATAACAGGTTATTGACAAATACTGATAATATTGATAGAAGTTAACAGAAAGGTAATCAAATTTTAATACTTTTAATATGTTTTGTATGAAGTAAATAAATAGATCAAGCGGTGTCATCTTATTTAAAAAATTTATTCATTATTTTATATGACATGCATTTACAATTAACAAATAGTTGCTACAATTTATTCGGACATAGTTCTCAAATAATAATGACGCGTGAAAATTGTTTCGTAACATTTATTTATTTCAATTATACATTTTGTAGAATTCTCTTTTGTATATACTTTGAGCAAATGTATATGCAACAATTTTCGACATTAGAAAAATACAGTTTACCATAGTGAATATACCAATTGTAAATTTCTATTATTATTTTTCTGCAAAAATTCTAACATGGAAGTATTATGAATTTGGATATAACATGGCATAGTAAAATTTAGTAACTATAGTACAGTACAAAAATATAAAATAAATAAATGCAACATGCATTTTCTATAAACAAATTTCTAGGTGATTGTAGTGAAATCGAAAAAATATAATGATATAAATTAACCCTAATAACCGAACAAAGTGCAATAGATAATTCAAGAATATAAATATAAATATTAATAATTACAAAGAATGTGTGGTAGATTCTTTAAATTAAAATAAAATTGATTTGTAGCTTTCCGGAAGTAGACGTGGTATGTAAATGTAATAACTGTAAATACTTTTGAGAAAATTCGTATGATTCACTACAAGTATAAATAACAATATGACTCGTGTGCAGAATACAACGTTGAAAGCAGAGGATAAAATAGATTTGTAGCCCAAAGTTGCTATTATAGCAAAGTAACATTTCGGACACTACCGAAGGCGGAGAATAAAACAAATTTATAGTTAAAGACGAGAGGGACAGATGAAAGATGCAATAAGTTTTTCCGGTGTGTATCGAATATTCATACCAAACATCCCCTCCCCCTCCCCTGCCCCCTTCCCCCACCAACGGTTTGACTGATTCCCAGCGAGGTCGGTCGGTGTAGTTCTCTCTACTTCTCCGGGTTCGTTTTTTCTCTCCTTTTCTCGAGCAAATCGTAAAAGAGGGGGCCCGCACCCTGACCCACAAGTGGGCCCCGGCACCTCCCCAGTTAGTCAGTCAGTCAGTCAAACAAGCCAAGCAGGCGATGCGGGTTCGCATAATACCGTGGCTGCCGAACTCTCGCGGTGAAGTAGTTTGACACGCACGTGCTCGAACCTGTCGGACATTGTCGGATAACGACACAGTGCGTTTTCTTCTGACTATTTCGCGGTCGCCACTTCGAATCCACCGAGAGGGAACAGAGACAGTGAACTGGACACGAACGTGGGAGGCTGAAGATGATTCTGCGAACAGGCCCCGGGGCCATCGTCCTTTTTCTCATACTTACGGGATCGATTGCTCAAGACGATGACTCTTTGGCTGGCAGCTTGCTGTCAAGTAAATATTCCTGATCGAAATCTCTTTTATCATTACGACAAACAAACGATAAAAACAAATTAAATTAATCTGGGACCCTGTGTACGTTTCTATTATATTTACTTTTTATCGTGTTACTTGGGTTTTTGTCAGTTTCATTTATTTATACAATTTTTCTCGCCGGTGGAAATGGTAAAATGGTTTCGTTGATGGTTGATACGATAGATAGCTCTCCAATTTGGTTTTATTGGTGTTATTATTATTAATCTTACTTGAAAAATTCCCGAAACTATTGGTAATGAAACAATGTCTCTAGATCAGAGGTTATATATTTTTCTTTGACATACAGTTGAAATTTCAAGTTGATCGGTCGAATATTTTATGAATGCAACGTCCCAATAAATTAATACTTACTTTCGTCAGGAAAAGTGTTTCGAGAAAAATGATGTGAAGTTTTCAGTAGGTTATTCGCGCAATGCGTTATTTTGTTATATATTGTTATTGTTATGGCTGTTCGTGAAGGGTTCACTATCACTTTTCAAATCATGTATTTGGATAATGACCAAGTCTGATAAACATGATCACATAAAATATTTAATTACAATCTTGTGCTTTTCACAAACATTTCAAATGAATGGATAGACAATTTATAGAGAAGCAATGTTGATAACTTATCAATTCTTTTAAATGAAATTCTTTAAATCTCAAGAGAAGGAAGATTTGTTGTTACTACCGAAAAATTCGTTAAAAAATCTAGAATTATTTATTAAGTTCATAATCAATGATTTATTAATACAAAAGTATAAATCAACATAATAAAGGTTTATTGTCTGCAACGTACATCGACAATAAATATTCTGTTGATTGACTACAAATTATTAAGCAAATGATATACCTTCGAATTGCAATTCGAAACCCTTGCCCTACGATTTATTTTACAGTTTCAGTGATTAGAATTTTTTGGTAGATCGTAATTTCCTAAAAAAAGAGAAAATTGATACAAATTGTATGATCAATTGTAAAATTGTATGTTACAAAACCAAAATAGAATTTTATTTCGGTTTAAACGAAATTATTAACACACATTTTTATCAGAATCTGTTCAAAATATTCATCACGAGTCAGATACGATATTGTAAGGCAAGGAATTAATAAAATTGAATAGCTGTTTACAATCGTTAATTAGTCGTTAAAGAATAATTGGAAGGTAGTGGGAAGGAGTAAATAAAATTAGTTCATAGCAGAAGAGGTTTCGAGAAATAGAAATTGGCGTGCGCAAACGTACGCTGTGTACGCTTGTACAGACAGTAGGTAGTAGTAGGTAGGTATGTACTAGGTAGTCAATAGTAGGTAGTAGGTAGTATCTGGATGCGACTGTCCCAGTTAAGACTCGTACAATGCAATGCGGATGACGCTGAAGTTCACTGCCGCGACGCGTCGCGTCGCGCCGAGAAGATCGTTCCTGAACTTGAAAACCGTGTGACGATTGGGAAGTACATACTACGTACACACATTGTGTGACGAAATGATAGCATACACATTCAGATTTACATCATTTTAATTCATCTTGATATTGCAACTTCGTTTCTACATATCATTTCAGGATACGTTTAATAACATGTATAAGTAAAATCTAATTTGCTTTTAAAATAATATTGAACTTGTTATACATGCCAAAATCTATATATTTCTCAATAACTTGAGAAATGTATTTTTACCAGTTTCTACTAGAAAACATTAAAAAATGCAGAGTATCTTTTTGTCACAAAATATATACATTTATTTATTGAATAAATTAATTTATTCATTGATATTCGTCGGATTCGTAACACTGCACCTACCGGAAGTTTATTATGTAACAGGAATTTCGACAATTCTGGAATTAATTTTTTACATTATAATCCCTAACGAAATTATTAAATGACGGTGCCGGGGTTCATTTGTTGGTTCGCAATTGAAATCACTGTTGCTGTTGAAGGACCATTAAAAATACTATGGAGCATTGACTTTTAAAAATTATGAGATAATCACCGGTAAATATGTAATGTGTTAATTATTGTTAGACGTAATCATAGCTATTCTATTTAATCAGTCTAATTCTCATTATTATTGTCGGTATACTCGTGGTACAAAGAGGTGAATCTACATAAAAAATTCGTTGAAGAAAAGTATAATGTTTTCGTTTTCTAGAAAAATGAGTTTGCAGGTCCGTTGGATTCGCGTGCTCTAGTATTTGCAGGAAGTAGAATTGGTCGGTCATGAACAGACGCGCCAGCCGATTCAAACACTCTACTCTTCCCCTTCTACGACGCCATTCCCCCACCATTCCACCACGGCCCGGTCACGTGACAGATCTGATACTGGCGGAGAGAGGGTAACTTTTTCCCCTCAATTTGAGTCAATTCCCCTGATCTGGCGACTCTGTTTATTGGTTGTCTCTCCCAACAGTTTGTGAATCTTCCCTGTGCATAAACGCGGTCATTTGCATTAATCGTTTGATATTTATTTATGAATATGTAATCAAAAAGATAACGACATTTTTATATCAACATTTTAGTAATACCGATGATTTTGATTAATAAGAGCAAAAGAAAATTGATTGATACAGTTGAAGCAGAATAACTTTTTTATATTGTATATTATTATAATTATTGTAAAAATGGGTTCTGCAAGAATAAATATAATATAGTATATTATAATATAGTAAAAATACTATGAAAACTAATAAACGAAAGTACAAATATTATACTCCTACATGATTAAAACTCGATTCAATAATGCTTGAACGATTCAGAAATATTTCGAGATAGAATAGCGTGTATCACGGATGAATACAAAATGAAATTTACGGCTGTCATTGGCCTTCGGTCTAAAACGATTACGTTAGAAGAGGCACGTGTACATACCGAACGCGGCTACGCGACGGAGCCGAGCTGTTTAATTAACTACCGTTATGTTTGTTTGGGCCGTTATGCCTGCCAAAATGTGTGTGTGTGTGTGTGTGTGTGTGTGTGTGTGTGTGTGAACACAGCTAGAAACTCTATGGTGGTTACGGCTCCGTGCGAATTTTCTCAAGTTCATTTACTCGCATGCCGGAAATAGCTCGACTGTATTTATCACTTTTACCGAACTTTCATCGGCTTTCGGTCTTACAATTAGCATTTAACTCTTAATTTTCTCATTCGACACATATTTTCCTGAAAATCATGTATTCTACTTATTGTTAGCCATTCATTGTTCGCTAAGAAATCTCAAATAGATGTCGTGTTTCGATTGTATCAATTTGCAGAATCATTTTTTATTTTTATCTTACAATTAATCTTAATAAATGCTGCTTATTTATTCGTTTGTTTACTAGTAATTTATGTTGCTTCACGGCTTCCACTGTCAGTGTTCCGGTTCTCCCACTTCTACACTCCACAGGAGTTTAGTGGGGAGGATCCAGGAGTAGGGAGAGGAGACGTCTGCGGCTCGCGATCCACAAGTTGACCATGCACAAGAATATACATATAATTGTCCCAAAATGATTAAAATTAAAAACAAAATTAAACGAATTTTAAACATCGAATAAACATCAATCGACAGAAGCACTGTAGATGACGTGGATAAACATCGAACCGTTTAGAAAAATTAATAAAGACGACTGCGACAAGTTATAAATAACAAAGTATTTCCCACCAAATATTAAAAAACGACTGTACAACAGTTTCTTAATTTTTCTACGTAGCATAAGCCTTCCGCGAAGAAAAGTCTTCTTCTATTTAACATAGGATGCAACGAATATCAAGATTAAGTTTAGTCATCCTTGATCATTTTGTTTTATAAGTAGAGCATAGGATTACGTATGCAGGAATTCCTGTCGGCGCACGGTACCTTCGCACCTGCATCCGATATACAGTTAATGTTGGGAATGCGTGGTAGACATATTATTTCCCATAGATAGATCGCACCCCCAAGAGACGAAGAATCTCAGACTATAAATTCATTTGTCATTTATGCTGACTTTCTATATTTGAGAGCGATCGTTTGCTCTACAAATAAGAATTGTTGCGAAAAGGAATTGCACGATATATGTTCTCTTTAGACGAAACAATTTTCTCAAGGTCATTCTTCTTTTTCAAAATTTCATAATCAAATGTCACCGCAGTTTTCTTTTCTTTTTGTAACGTAACTGCACATATTTTTGTCATGAACACACGATAGCTGAGGTCAAGTCAAGTCCAATGACCCGTAATACTATGACCTTCAAATGACCTTGAGCGTAAAAAGAATAACAACAGTCGGGTAGTGTATAAAAATAATGAAACAATAAATGTGATTGAAAGATGAACAGCAACAGCTTCATTACATAAATAAATAAATTACGTTTTTACGTTAAAGAGACATTGTTTTGATAACACTCCGGTTTGGTATGTTACAGGTTTGTTAGATTCGATAACGAGTACAGCTAACAGTGCGGACTGTCCAGGAGTATGTGTGCACGCATTCGCAACCTTGATATGCTATGAAGTACTCGAGCATGTACAATGCCCCAGTAGCATGCGATGTTGCATCGAGACACCGATAAACGGTACCGAAACATCCACCGAGAATCTTGTCGAATATGATAGTCCAACGTCGATCATGCTCACCACCGCTAAAACGGCGATGACGTCTGTCAACGTCACCACACCTCCTCCCCCACCTACAACCACAACACCAACGACGTCAATGGCCCCGGTGAAAACCACCTCTGTAAGTGAACAAGACAATACTATAGCTATCTTCTACCCTTCGATCAAATTACTCTACATAGATAATTTTTAAGAATTAATTAAAAAAAAAACTTAAACTTTGTTAAGCGACGGCTAAAATCTGTCGGAGGTTACTCAGAATGGTAAACCTGACATGTCGCCGGCCTCATATGAAAACTGCCTAAGTCCATACTCTATGAAAATTGGGTTTTCAGCTTCGCCTTGTTAGGTACTTCAATTTCTAATTAGTGTCTAAATATAAACGTAGTTTGAAAAAATCTCCGTGTAAAGCAAAACAGTTTCGCTTCAAATTATTTTTTTTTCGCCTCCTGTAAAATTTGCTTTTTTGAGGCCGATGATGTGCGACGAGTCCGGTCTTCGCGTAGCCCTGCGTCCCTAAGTTAGTATTTTAGTCATTGAAAATGAGTTTTTCGATGAAATATTTTACGTTCCGTGTATTAAATGTATGCCTCTTTTATCTTTCAGGATAGTCAAGTGGATACGGTGAACAAGACGTCGTGTATGTACCTTTTATTTTACCTGTATGTAGCTTTTATGTATGTTCCTTTTACTGAATGAACATTTATTTTTGCAGCGAAAGCGTGTAATGGGTATTGCATGGCCGAGACAATTGCGGATTATTGCGACGCTGTTTTGACGATAGACAACCTATGCAAGCCGGGGTTCAAATGTTGCCTCTCCAGAGACGCGTTCGGGAATACCCCGCCGCCAGAATTGTTGGTGATCGACCGAACAAATTCGACCCGTTTCGACCAGATGACCGGCATCGGCACATTGCAGAAAGTATCCTCGTCCTTCCCGTTCGCGAAACCAAACTCATCGACTTCGACGAGCACGTCTACAACCGCACTGGCTACGACGATCCCGATGACGAAACAGTCAACGACAACGATAAGACCGAAGATCACGCCGAAGAACCCGTGCAAAGGCGAATGCGTCAGCGGTTTCTTCGCTCTTCTTTGTGACAAGGTGGATGGCGAGGCCGAATGTCCTGACGACGGATCCTGTTGCGTCATCGATGCGTTCTTGAAAACGGTAACAAAATAACTGGTCCTTACTAATACAGTAAAGTCGCGATCTAGCTCCCTGAGGATCTCCACGATCACTTCGCCTACCCCTTCCACTGGGGGGCTTCCCCGCGAGGGGCTAAGAAGCTTGAGCTGCCTCCGTTGTTGCACCTTCAGCCGCGCGGTCCGTGTTTACATGCTATCCTTTTTTACGTTCGGCATCCTTTGTTAAAATATAGTTTCCCTCTCTGTTCCTGCTCGGAACAGGCGATGGGAGCTAGACCGCGACTTTACTGTAGTAATTGAATGTCCGTTTATTAACCACTTGGATAAATAATTAGGAAACTACAACGACCATTCGGCCAACGACGAAGCCGCCGCAGCCGAAACTGCAACCGTGCCCGGGATTCTGTTTATTAACAATTATGGCAGCCTTTTGTGAACGACCGAATGTGATAATACCGAAGACATCCACTTGTCAATCTGGATCTATCTGTTGCGACAATACGAGAAGCCCGCCGCAGGTAATGCTATTTCTTTAGGACCCTACGATAGTGGTTCTCAACGAATGACCTTGAACGACCTTCGGATACCGACGTGTCATAGGTCAATCAACTCCCTAGATAAAAACATACACGTTTCTATATATAAGAAAAAAACAAAGATTACTTTGGAATCTCGGAAGCTGAAGCAGGATAGGTTTTATTTAAATTATTTGTTAAAATGAGCTACACAAATGGATCTCCTTGGAAACGTCAATTACATTTCCAACGAGTGGGTAACGTATAAAAGATTGAGAACCACTGCTATGTAACATTTCAAAGGCATAAATAAATAATGAAAAGTATGATAACGGATAATCCATATTTGAAAAGGACTGAAATTAAACATTGGTACGTAGAGAATAAACGTAGTGACACCATCTTCTTCGTATCAGACTCCAAGGCCGAGGCCGAAGCATACAAGGCCACCGATGACAACGGTGTTATTGCCACCGGATCCTCGCCCAGAATGTCCTGGTTCCTGTATCGTTTCTTACTTGTCTTTCACTTGTTTCAGTAAGTATACTTGTTTATTCAATCTTAATAAAACATATATCAATCAATCATGGGGAAAATATTTTGTATTATATATTTTCAGGAAACGCTGAATTAACAAGTTTATTCAAATGCAAGAAACAAGGACATCAATGTTGCGCACCGAAATCGTTGATTCGGGAATTCAGTGGTGGGAACTCGAGCGAACCAGTTCTGAATAATAGAAATGATACGATGTATGTTACGTCGAGGCCATACACAACGCCACTCACAACGATGATGTGTAAGTTATGAAATAAGATAGTTTGATCTTTGCTATAATAACGCTGTCAGTACGGATGTCCTGGGATAGTCCTGTCCAACTTCTTCTTCGTCGCGAGCCACACGGTTCCCCCCACCATTGATTAGTCCGTTCCCCCGCTGAAGCACTTCTAGGGGTACGACCGTCGACCGTGTCGAATAGTGGGGTCACCGTGCACAAGTCCACCTTAGCGGAATGAAGGAATGGGAGAGCGGGCCAAATGTGGCTCGCGGGTTGACTTGTCATTTCTCGATAATGCAAAGATGGGGTTTTTCAGTAGTCAAAAGCGCTAGATAAAAAATCAATTCAGGCCGCAATCGCCCTCAAAAGTCCTATTTTTAAGTTTACGAGGCGTAATTTGCATTATTCGGCAGCATGTAGCTGTCACAGCTTTATGAAAATAGCTACATGCACAACTTTATGCTTCCGAATAATGCAAGTTACGCTGAACGCAAAAATAGGACTTTTGAGGGCGACTGCGGCCTAGATTGATCTTTTGTCTAGCGCTTTCGACTACTGATAAACCCTATCTTTGCATTATCGAGAAATGAGGAGCTACCTCCTTAATATAAAATAGATTTACCGTAATCCCCAAATTTGGCAGGCAAGAAATGAAATTGATATTGATGTTACAGATGAAACAACGACAATGACGACAACCGTGAGAAGTCCTGTATACAGTAAGTATGTATGCGGTGTCAAAGGAACTTCTCGTGGACCAATCCAGGCACGTAGCTTGGAAAGAGGAGCACGCGTTGTTGGAGGAGAGGATGCCGATGCAAACGAATGGTGTTGGCAAGTTGCTCTAATCAATTCACTCAATCAATATCTGTGCGGTGGTGCACTTATTGGGACACAATGGGTTCTAACCGCAGCTCACTGTGTTACGAAGTAAATTCTATTTTCACTGAAATAATTATCGCTAAAGTAATTGGAATTGTTCTAATATGTAATGATTGTTCGTAGCATTGTGAGATCCGGAGACGCAATATATGTGAGGGTTGGAGATCACGATTTGACGCGGAAGTATGGGAGTCCTGGTGCTCAAACCTTACGAGTCGCAACTACTTACATTCATCATAATCACAATAGTCAGACACTGGATAACGACATAGCATTGTTGAAACTTCATGGACAGGCAGAGTTGAAGGATGGTGTTTGCCTCGTGTGTTTACCTGCACGAGGAGTTAGTCACACAGCTGGCAAGCGGTGTACTGTTACTGGTTACGGATACATGGGCGAAGGTATAGATTTACAAGAGATTTTTTGAAAATTTCTGATAAGAGTTCTAGAGTTAAGAATTAATAATACATGTATAATATCTCGAAATTGTTTTAATTAATTTACAACACTTTCTGGCAGCTGGTCCCATTCCTCTTCGGGTACGAGAAGCTGAAATACCAATTGTTAGCGATGCTGAATGTATAAGAAAAGTAAATGCAGTCACTGAGAAGATCTTCATTCTACCGGCCAGTAGCTTCTGTGCTGGTGGTGAACAGGGAAATGATGCGTGCCAGGTAATAATAACTGCAAGAAATCTTTTAGATTTTAAATATACATATTGCTATACGTATTGCTAACCAATTTTTATTTTATTGCCACAGTAACACTCGTATTAATATAAACGCAATTAACAATTTGTTGATATGCCATGGTGTAGTTTTTATTTATTTTGTATTTAACATGAATATACCACTTTCTCAGTTGAATTTACTTTTATTAGTTACTTAACTTTTATAGATTTGCTAAAGAATAAAGTTTTAATTGATATCTTATATTATCTAGGGAGACGGAGGAGGACCTCTAGTGTGTCAAGATGATGGATTCTATGAATTGGCTGGACTTGTTTCATGGGGTTTCGGTTGTGGAAGATTGGATGTTCCTGGTGTTTATGTGAAAGTTTCAGCATTCATTGGCTGGATTAACCAAATCATTTCTGTAAACAACCTTTAGCTTTGTTATACAATGTATTTATAAAAATTGAGAGATTTATTTATTAAGAAGACGTGTAGTACCTTCACGCGCTTGGTGACGTAGCATGTTTTGCTGCGTGTCTAGCAGAGATTGCGAAAAGAATTTTGTTTTCAATGTATGATATAAATACATTACGGCAAATTAGACTTCAGAAAATGTTACAATATTTGTGACATATTTAACGTGAATGTCTTAGCTTTAACAAATTAAACGAAATTTTATTATATTTTACGTAATCGTGTGTAGCAACGGTGTAAACTTTCGTTTATTGAATGTTTTCAAGATATTCGATCATATAGGTTTAAATCATTCTAGAGTTATTTTCGCCAAAAATATAAAAATATAATTTCAACAAAATTTTTATGTTGAATGAACTCTGGATGAAGCTTGTGAAGGTTGTATGTTTTTAAAATAACAAAAACTAATAAGAAAATACAAAGCTGCAATAATTTGTACATATACTGTGTGTGGTAAAAGAATAACTTGTTTGAATGTGTCTTAGAAAAGAAAACTGTTTGTTCAATTAAATCTAATTGCGATTATAGCATAGAATAAACGAAAGTTTATGGTGTTTAAATATTCATACAAAATTTCATAGGAATTATTGGTGAGTTATATGCGGAGAGAATTCCAGTGTAACAACTCTAAAGACAAGAAATAAGTATGAATTTTTTGACGCAGTTATCAACTATTAATGTCTAATTTTGAATAGAAACTTGTATTGTTGACGTTCAAAATTTTTAAGACATATTTCCGAAATTTGTATTTTTTATTTATACAAAAAGTACAATATCTCGCTTTTGTAAATTAGTTACACGAAAATTCTCTTTTAAGATTAATTTATTATGTTTCTTCGAGTAATCGTGCCATCAAGTGCGTCAATACTAGGTAACAAAGATATTTTTTACGCAATATATGGTGTTAATTAGTGCAACAATTATTGAGAATTTATAATAGGGAAAATATATGCATGTTATTTATTTATATTAAGCTTTGCGTGACGAACAGAGGCCAATTTCATAGAAAACAAATTAGTTTCATGTTTTATATAGTAATATTTAATTTCAGTAATATATAAATTCATGCAATATGAAATTAAATACAATTAAATTCAATAGTATATTTAAACAACAAAGGATGGCGATTAATGTATAGTATGTTTTCTATATAGTTATTACAAAATGAAATCATTAAATATTGCTTTCAGTGTTTAAATAGTTGTTAATGATAACGAAGCATAGAATATAATATGAATATAGGAAAAGGTTGCCGAATTTGATTGATACTGAAGTTTTTTATTTTTAATATTTGAGTGGCACCAGGAAAAATGTGTCTACTTGCGTTTTTAAGACTATGTAATTTATTTTTCCCGAGATATATAATACAATAAGGTAAACAGAAGGCTTTTTGTAATTGTAACATCGATCAATCAGAGAATTAAATTGTACAAAAAAATTGTTTTATATATACCAATATAATTTACAAAGTAAGATTGTATCAAAGAACCGTTGTTTCAATGTTACAATGAAAATGTTAATGCAGTAGTATGTGTTAGCTTTTATGCTTATTTCAGCTCAAAGTGTATAGGTAGACCCAATGAAATTATCAGACCAACTTTTATAAAGGATTTTTTGGCCTCAACCCTAAAAGTTTTTCAATTGTATTGCAATTCGTATGGTTTTATTATAAAATATCCCACTTTTGACTCAAATAAAATGGAACCACAGAGCCGACCAAATATTCACTCCAATAATTCGCTGTTTTCTTACGCTCTCTAGGATATATTGTGGCTGGAGTAAGAAACAGAAGGCAACTGAGAAGATTCTCGTCGGTAAGAAGGCGAATGAAGGCATGAAATGTTACATTCTCTGATAAACGTATGCGAGTTACACATATATTTCTGGCGATGTTTTGGATATTCGAAGCAAAGCTAATATCAAGGACAAAAAATTCATATTTTATGACATGCCTCAATTCGTAATTTAAAAATATTTCATAAACGAGCATTATATCCTTACACTTTTTTTATACATATAAATATGTTCCAAGAATCGATCTGTGGGAACATTTGTTGAAAAACAGAGTAACGTTTATTTTTGACATACTATTCCGAATAAATACGAGCTTTCCTCTGACCTTGTCAACCGCGTCATTTGTTGTCGACACGTAGAAATAAGCATACGACGCACAACAAGGATCTTTACTTCAATAGAAATCAAGAGTATTTATTTGAATTTTTATTGAAGTTAATACTGTGTTCAAGCGAATTATATGCAGCTGCTGTGCATCTTCGGAAACGAGAAATTTTATGTATAGGAGATCACTGGTTCAAAAGTTATGCGTGTTTAGAGTTGGCCAATTTCAAATGTTTTTGCCGGGTAAGAGTGCTCGCCATGTTTGTATGTAATAACCAGTAATAACCGTCACACGCCGCTGACCGAGCGGTGCCGCTAGGTGGCATCACAACAGCACTGGCATTTCTACCTATCAAACACGCATTTTGAACCACTGACCGCTTAGGGTTGTGAAGCGTAGATTTTTGGCATTTTCTCGCCAAAATCTATAGGATTACATAAGAAAGAGGCAACAATTTCTGGTTTCCGCAGGTAAAGTTTAATCTTATTTAATTTTCACTGATTTAAATTTATTCTCGAATCGTGTTGCCTTCTCGCGATTTACTCTTGTGTCGTGACGACCAATCCTATTTAAATTCGTTTCGTTGTATAGAAGTCATGTTTATTCAATTTTGATTCACATTAATTTTGATTCTCTATTCAAATTGAATTGTTTATTTACTATTAATTCCGATTTAGTTTCTGACTGTTTGTCAATTGTAATTAATGAATTTGTTCTTTCTCTTACAGATTCCGCGGGAAAAAAATCAATGGTTTGAAAGAGTATCTTGGTAGCGAGATCGATGCTTTCGAGAATCGAAGCGTGACGTAGCATCATGGCGGATTTTATTGAAGCAGGAGAAGACGCGAGCGCGAGTACAAATTATTTTTCAAATTAAACTGTGTTATTCAACATGTTATTTCAAACCATTAATGAATAATTAATAAATATTCAAGTTGAATTATTTATTCTTTATTAATTCCAATTTACTCTTGTGTCGTGACGATTAAGTGGATTTGAAATCGTGTCGTGCGATAGAAATCGAATTTATTTAATTTCCGTTAAAATTAATTTCGATTTTATAGTCAACTTGAATTATTTATTTATTATTAATTGTGATTTAGTTTCTGACTGTTTGCCAATTGAAATGAATAAATTTGTTCTTTTTGTTACAGATTCCGAGGGAAAAGGATCAAATGATTGAAATCAATCGGAAGCGTGACGTAGCATCATGGCGGACTTTCTTGAAGCGGGAGAAGACACGAGCGTGAATACAAATTAAATTTCAAATTATATTATGTTATTAAACATTTTTATTCATACCATTAATGAACAATTAATAAATATTCAATTTTAATTGTTCATTTCCTATTAATTCGCATTTACTTACTCTATTATTCGAGTTTATTTAATTTTCGTTAAGATTAATTTCGATTTTACATTCAACTTGAATTATTTATTTATTATTAATTCTTATTTAGTTTCTGACTTCTTGTCAATTATAATTAATGAATTTGCTCTTTCAGTGACAGATTCCGCGGGAAAAAAATCTATGTTTACTACTTGATGCTACTCGGTGCTTTCTTCAAGCAGGAGAGGACGTGAGCATAAGTACAATTAATAAATATTCAACTTTAATTATCTAATTGCTATTGAATTAAATGAATTCATTCTTTCTATGCAGTGCCCTAACGGTATAAAATATTTTGAGGCAGCCTACGTGGATGACTGATGCTGCCTACCTTGATGATCAAAGATCACATCGATACTGGGATCGAGAGCAACAAGTAGTAAGTGAATAAACAATTTTTTATTGCTCTATTGCTTTCGTAGACCATTTTGACGAGTACAGTGATCGTGGAAACGCCAGACGCGGGTAGTCATCTGTTTCCTTGCTAGGTAGGGTCTTTTTGTACGTCGCGCTTTTTTAATAAATATAATAAAAACGAAACTCCAAATTACTAGAGTCCCTTTTTATCATCAAGATAATCGTTTGCATCTTAAAATTAATTGCTCGAAAGCGTTAGAAATCGCGTACAAAAAGACGATTCGCGACGGATAGATTCTTCAGACAAAGCAATTGACCTATATGAATTTTGATTTGTCGAAAGGGTCGTCGGAGGGTTTTTTAAAATATTTCCATAAAGATTGACAATAAATAAATCAATAAATGAATATATCTTTATTAAAATCTTGCTTAGTCCTTTTTTGCTCAACAATAAAATTTTCATTAGTTTTTCCAATAATTAAATATTTGATTTTTAAATGGAATTCAATTTTTAATTGTAAGTAGAGCCATTTTGCAAGAATACAAGAGCATTAGCCCGTACAAAATCATACTGATTCTTTTAGCTAGGATTTTCAGGATATTGAGATTCCCTGTTCGTTGCTCGAATCCTCTCGCGTGCCCAGGTACTATTTGGAAGGGTGAGAGCAACGGGCAGATGGAATATTGTTTTTTAATCATATGTGTGGCGACTGACAATGGTTAGTATTTTCCACTTGTGTATGGGTGTTGTTAGGCAGTGGAATTGCGTCGGTTTTTTAAACTTGATTCAGTAGCTCACATTCCTGTCGATCCATTCCTGTCGATCCACATGCTACATGGATCTTCGAGGAATATGTGTAGTAGTTTTTTTAATTCATTAAAAACAACGTGTAATATTTAGAATTACATGTAATTTAATTCAGCTGTTATTTCGATTTATTGATTTATTTCGCAATGATCACTATCATTGTCAGTCGATTTCAGGAAAAGTGGTACGTACATTAGAGTGTGCTTGTGATTCGAACGTTAGGGTGTCGGAGGCGTCCCGGGACGTTCTCTCTAGGTGTCAGGATGTTGCACCCTGACGTCTGTGTGGAGATCGTGTTGCGAATGTGTTGGAGAGCTTGTGTTTTGCTATTTTTTAAATATAGGGCTAGGTAGGTAGGCAGCTTACCTTCTTGGTGTGATTGTTTATTCTAAATAGGTAGAGGCCGGGGCTGGCTACCTTTCTCTTTCGGGTAGGCTGCGATTTGCACGGTAGCCAGTCACTGGAAGAACTCGAAGTTTCGTCTCGAAGCTAAATCGAACGAGGCATGACGTTCGAATGGTTGAGCTCGATTCTTCCTGCTCGTGTAGCTTTTCGCGGACGCGGACGCGAACGCGCGCGAATTAGGGTTTCGAAACGTTGCGCACCTGCTCGATTGCACCAGCGGAACGATCGGCTTCTCTCGAAACTTGTGATCCGTTTCGGAAGTCGTCGATCGTTTTCACTGCGAGCAGGTTTAGGGTTTCAGATGTTTGGTGGACCGCCGAAGAAAAAGAAGAGGTATGCCGAAGTGGCTCCGACAAACTGTCGCTCAAGAGGGCAACTACAATGGCCTCGCATCTTCGGATGCGAAGTCATTTCATTAATAACTTTGTCACTGTACTCGTCTGTAGAAATAGTAGTAGTAGAAGTATTTACTTGTAACGATCAGCGGAGATGGGCACATCCGCGATTGAAATAGCGTTTCGAAAATAACCACGGGTATTGTACTAGTCGATTTTGAACAGAGATCGAAGTTAGTGTTGCGGAAATAATCGCGATTTCCATAAATTTCAATGTAGATTGTTTAAAGTTTAGCGTTGCGAATGAAATAGCCGCGATTCAAATTACATTTCATTTTGATTGCTGCTTGAAGTAATATTTAAGATACATCAATTTTATGAAAGTTTAAAGTTTGCACAGTTGTTTTTCACAAAATATAAAATAGTCTTTTAGATCCTCTGTTCGTTGAATTAGCGTTGCGCAGCAAAAGGATCGCGTTTGCGTTCCAGTCTTTCGACATTTCAGGCGCCCATGCTCCAGCTGCAACGGATCACTGAATAAGTGGTCGCAGTCGAAACGGCTGCCCGGTGTGGTGTGGCATTCGCGATTTCGATTAGTGTCGCGAAAAGTGCCACGCATATTGGAAAACGCAACTAAGAGATCAAATTCAATTATAAGAGTCGCAACCTCATATTAGAGTAGAGGACTGACGTTGCAGGACCAGTCGCGTACGGAGCATACGAACATTAAACAGAGACATTTTATGGATATCTAAATGTATTTGTATATTACTTTAGAGTTTTTAATGCTGTAAAAATGTGGAGCACATTCCCACCGGACCGCTATGTAGAGAAGAAACGTATTGGTACGTTCTTAGGCCAGGTTACCGTATGCAGTTAGCGCAAAATCACAGTGCACGTCACTATGTTCAACTTCCCGCGGTGTGCCATAATACACGAATCGTTTTCCGTTCCAGCAATGGAACAAGTGTTTCCGTTGTCGTACGACAATACCGTACGCAAAAAGAAGACGTATTAAGTTATGTCACCTATGACGGTATGCACGACAATGACATGGTGAACACTGTATTAGCAACTAATACGGTGCAAGCCATGGTGTTGGAGCGTGACTTACGATGGCGGAAATCACTGTAGGTTACCTGAAAGTAGCGACGTGTGCCTTTAACCATTTAATGGTGTGTGAGCGCTAAATGCAGGGAACGTACCACTGCGTTTCACCAGCATATATATTTTTGGGACCAATCCCCCACAACATAGTGGGGGTTAGATCGCGTTAGTAAGACATACACGATGTGTATGTAAAGCGTATCGAACGCCTCGTCGGCCCGTGAGGTAAAAGACGTGGTATCTTTACGTTTAGTGCAGTAGCTTTGTCGATGTTTAGTATCCATAGCGCCCTGCATAACTGGTTTCTGCAATGTCCAAATCTGTAATAATATTCGAGGCCGCGAAGTATAATCCCTTTCTTGCGTATACTGCCAGAATTCGAAGAATCGAAGCGGTTTAATGTAGACGTCTCCCAATATGCAAGTGGTAGAAAATCCTGCCTTTTAGAGTTGCGTGATGAAATGAATTGCCGCACTGACAAGACTGCCGCTTCTACAGTGTAGTTCGGACGGGAAGGCTAGCAATTAGGCTCTTCCTGCTATTCATTTGTAAAGTGATCGAAAGTAGACCACTGTCAAATGTTTATCAGTCTTTAATAGTATCTCGTCGGAGCTTCGTGCATATGCATATTTGTGCTGTTTTAGGAAGTATTTGGCCGGTTTCGTTCAGAGGCGCCACCACTAACTGGTGAAGCTGTTTCATGCCCCATGCATAGCTCATTTTTCAAAAACCATAACCGCGCATAATTATGAGATTCTGAGATATACGTTTGGTGCAGCTTTTCACTGGGAGTATTTTAAGCTAAAAAAACATTAAACTTGAACCACTGGTTCTCGAGTTATTGAATTTTCTGTTTTTGAGTTTGCCGTTTCCGCTGCTAGATGGCGGCACTATGCACTTTACTGCACGGAATTTGTTATTTTATTAAATATCTCAGTAATGCGCGATTCTTTCCGAGATTTTTTGCATCAGGTCAATGCAGGAAATTTGCCTGGACATCCCAACATTATTTTAACATATACAGAGTGTTCGCAAAATTGTAGTACAATCGGGCAGGGGGTGATTCTATCTATCTATCGAGTTTAAAGTTCCGCCAGATTCACGTGCTTTAGTATATGCACAAAGTAGAATTGGTTGATCATGGTCAGACGCGTCAGACGATTCCTATGCAATAGTACGTGTACTCGCTGCATGTTCAAACTCGATTTTCTCGAAAACGTGCTGCCAGACGAAAAGATGTTATTCCTTTTTTCCGACTTATTTTTGCATTTAAAATCTCGTAGAATTTCGCAAACTCCCTGTGTAATATATATTTTAGCTACATATGTTTAAATAAACAGCTTAACATCTCGAAAATTATGTCCTCAAAGAATTAATCATCGCGAGAAAGGTTGTATAAGAAGAAAGTTGAAAATAAAAAAGTTAGCATAGCGTTCTGAATTTTTGTCGACCGTTGCGGTCGCTGTTTCTCTTTCTTTTCACTCGCTGTCCTCTTCTATGTCCTAAAGTTAATCCACACCATCAATTAACACTAAACCTACCGACCATGAAAAGTGACTGATGTGTATAATATTATAAAACATAACAAGATTAAATTTATTTATATTCGTGCGATTTTTAATATAATATATACTGGAGTCAAAAAATATATTCAATAAATTCCCATGTGACAACACCTTTACAATTTCAATAATTGTCAAATAAAAAATCTAAAATGGTGGCATTTTTCCGATTAAAATGACACTAAACACGATATAATTTCAACTGTATTTAGCGGTTTAATGGACGATGAAAATTTCGGGCGCAAGGAAGGACAGCGCGATCCGTGTTTACATGCTTTTTCTACGTTCAGCTTCCTTTGTACTTTCGGCGCGGTCGGCGCGGTCGGCGTTTGCAAAATAACGCGACTTTACTTATAGTGGGGGTAAAAAAGTAACACTATCCATAGAGATGAAAGTCACACTATGCGAAGGAAGACTGTGGTTAATTATTGAATATCTCATGTCGAATGCGTACAACGTCACCACCTTTGACAGTCAATCGAAGATCGCAACCTCCCGAATGGTCTTCTGAACGAAATAAGCAAAAGGAGAAATAACGGGCGGATGGAATTTATATTGATCCAGGGTAAACCCTTTGCGCCAATCTGAACCCTACTCTAATTGTAAATAGCCAATAGAGCGGCTTCGGTAAACCAAAGTGACCAGAAGGGGTGCTGTAAGGACATTCCGGAATACGAATGGCAGGAAAAGCCGTACCGTCTCTGAGCCTCCTTGATCCTCGAAGACAATGATCCTAACAGGTTCAACTACCATTAGCCAAATGTTATTATGCAACAGTATAAGAGACACTTGACCTAAATGGATTATGGCTGACGCGCGCATGTATGTCAATATGCAGATACATTTCGGCTATTTGAAAATCGATTATCACCATAAAACACCGATCACTGTATTTCACGCTCTCGATGAATATAGAGATAAATGTTCAAAAAGTATTCGTACGCCCTTTAGAATAGAATAACTTTTTTATAATTGTACCAAACGACCTGATTTTTTGTAATTAATTAGAAGCATTGGTTTACGAAATGATATGCCAAAAAGATTTTCCAAAAATTATAATTTACAAGGTTACATGCAAAAATAAAAAAGGCAGTTTTTAAAACTTTTTTATTGGGGCCCTTAATGAAAATTTGAAATATAAGTTTTGTAGATCTGTAGTAGTTACACACATGCTGAAAATTTCATCGAAATCGATTAACATACACACGAGTTACAAGCGGTTAAAAATAGTGAAAATCGTAGTTTTACATGACTTTTGATCAGTTTCTGCTTAAAATCCACGGAATCGTACATTTTTCGATGCCGGTCGTTTTTTCCTGCATCAACCGATTTCGATGAAATTTTCAGCATGTGTATAACTAACATAGATCTACAAAACATATATTTTAAATTTTCATTAAGGGCCCAAATAAAAAAGTTTTAAAATATGCCTTTTTTATTTTTGTATGTAATCTTGTAAATTATAATTATTTAGAAAATCTTTTTTGCATATAATTTCATAAATTGGTTATAAAAAATCAGATCATTTGATACAATTATAAAAAAGTTATTCTATTTTAAAGGGCGCACGAATACTTTTTACACTCGCTGTAGATAATATTAAAATGTATCGATACGAAGGTCTCTTTGCCCTTAATAATTTTGCAGAAGAAAAAGGAAAATGAAAAATTTCAATGTTTTTCTGTTTCATTGAAAATGCTTCAATGTTGATAAGAAAAGAATAGAATTTTATTTCGATTTAACAGAAGCGCTTAACTAATAATTCATCCTTTTTTGTACTTATTTTGTACTTTTATATTCATTTATTTCACCGCACTGAAAATTGATTTTCAAGTTTGGTCAACAAATGGCGCCGGTCAAATACAACTAACACAACATTTAGCATCAAGTGAAATAATCGCTATTTTAACAAATCGAGGAAGGAAATGAATTTTTAGTAAATATTCGGATCTGTTTATGTAAACGATTAACATTGTGGGAGCAATACATTCTTGTTCGCTGGCCACTCTATGCAGGTGGTGCTGGCAGAGCTATAGCATTAATGCACTTCATACATTATTCGATAGTTGGCGTAATTCGGCACATCGGGAAGCTTAATCAGGATAATAAACTCTCGCCTGCGTTGTTTATACAGTCTAACGCGTCATTTAAATGGAGGATTCTCTGTCGCGTCATAGAATGCACCGTAAAGTAAATAATAACACATTGCTGCAATTTCATGTACACATAATTTACAAAACGTTTGCTTCACGGGGGCAATCTATACGCATGTACTATGTATATCGATTGTATATACATTCAGTCACAAAAGTTTACGTACACGTGCTAAATTTGATATTTGATACAGAAATATAATTCGAATGATTTTTAAATTGCGAAACCTGCTCGCTATTCGCTCCCAAGCATTTGTGTCACGGTCTATCGTAATGCCGGTTGATTTGAGCGCTACGAAATTGTGGTCGTCACGCAGGAAATTAGTTACAGAATGGATTAATATACGATTACGTAGTAATATCCCCGTAATGTTTTGTTAAACGCACTGATACATGTTATATTGCGGAAATGACGAGTCGGTTGTTCATCACTTTTTCAAAATGTATTTTCAATCGAATTTTCTCCAGAACCATTGATATTTCTATTGCACCCGATTGCACAACTTCTGGTTGAAATTCATCGTCAGGAATCTAATAATTGATGCCTTTGAAACAGTGTGTCGAACAATTGAATAAACTAAAAGAATATATAAATTCTACATATTCAACTATCTCGGAAAGCAAAAATTTTATATTTTTTATATTTTTTGCGGTCAAATACTCCGCTGTGCGTCGCCCGATCAGAGTTCTTTAATCTCGTCGCGTTACTTCAGAAAACACAGTGCAAAACCCATTGGCGCGATCAACAACGTTAATCTCATTTCTATCCGAGGGTTAAATCTGTTTAAATGTAGCGGCAGGAAAGATCAAATGTCAGAACGGAAATTGCATGTCGCGAAGAGTTCGTGGCTGGAGGTCAAAAATTGGCTGCATTGCGCACGCACGTACACACAATGCATACTTTCATGAAATCAAACAAATGTGCATGCATTGCGGCAACAGGCGTGGGAACATCGATTTCCGATACACAATATTCGATGCATGTTCTACCCCCGGATGTTCTCGATCTCCCTCGGTCTTGTTCTCTCTCCATCCCCTTTCTGTGCTCTCTTCAATCTTAACCTGCAACGTCCTTTCCCTGTACCTCCATTTTGCAGTGCATTCATGTTTTAAATTCAGTGTTCGAAGAATTAATAAATATAAATCTACCATAGCGTCATCAGGTTAGCTCAGAGTCACCAGATGAGGGGCGGGAGCACGAATCGAGGGGAAAAGGTTACCCTCTCTCTATCAGTACCGGATTAGTCACATGACAGAGGCGGAACGTGTCACACGACCGGGCCGTGGCGCACATTGAGGCAAAGTGCTGAATTTTGTGTCAAAATCGAAGGATTTCGACACAAATGAGACAGAGCGATGATTTTTTTAAAAATTACAGCTGAAATATTGCAGAATATCGGAAAATAGAGAGATTATGGTAGGGAGGTGTTTTTTGACTTTAAAAATCTGGGTTAAACTTGCAGTATTACAAGAAAATTGCAAGAAAATTGCAATGCCTATCGAAAGCTCTTCGACTTTTACACAACATTCATCACGAAACGAATTATTGTAATTACTGTGTGGTGAGTCTAGTTAGCAACAATTAATTAAAATCGTCTTACTTCATCCCTTGGGACTGAATAAACAAGATCGATACCTTCAGGTTTTTTTCGCTCGCGGACGTATGCTGTTATGCAGGAATTGCGAAAGTTCTGTTGCGATAGAAAAATTGCATCAGGCTGGGTAAAGGTATTGGCCGGTGCAATTCCATTTTCTCTCTCTCGAAGAGCACGCACTTTTTATCTGCTGTGATTTCGTTTGAAAGACGAACTAGCTTTCGTCGAATTCAATTACCCGGCGAATCTAGTTCCATTGTTTTCTCTGTAAACGAAAAATATATTGGTCTGCTCGTGTCGTTGAGTTTTTCGGTATTTGCAATGGATCCAAAAAGTATTTGAACACTAAATTTCCTCTTCTCGAGAAATCGTCGATATCTGAACTGTGATAAGTTTGTTTAAAAAAATAGGTACTTCCGTCACTCCTAGGCTTCATCGTTGCCGTAGAATTTCGCCCAGGATCGTTTAAGACTTGTGTCCCCACTCTACCTTCCCCTTCTACGACGCTATCTCCCACGTACTGGCTGAGAGGGGGTATATTTTTCTCCTCAATCCGTGCTCCCTCCCCTCATCTGGTGACTTTGACTTCGCCCCTGTTTCCGTGCCGCTACTGCTGCCCCACTCTACGGCTGTACGTAGTAGTGGGGAGAGTTTTGGTCAGTGGCGAGGACCTTGCGGAATATACTAGAATACAATGGAATGTACAAGAATATGATACGATTGACTCTAATATGCTGGGAGATACAAGAATCTAATAAACTAGAATATACTAGAGTATACCAGAATATACTAGAATTAATCAGAATATACTAGAGTAAATTAGAATATACCTGAATATACCAGAGTATACTAGAATATACCTGAATAAAAACTGAATCTTAACTAGAATATACTAGAGTAAATTAGAATATACCTGAATATACCAGAATATACTGGAATATACCAGAATATACTAGAATTAACCAGAATATATTAGAATAAATTAGAATATACCTGAATATGAAGAGTAAAAATGATGCGTCCTCAGTACTGCTTTCAAGTTTTTCACGTGATAGAAGTGACTAAAAAATGCAAGAGCGCCAAATCGCAGATTGCGGAGGAATAAAAGATAAAAAGGAGAGAGGAGTCGTGGTACGAACGTCTTCGCCCTCAACGAAATATTTTTAATACTTTTTTCCCCGTTGCCGCTTGGAAGTTGGATTTTCATCCATGCAAAAGGTGAGGAAAAAAAGACCTCGTAATGCTCCTTCCGGTCACTAAACTCGGAGGTAGAACAGATTTTCGATAGCCGGACTATTGGAAATTTGA
The DNA here is from genome assembly GCA_028455795.1 of Lasioglossum marginatum. Lineage (NCBI taxonomy): Eukaryota > Metazoa > Arthropoda > Insecta > Hymenoptera > Halictidae > Lasioglossum > Lasioglossum marginatum. The sequence continues at coordinate 137,975 of CM052277.1, forward strand.
GATTACATATTCTGATCGGTACTTCCCTGTAGCGAAATAGGGAAGAAGCTGTTGTCCGTTCGTGATTATCATATCGGATATGCGGATCTCAATTTCTGCAAGAGATTATGCCAGAAAATCGCACTGTTCCATATAGTGTAATAATTGCCTAGTGTATTCAATTGATTAATTAAATCGTCGCTATCGTTAGTATTGCTGATCAGCATCTTATAGGTACTTGATAAAACCAGCACTGATCAAAATTAGAACACAAGAACTCGAAGAAACAGTCGCTTCGTTTATAACGATTGTCTATTATTTTATAAATAGTCGTACACTTCCGTCTTTCATCATATTATTTTTATAAACTTATCGATCCTATTATCGAATATAATAATCGCTTGACGTCAACGAAATTCTATGATGTATTATAAAAAGGGCGAGTCTTCTATACTCCCATGACAACAGTTTCTGAACTTCTTTATTTAAACCGAGCTCGCGCGTTTTTTCAACTACAGGATTACCTCGTATAGGGTATATTTAATCATTGTTTGTAAACCATTACTTTAGAAATTTTCCAGTATGTCAGCAGAATTCTGTTAGAAAATGAAACACAAACAAGGATAATGTTTTTAGTGTATCGTTAAGTATCTATATACTGGGTGTACCAAAAGTCTATTCCCTTGCAAAGGGTGATCCCTGAGGTTATTTGAAATATCGTTTTCCTTCGCGAAAATGTTCTCCGCAGCTTCGTTCAGGAGTTATTAACGAAAAGCACGGACCAATCAGAGCAAGGCTACCATGGCGCGCGCTGAATCTCGCGTTGGCATTGGTCGAACCGGAATCCGTCTGTTGTAGTCGCGCTGTGATTGGTCCGTCTTTTTCGTTAATAACTCGTTAACAAAACCGCGGAGAATATTTCCGCAAAGGAAAATGTTACTTCAAATAATTTGAGGAATCATCCCTTTTAAGGAAGTAGAACATTTTTGGAACGCCCTGCATTATCAATATTTTTTGATATGTGACGCATGTAGTTCATCAGATGTTTATTCCGGGCATCTGCAAATAAGGGAAATTGTACGAGTATACGGCGCGGCGGTTCGGCGTGTATCGATACTTATACCGACTATACTAATTATACCTGTGCATCTGCATAATTAGAACCGACAGCGACTTAAATATTGCATTAGGATCGACAGGCTGCTAGTACTTATCGATTAACAGTGAAATCCAGCCGGGAATTCAAGGGCGAGGATTTAATAACTTCTGTAATAGTTGCTTCTGTGTTTACAAGCACTACTCGCGATTGCTCGAATGCCTCACCCTTCGTAAAAGGTTCTTTCCGTACTCTGTGTACACGTGAATCACATTTAACAAATTTTACGATCTCTCATTTACACATGTGAACAGATATAGAGCAGACTTCTAAAGATGTAGCTAAGAAGGAGAGTGCGTCCTTCAGGACATTGACTTGTTTTAATTGTGAACAACCAAAAAATAAAGTCGAAATTGCAATTTCTTTCTTCTTCGTTCAACTGTAGTTGAACATTTTTCTATAATCTTTTGGGTAATACTAATATGGTAAAGTTTTATTATTGAGTTGAGTAATTTCTTTGCGAAGGAGACACTAGTCAGCAGATTCGATGGAAAAAGATTAGCCATACCGGATAAGTAGTAGTAACCACCGAACCTTCCGTCCGATTTGGTGAGTCAGCATTGACGCTTATGACGAATTACGTAGACGATGTAATCTGGTTTCTGTGGCTGTCGAAAGAATTTCAAGGTTGCACGCGATAAGAATTTATCCCGAAGGGATCGCGGCCCAATCGAACTAACTCGGGACAGGTTCTTGTGAAGGAGTAGGCCTTCCGTCCGTTTGAGGGTGAGCGGATACACGAGAGGATGAAACGAGGCTCTCGGTGTCGCGATTAATTCGCCAGGATGGTCCCCAAAAGACCTCGAAACTACTCGTCGATGACTCGAAGTCGGGCACGTGGAAATGTCGGTCGAAGGGATTATATGCTACTCTACCCTGAGAGAGCAACCCTTTTTCGTATTCACACTCTCGACTAACCATCCGCGGGAGCACTTCAGCTTAGAGGCCATACGTACGAGTGTATGTGTCCCGAAAAATTTATACCGACCTTAGACCCATCCATTCTAATATACACTCCCGAAAGTTTCGGGATTCAGATTAGGATTTCCGACGAAACAAAATATCTTAACGAAAACCTACTGTGTTAGTTGTAATAATTTTATTTTAATATATAGTAGGACCTCGATTAACCGGCTTGATCGTGAGACAAACAGCCCGGATAAATTAAGGCCCGATGAATAATCGAGACCCGAGGGAAATAATTAAAATGTACATTATATTAAAAAATAAATTTTTTATTTTTAAATATGAAATACTCGATAGTGGGGGAACCATGGTGATAAAAGTTAGAAATCATGTATCATTATCAAAATACAAATGATATAGTTTTGCAACACGCGTCATGTCGGCACTGGACATCCTTTATCACCGATCGACGTAAATAACAGACTGAAACAGCAATTCTGATGACAGAAGTTTCTCTTGTTTTTCGAATTTCTCCTTTGCAATTTGATTATTACTATAGCACCTTTCTGTTCGCTTCTTCCTCTGTTTTTCTTCATAATCCGCTCTGGATTTTTCTTTCTCGCAAATGTCGGTGTGGATGGTCGAATTTCTTTTCTGTCTATTTCTGTTTAAATCTTTTCGAGCCGGAGCTTTATAAGACGGAATTTATTCGTTCCTATTGCGTTGGAACGTCTCGAGTTCTTTATTATTTGGTGACCATAAGTCGCGAGATGAAACGTTGCTTTCAGCTCCGACTATATTATTGTAACATTATTATCACACTATTATTGTAATTATTTATATTACAATCTCAAAGCACTGATTGCAAGAAAAAATTATTTTAAAGTGTTGAAAAGTCATTAATCCAATTAAAAAATATTTAAAAATATCGAAAATTTGAAATAATAGATTTAAAATAAAGTAGATAAAATAGATTTGAAATAATAGACTTAAAATGATTTGCAATGTTAAATTTTCTGCTGCTATTGCTTGAATATTGTTTGTTCATAACTGTGATACTATCGGAGATAGTTAAGATGATGAAAGTTACCGCTGCAGTGTATGTTGGCATAAGCAAGTTTTTAGCAACTGCATAACCCAGATAAGTTTGCGAATCGTGTTTATCCTTTTGTCCGCAAGATTGCATATTCTTCTTTGAGTTGGCTGTGTTTGCACGCTCCCGAACATTGACCGTGTTTCAGGAAGCTTTTACGATGCTTGCGCATCAAACATTTTAACAGGAAGCTGCTATAATTTCGAGTGTCAACTCCAAAAAACCACTAAAATATCCCACAACGATTTTCGTATTTCTATTCATCAGTACACTGCGGATTTTATGGATCTATGACAAGAATGCGTTCAAAATGTATTAAATATAAATACATTAAATATATTAAGTATAGTATAAGTATACTGGGTGTCCCAAAAATGTAATGGGCAAATTACCCTTGTAAAGGAGCAATTCCTGAGATCATTTGAAGTAACTTTTTCCTTTACAAAAATATTCTCCGTGGCTTCGTTACGGAGTTATTCACAAAAAACACGGCCCAATCAGAGCGTTTCTACTACAGCGGGCCCCGCCCCCAGCCATGTTTTTTGTTAATAACTCCTTAACGAAGCCGCGCAGAATGTTTTCGTAAAGGAAAAAGTTACTTCGAATTACTCCAGGAATCGCCCACTTCAAGGAAGTGCAACAGTTTTGGAATAGCTTGTATATAATGACATGATTTGTGTGGTTGAATAATTTTTGCCAGGGATAGTACCAATCTTTTTAATATCAATTGTTCACTTACTATCTTTTCCATTGTTTGTCTCGGAACAATGATTTCAGTAGTCAATCATATCAAGCTTTTGAGGATTTGGCTTCCTAGTCGAGGTCCATTCTAGTCAACAACGAGACGAGCCTCCATAGATGCGATCGATTCGCGCATCCAGTATCTGGTTAATTAATCTTTAACATCATTTTACCGGAAAGGCGTAATTCAAGCAACTCGTAATGGAAACATGTACTCAGTGTGCGATTTACGGTTTTCTTGCATAGATCCGTTCCAATAAATTGTGTAGAAGATGCGAATCGGGATGATAATTTTAATGTATAAAAATCGTACAAAATTATGATAATCATAGATTTATGACAGTTTATATACACAGGAGTAATAATATTTTAAGAAGTTATTACAATAAAACAATAAAGATTATACACATAGAAGCATTAATTAGAATATTAATTACTTTCGTTGGAAAAGAATTTCTATTTCAAATGTGACAATGGTAGCCTACATAAAGGCAGAATGAAAAATGTATACACTGGTATATTAATTCCGATGCAACCCCATAAGTTCATTTCAATTCCCAAGACGAGGTTGGCGCGGAGGTCGTTAAAAATTGAATTCAATTTAACTTTCTTTGACATCAATCTCTGTCGTTGAATCAACAATACGCCATTGTGAAGCATTGATATGATCTTGGTTCAATTTCTGCCAGAGTTACAACGTTACTTTCTATGTTAAAATCGGGTTAGTGTCTTCGACTGCTTGTCAATTGATGTTTCTTAATCTCAAGACTCAAGGTCATCTATTTCCTCTTTCTTTTGTAGAAATAACTTTATATAGACGAATTTATAAAATATATTATAAAATAAAACAAAGTGTCACGTAATAGAAGAATATTATTTGTAATATATAGTATAAGGTAAAACAAATCTATATCGCGTAATAGACGAAAATTATTTATAAAATATTTATAAAATATTATATATAAAAATTTCTATATTAACACTGGCCAAACCATTTTGTATTTGACAAATCAATTCCTTCCAATTATTTGGACTTTTTAGATGTTCTTGATCGGAAATATCAAAATTTTATCTCTGGAACTTTTGACGCCACTCTTTACATGTACTTTAAGCTGCAACTGTTTCTGTTAAAGTAGAGCAAACCATTTCCTCAGTTATGCGCCTGTTGTATGAAGTTTTTTTTTCACTTCCACGGCCCAATGTAGCTGGTAAAAAATTTTAATTGGAAACAAAGTTTATTACAAAGAATTGACTGGAATTGAGGGGAATACAGTTATCCTCTCTCTGCCAGTACGAACGAGTGCCGCCAGAATCGACCAAAACTGGTCGATTTTTCTTCTCCTCCTTTCCCCCTTCCACTATCCCATTCCAGCGCACCGTAAGCATACTACAACATCCCCCACTAACATAAACTGGTCACATATTAATCTGGTCATCAATAGGAAGTAAACTGTATTCTCCTCGATTTCCTCGATCTGGCGGCACTGGTACGAACGCATCACGCGACCGGGTGGGGCGGGAGCGTGCGGAAGAGCGCCGGAAGAGCGCCGTAGAAGGGGAAAGATAGAGGGGGAGAGCTGTCCTCTTCCATAGTGGGAGAACGGTCGCATTGGTAGTGGGGGTTCTCTGGCTCCCGGCGGAGAAGTTCGTCACCCTTATAGAATCACCCAGGCTAATGAAGCATCCTTGTTAATTCACATGGTCCGAATTTCGTTTCGGGACGGTATTATCCCTCCTTATTGTACACGAATTCAGTTCCGCTCCGAAGTGCCGAGAATCTCACGGTAAAATGAATTGCTAAGAGCCGTTTGACGGTCCTCTGGAATGCAGAATTGGAACTGTTGAGACGATGAATGAAGACGGCCGAGCTCGGCGACGGAGGAAAGAATGATGGAACCGAATAAAAGGACCAGCTGATCTGCGGAGCAGATTCGCTTTCGGCGTGCGTAACAGGAATTTGAAATTAGACTTTCACCCGAAGCAGGGAGAACTATATCTTCGGGACAACTTCTTCTCTGTCGGGGAAACAATTATTTCTTCGGAGCAATGATTAGGGTCGTCGCCTTCGCAATAGAATCGGCTGGACAGAATTTTCCAGTTGCGCTCTCCAATTTTAATTTGTCAATTTGTCGTCTCACGGATGTACATGAAAAGTATTTCAACACATTAAAAGATAATTTAGTTGGAAAATATAATATATTATATCCAGCTTATTATTTCAAAGCTTGATGCTTCTACTTTTGAAACTGAACATTTTCTTTGGTCGGAAATGTTACGAATAAAATTGCCTGCAAAATATATTCCAGTTATAATTAAATTGGAATTTCATATAGTTCAGGATAATACATAATTTCTTTGTTTCTAACTTCCAAAAAATTCAGTCAAAATTTATTAAAATACTTTTGGATTTATGGTTCAAGATTGCAAAACCCAAATGTTCAAAAGAAATTTCATATTTGCAATTGTCTTGCAAATCAGTGTACAGTAAATTTTTAATAGGATCATGAGCGATCCTGGGATAGCATTGCAGAATCAAAATCAATAAATTTAAATTGGAAATTATTTCATATGACAATTTTTAAAAATATTTAGTCTAACTAACATAGCATTAATGTATCACACCTACAATCTAAAAATCTAACAAACCACTTCTTTTAAATTTTTTGTTCATATTCTTAGTCAAATTGTTATCTTCAATTTTTTCATGTGCAATTATTAGTATTATGGTTATATTGTATGCTGTATATTATAGAGAAAAATAAGAGAGTCGATGAATTATTCGTTTAAAAGGGGTTGATGTACGAAAAAGGTTGGGAACCTCTGCTCTAGACTAGGTAGATTTTACTGTCAGGAAAAAGTACTGTGCTCGCTGCAGAAATCTCGATGCAGAGATTAGTTATACGAGTCTGACAAAATATTTTAAGTACCCTGACGTATTTATGAGAATTTCGCAAGTTGTATTGGCGCAGATCTTAACTTTAATTAACTACTTTATCGTACCATCTGCCACTTGAAAGCGAATAAATGTTGACAAGACGCGTCTGCAATCGCGAAAGTAGATAGAAACTACGAGATAAACTCCATTGAACGCGTCAACAAACAGGACACGGGCGGAAAAATGACGGTGGCGAATCTTTTAAGTGCACGGCTGAAAGGCAAACATGTCGGCAGTTTTGCCAGTTAAAAAAAGTGAACTGCTGCAAAACTTCTCGTCCATTGTTTATGCATTTACATATTTCCCTATAGTTTTCAATCGTGACACATTTGTTTCCTAAGCAGTAAAACCTAAATGCAAAAAATATTTGAACACTTTTCCGATTTTCAAAAATCAATGTTTCCAGAATTTTATTTCAAAAAAGAACACAAATTAATATGTTCGTAATTCGAGGTACATCAAAATGTTTCAAGATAAGTAAACAAACGAGAATAAGAGCACAAAGGGAAACTGGAGTTGAATGTTTCTGCGACAAAGAAAACGCTGTGCTGTAATAAAATATTGTAATAATGCAAGGTCGTAACGGAACAGACAAAAGTTGTACTTTGTTAATTTTTTAACTCGGTCTTCTTTTTTGTACTAATTGCTAGTTTTGTATAACACGAATGCTCGTAATAGAAAAACATAACTATCGTGCACCGTTGTTAAATCACGAGTGTTTCGGAAGTAGCAGTTCATCCCATCTCTACACGCGACTAATCCGGTACTGGCTGAGAGAGTGTAATTTTTCCCCTGAATTCGTGTTCTCCTCGTTTCCCCTCCCCTCATCTGGCGACTCTGTACGAAAGTGTAAGAGCAATAAATCCTCCTCTTAGAAATAAAACATTTGTCAAATATAAAGGTTTCCACTGCTCTATGGTTTCTTATTTCCGCCGCATATCCCACGGCCGTTATCTGCACTTGTAAAATCGTGCACATCGAGATCGATAATTTCAATTTCATTAATGCGCCGCACGTTTCTTTGCACACCTATTAAACGTACGAATTCATTTAGCGGCCGGACAATATCGCACAGAAATTGAATCATGTAACTCGTGAATTAATACAGTTTCCACAGTCTTTCCGAATAATTCAATTTTGTACGTCGCGGAGAATTCCTTTTCTCTTTCAGATAATTTATCGATAAATAAATTTGTTAATCTTATCCTGAAAGAATTGACATAAAATCTTTTTTAATAACAGCTGCAACTGGAAGCATAATACAATTATGTCAATAATTGTGGTTTCAACGGTAAACAATGTTGTTTTACAGCTGAAGCAAGTAGATTCTTTTCGTCGCTAGGTGTTTCACGTAATAAATCATAGGGAATTAATTAACGAGATACGATTTTGGTGACAAGTTTCCAGTTGTAGTGCTTCTTGTAAGCTTCTTTGATCATATTTTTTATTGTTTCACGCGCACGTCACCCGCAGAATTGTTCGTTTAAAGTGTTACAAATCCTCTGGACACGTACTCGCGAAATAAAGAAAGTAGTTTTACTCGACAGACTTCCTAAACAATGGTTCTCTTCAGAAGTGGATGAAACAGGAAGTGCTCATACATCAAATGTGTCCTGCGATTCCGTAACTTCAGCTCTGCTACACACACATATATACAGTGACTCCCACTAATATTCGGATACTCTTAAAAAGACTAACTTTTTTAATATTGTACTATACGATCTGAACTTTTTCTGGGAAGCTAGAGCAATTAGTTTGCTACAGAATGTGAAAAAACATTTTTTCAAAAATCGTAATTGATCGGAATTGTAGAAAAAATACTAAAAATTGCATTTTACAACTTTTTTATGTGGGCCTATATTGAAAATTTAAAAAATACGTTTTGTAGATCTGTCTTAATTATATGCACTGTGAAAGTTTCATCGAAATCGGTTGATGCGGGAAAAAGGACAAGCATTGATAGATGTAAGAATCGTTAGATTGACTGCAGTTATAGGCAGAAAATCGTGGAAATCTGCAATTTTTACCATCTTTAAACGTTTCTAGCTCATTGCAACGTCGACCGATTTGGACGAAATTTTCAGAATATGTTTAATTCACAAAGATCTACAAAACGTATTTTTTAAATTTTCAATACAGATCCACATAAAAAAGTTGTAAAATGCAACTTTTAGTATTTTTTTCTACAATTCCGATCAATTTCAATTTTTGAAAAAAATTTTTTTCACATCCTGTAGCGAACTAATTGCTCTAGCTCCCCCAAAACATTCAAATCGTATAGTAAAATATTAAAAAAGTTATCGTCTTTTTAAGAGTGTCTGAATATTAGTGGGAGTCGGTGTACGTACATTATTTCTGTGTGCGCGAAGTTTATTGAATCGGATCGATTAAACGTATGAAATTATCCGTGGACTGCGAAGCTTCTTCACGCTTCGACTCGTTTGGACCACAAACGCCGAAATTAACAATCATTAAATATGTTGCCGCTGTAATCTTTACTGTTCGTATGGACTACAATGTGTTTCTAATTTGTGTATTAATTAAATTTCCCATTAGACGTATGAACTTTCAGAAAACCGCGTTTATTCCGCTCCGAGATATCGAGTACATTTTGCGCCGCATATTGAGGAAGATAACCGGTTTAAAATGACCATTCGAATGAAACAGAGTGTACGGAAACGCTCTAAAGAACCAACATTTTAGCGAATTGTATGTTTACGCGCGTGTCACTGCCTACACGAATAAAATTTGAAAATATTAAATTACCATTTTATGCATCGAATGTTTCGCGCACGTGTCGCAACTTGCGGAACAAGGACAGCACATAATTAGCTAATGATAATCCCGTAAAGGGCACGGGAGTTTCACGTAAAACCAAATTTCGATCAGGAGATACGTATTACAATTTGTAATATGCTCAGTGCATCGATATTCCATTTGGTACTGGTCACGAAAAAGCGAATCGAACAAATATAATATTAAGTGACCTACATTTATAAAAACGCACAATCGACGATCTACAATTCTAACGTTAACCAAGTAGAGTAATATAATCGCACACTCACGTACGCAAAACTAACACACAAAGCTATCCACATGCCTCAGAATTAGTAAAAATATCGTCCATGTCTTAAAATTTCTAAAATCCTCCAATATTTTCCACACTCTGTAATAGGGTGGACCTTATTTTTTGACCAACGAATTTTTTCCACGACGCCCCCCAGAATGGTTCCTTTTGGTGAGAAAAAAATTTGTGCAAAGTTTAAGATCGATCGGAAAAAAGGATCACGTGGCGCATTTAAATTGAAAATTTTGAAATTCATCGTAACTATGAAGTATTATATATCGTTGGATTTGTAATTTTTTTCTAAATAAGAATATGGAAAAATTATATGACCTTAATTTAAAAAAAAATAACGATGACCTTGAAATTTCGAAAATTTGATTTTTAAAAAAAATTTTTTTTTGCCATTATATTTTTCATATTGAACAGTGCAACTTTCTCCTCTGAGATTTTTTCGTATAATCACAAATAATAGATATTTAAACATTTCCATTTATTACCTGAGAGAGAGTACGATCTGTCGGCGTCTGCCGCAGTCGTCTTTTTGCTTCCCATCGCACATTTTTTTTTGGGGAAATTGTCGTGAAGTTGACGAGCAGTCATCGAGAGGTAGTTGTTTGGGAGTCATGGGTTAAGCACATTAACAGTAAGCCTAGATTGTAGCGGCTCAGTAACGACTTCAACCAGGTAGTTGGGACCAGCCGAACCCTGCGTATTTGCACATTTTTTGACCGGCAATTCATGGGTCTCAACGACCGAATATAATTTATTACGTTACCTCCAGATGTACCCCGTGGACCTTAAGTCCACTTTTTTACAATTTTACCTATCTTGAAACTCACGTAAGCGCACACCCGGAAAACAGATGTAAACTCTCGTTATAAAATTTATAACCACCCGTACTTAAACTCCCACTCCTATTCCTACTGCTACACTTACTAGTTTTTCCACCAATAACTTTCAACTCCATTGTTCCGTCTTAAGCTTTATTGCCTACAATTTTTAAGGTAATTTTAGAGGTTCCTAAGCCTTAATATTATGGTCCGTACCTGACCGTACTAGAGTCGTCGCAGTAATTGTAGGTGCCATAAAAAAAAGGGCCTGAACGACAGGCAAAACCGACAGGCAAGGTTCATCACAGCTGCGAAAACATTTGTTTATTACTCAGACCATACCGTTACTCGACACCAGCGCGCGCCAATCAGCGAAGTTCTTTTAATTAGCGAACGACTATTGGCCCTTGCCCAGACCCAAAGAATTGTATATAAACCCAGCGCAACACAAATCGAGAGAGAATTTAGTAAATCGTTGAACGGCGCACATCACTAGAACCAGTCCTTTTCAGGATTATTATAACGCATGTATTAAGTCTACGCCTTCATCAATACATCAGATATGTTCTAACCACCCGAGGTGTACTATATTTTTCTCTCCGCATATCTCGCAAGGATCCGAGATCCTTATACCCTTTTTCGAAGTCGACTCCAAGTCGTGTGTTTCCATCGACCGAGCGACACCACATCCATCAACTAATCATCACGCATTTCCAAAAAAACGACACCCACATCGAAGTAAGATTTAGATGTATCAGAGAACCACCGATTAGATCTGTCTGAGCTAACGAACTGTAATCATCAGTATCGAGTAAGCGAACATACAACCTCAAGTGTTGTCTTTGAAGCCCAATGGAGAGTAGAAGTCGCGAAAAACTGTTCTTATTAGAACATGATGAAAATCAGATAATTGGCGCTAAGTTGCCATCGAAACGACAAGTTTTAAGAGTGCTATTTTATAATTTGCGGAAAGTGAAATTGAACCTTCGGTCTAGTGCACACCTTGTTGTTAAAGAAGTGAAAGTGTTGTGGGAAAAGGCCAGAATTCCAGTGCAGGTAAACAGTCGCTGCGTCGAGAAATTGGAGTCATTATACCACAAGTGGAAGGCCTTACAAAAGAGTTGTAAACGACGATCCCAGATACAAGATCAACGGGAACAAGAGTTTCTTGATCAATTACATGATCTTTTCGATATTTCCATGCTGATGCTTTAGAGATGATCACGATAGAGGAAGACTAAAAGCGAACAGTCTTATATAAGAAATAGTTCCTTATTACTATTCTGTAGAATATATTCATTCTCATATATAGTCCAAAATTAAATATCTCTGTTATTTGTGGTTATACGAAAAAATGTCAGAGGAGAAAGTTGCACTGTATAATATGGTAAATATAATGGCAAAAAAAAATTTTTTTTGAAAATCAAATTTTCGAAATTTCAAGGTCATCGTTATTTTTTTTAAAATTAAGGTCATATAATTTTTCCATATTCTTATTTAGAAAAAAATTACAAATCCAACGATATATAATACTTCATAGTTACGATGAATTTCAAAATTTTCAAAATGTTCAATTTAAATGCGCCACATGATCCTTTTTTCCGATCGATCTCAAACTTTGCATAAATTTTTTTCTCACCAAAAGGAACCATTCTGGGGGGCGTCGTGCTTTGTATCTCGATAAAAATTTTTCGCCAAGCATAGCTTAGGTCCACCCTACTCTGTAATCATGTACAGTGGCCGGAATTAATATTCGGACTCTCTAAAAAAGATGATAACTTTTTTAATATTGTACTATACGATTTGAACTTTCTTGGGAAGTTAGAGCAATTAGTTTACTACAGCATATGAAAAGAAATTTTTTCAAAAATTGCAATTGATTGGAATTGTAGAAAAAATACTAAAAGTTGCATTTTACAATTTTTTTATGTGGGCCTGTATCGAAAATTTAAAAAATACGTTTTGTAGTCCACCCTGTACTTTGTTATCGAAACTTTGTTCAAGGATAATTAATAAATGTAATATTCCGGTTTTTTACAGCGATATTAACATGTTCCTTAACTTTGTTCCCTATTTTTTTCAAAACAAAATATTAACTGTGTTAATTCATCTAAAATGAAACGCGTGACATTAAAAATAAATTTTCGTCACAATCGAAATTATCGAAATCGGAATGCGAAAAAAATTAAGTAAACGGAACATTTACCAGTTCTGGGGCTAAGGAAACAAATTCGATTGAAAAATTGCTCAGTTTCATAAAAGGAAGTCGCAAAGATATTTACAGTTCATTGTGTAAGACGTGGATATTTATGGTACAGTGAAAGCCAACCAGTGAGCGCCCAACAAAGGTTCCTGCTCGTGAAAAACGTGTCATTTTGCATGCTGCGTCAAGCTCTTGCCTTATATCATGAGAAATTGCTTGTAAAGCCGGGGTTGAAATTAATTCTAGAAACGTTCGTCGTGTACTCCAGATATGTGGGAATATTACATGAGTAGAACTTAAAACGAAAACCTGCAATTGACACTGAGGTAGCGTCTTGTCGATTCTGTGAAACAACGTGGCAGAAGAACTAACCTAAAAATTGAACCAATATATGAATCATTATTTATTAAAATCTAAAAATTTAGCATCAATCCAAAATATTAACAAGAAGGTTTTGCATAAAACATTGAACAGAACCACAATGGACCGTGTTGCACAGAATATTAAGAGAGAAGTACAATCATTTTAATGAAAGATGGAATGTCAACGTGTAAAGTGGTTAAAAAGTGTGGAATATTTCTACCGTGGTACGTCGTATGTATATGTATACGCGGTATATGCCAAGAGCGAACTGTTTTTAACTCTCGACGAGTTGAAACAATGTATTGAACACGAATGACGTCAATCAACGCAGAAAACAGTTCAAAAACAATACAAATCTCCGCCGAAATGTATAATTTCCGTGATCGGAATTAAAAGAGGCACTAAATAATATTGAACATTCGACAAAATCATAAATTCTTTTTGTATATTCCAGTTTTCAGACTCATTAATTTTCCTCCTGTAATATTTACATTTTCCTGGAAAAACACCTGCGGATCAAAAAAATTTTAAGTTTATCAACTGAGCCAAATAAATAAAAAGAGTGCAAATAAAAATTATTGTCCTATCTTTTTTAGTTGTAAATAAATACTCGGTGCAAAACCGAACGCAGCTGTGATAATGAAAGAAACGAATAGCATAAAGGATGATTAGTGACCTTTAACGCACTGTATATTTTACTAACTTCCGTATATACCGAATCATTTATATTAAAATTTCGTAGCTTCGAAGTAAGTTAACATATTCCCATTATTACTAACAATTCCGAATCCCTTCGTGAGAATCGAAGGGTAGCTCGCGCCCCTTCTTTTTGACCTGGAGTGTACGCGGGGATGTGCCAACCGGATTTCCCGACATTCAAGTAATCGGAGGTGTCGCTGTGTAGGAAAAGTAAAAAAAAAACGAAAAAAACGAAAAAAGAGCGAAAAAGTCTATTCAATTTCGCAGGGCCGTGATCGATGTCATTCCGCGGGCGGATCCAGGGATATCCTTCCTCATTACAACGCTGGCGTACAGTTAACGTGGCTCCCGAGGGGCTGGGATCGCATTCTAGATCAGAATAAAACATCTCAGCCCCTATCGTCCACACCTTGCCCCGGTATGAACGCACCCGCAAACGCTTGGGCAGGGTAGAGAGAGCGCGGCAGGTAGAGGCCAGGCTTGCTAGCCAGGCAGGAGAACGTAGGTGAGCTGAAATAGATCGATGGACGTGCTGCGCACGCAAGTACCTCCGCTTGTAACCCCTGCAGGGGGTAGGGAGAGAGCTCCATGCTCCTGGGTAGGGTTATCAGAGAGCAAGGGGAAGCGCGTGACGAGGTGGGACAGGGAAAGGAACAAAGAAAAGGCAGATCCGAACGGGCGGCGGATATTGAAAAAAGAAAAAAAGCATAACTTACGATCAAACGTTTTCGTTATCGCCTGGGGAAAAAAATTCGTCGGCCATATGAGTGTGGGAGGGAAATCGAGCAGTAGTACGTGGGCGAAATTAGAACCAACGAACCGAGGATGAACAAAACAGTTGGAGGATAATGAACAGGTCGCGGGTAAACGAGCGGAACGACGGTCGCGGGAGAAACAAGCACCGGGGAACAAAAGTGATACGTATCCTAATCCGCGAGTGGTCTCCTCTGTCCCCGAATGATACCGGGGAAAAATACGTCGTACGGGGTGAACGCGACCCGTAAGGACAAGGTTCGCCTAGAATCTGGGGGTTGATACGCGTCAAGTTAGAGGGGGATCCCTATTCTGAACGAGCTGGAGTGGGAGGAGCGTGTGGCTAGAGAGGGCAGGAGGAAAGCTCCCGGTGGCTAGAGCGAGACGGAAAACGGACCAGCCGGGTTATTGGAGTAGGGTGACGGGGTGGGATGGAAAGAGATCGAGGAACGGAGACAGAGAAAGACGGGCACGCGACGGCATCTCACCTGTTTGCCAACCCGCCAGTCTAGTTTACGCGCCCGGTCATCCGCCGGCTCTACAAGTGGGTATTCCATTGCGACTCTTAGACGTGCTCGTTCCACACGTTCGACTACCGATCATCGCCGTTTTCTTTCCATCGTACCGTGGTTATCGTGCGTCCGACTCCCGGACACAACAATCGAATCTCACGGGCCGCGAGGACACTCTTGGTGCATCTTCGCGGGCTTCATCCGACTACACGTATCCCCAGCGACGGAAACGGTGAGTACCCTGGGTCGTAATAATTGTGTTACGACCCATATTGTGTTACGATCTGAACCTGTGGATCTTGATCCCAGGCGGTTTCGATCGTCAGCATTTTGTTTTGGAAATAGGGTCCGATAGGTTCTTAATCCTTCAGTGCACGGATTAGATCTGTGATTTAATTGTGTTTAAACTATCTTGGAATTTCTCGATAAATTCTGGTTTCTCTGGGACTACAAGAAAATACCTTTGACCTCTGCATTGAAGGGTTAATATGAATTGTGGTTCTGTGGGATACCAGTATGTCTTCTGCGGTTCTGTGATAGTTGTGCAGTCGAGGCGTATGCGAACCTGTAATATACAGAAAAATTTCTATCACGACCAGAATTAGTTGTATTTTGATTTTGTTTTTACCAAAAAGTGCCCTCCAGGTTTTTGCAAAATTTGTGGATAGGACAACTTGTGCAATCGTCGTATACGTACTGTTCAAGGTAGGATAATTGTCGTACTTATTGATGCTTGCACAAAAGATTGTAAATAGGCTCCGTGTGTTTCGAGTTTCGAAATTTTGACATTTTTTATGACATTTTCGGTTAACACAGTATCTTCTGTATACCTCGATTGAACTTGCAACCTTTGTTATTGTTTCAATTCGCGACGATCGACACTATCCAGGATAAAATGTGTCCAGGATTTCGACGCTCTGAGGTTCTGTCACGAAGCGTGAGTGACAGAGCAATCGCTTTCTCCATCCTGTTCGATCAGAGATTCGCGTTTTATGCTGTTCAGACAGACAATGATTGCTTTTTATGGATGCTCGATCAAAGATTAGTATCCCCGTTTAGTTGCAGCTTGACAAGTGCACTTGAGCACGAGTCAGTCGACCACCAGTCGATCATGTGCGAAACAGCAACACACCGTGGCACGCACACGTTGAAATTGCACTTCAGATATTCGAAATGTCATTGTGTATTATCGGCGTTTGCAAACCGTGTGTACGCGCACAGTTGAAAAATATATACAATTATAGTTTAGACAGAAAAGAAAAATCGAGGATGATGCAATTTTAATTTAAAATTATTAAGTTAATCATTTTTGTTTAACCGTGGTAACTTGTTAACATTCACTAGAAGCACTTGTCTTTTAATTCCATTCAATTTCTGTGATTGATAAAATATTTCGGTCAGAATAATTAGCTATACATTTTTAAAATAAATGTCTACATATTATATATTATCTGCCGGACAAATATAAAAAATGCATACTCTAAAACAGAAATAATACACATCTGAAATGAATGGAAGCAATCTTAACCTTCGCAAGGTAATGTGGGGTCTCGGAGACACCAGCTTCAGATTTTTGAAAAGAATTTTTATATGAATAAAATTAAATCTGTTTGTTTATTTTTTATCCTGTGCTAGTCTTTATCCCAAATTATTAAAAACGATTTATTCAGAGACCCCACCTTTACTATTTGTGTTATTACCTTGCGAGGGTTAATTTTTGTTTAACTGTGGCAGCACGTTAACATTCACTAGAAGCACTTGCCTTTCAATTTCTGTGATTGATAAAACATTTCGATCAGAATAATTAGTTATACACTTTTAAAATAGACATCTGCCGGAAAATATAAAAAATGCATATTCTAAAACAGAAGTAATACACATCTGGAATGAATATAACAGCAAGCTTAAATCGAAATAGGAATTTACATACGTCATAGGGTGCAGGTTCACAGTGCATAACTAACAATAGGTACAACCGATGACAAAATTATATAATTATGCACTGAATTATATTACGTAAAAGACGCAATGTTGAGTTAGAAGAATGAATATTTCAGATTTCTTTTTATATCCGACTTCAATTTTCGCTGCCGAAAGCAAATCGAGAATGTTTTGTTATGAACGATGTTCCCGATATCTACTTTGTTTACTTGTTTGCTGTAATGCTCTTTTCCGATTGCAACCTGTCTGGCTGCGCAGTAAAAAACATTTGCATTCATCCGTAAACATCGTGTACATATAGACTGTTTTATACAACCCCCTTTTTTACTTTTTCACCATAAAATTTCACGAATCAGTGTTGAACAACAATATTATACTGTCCACAGTACATTTGTCCTTCGGATTTTGTATAACAATGATTAAGAGAAAAATTAGTTTCGTCGTTCAATCTTTCCTGGTGGTTTAAATTAAAAAATATTAACAAAAACGTTCCTTTGTATAAAATTTAAAAATCTTTACAAATGTATGTATACATAGTATACATAAGTATACATAAAAATGTATACACGAAGACTTCGTTACAATTAAATATGCGATTAGATAAAATGTTCGTGTATTAGGTTTAGGATATGTACGGGTCACCACTGATCCGGTCACAGTGGTTAAACATCCGCTGAATCATCGTGCAAATTGTGTTTTATCTCGGTCGCGTTGCCAGACTTACGCATTTGTTTTCGTTTCTCAAGGACGTATTTTGACTGTCTATATTTGAATTTATTTACAAAGTTTATAGAGCACGTGTGATTTTGTTTACAGTCGTACAGTGATTTAAAGAAAGTTAATTAACATACATATTTAGTATATTCGTATGCACTATATCTGAGAAGAAGGTGAGGAGCAGATTTAAAGCAGCAGTGGTTTTGTATTTTCCCAAATAAAAAGGAGAGTAATCGACCGAAAGGGTATCGAAGGTAACGTGTATGAAATTATTGCTTGTAGGTCAATGAAAAAGTTTTCGCTGACGAACCCTGATTTTCAAGGTCGATGGTTGCAGATTTAGAATCTGGTCCCTTTTAACAAGCTACGTTCAACGATGGCATGTGATTTATTATCTGTAAATAAATGAGAGATTAAATATATTATTTATTTTATGAAATATATTGCGCACTTGTTGTTAGCAGAAGTTCACTAGTTATAACTTAAAGTGACACATCTGGTTGTGCTCAATATTCTTAAAAAAAAAACAAGTTGTTGACATTCAAGTAGTGCTTCGTGAAAAATGTATTTTATCTCCGAAACTACTGGGCCTACACGAACATTTCAATTCAATTTGTGTGTTGTAATTACAAAAAGAAAAATAATTTGTTTAAAAAATATGTTACAAATTAACGGTGGTAAAAATCGGACATATCAACAACCTAATAGAAAAGTATCTTTCACGATAAAATTAATTTATAAAAAAGTACCGCGATCCATCTCGGAGTCTTGTACGAAAGTTTCGAGCGAAGATGCGAAAGAATGTTGATGAGAAAAGGATAAATCGTTGATGTTGGGTCTCGATTCATCAAACTTTTGCGAACATAAACAGAAGTGGATATTAATAGATGCGGATCGACGAGGAAGGAAGGAAGGCAGGAAGGAGAGAGCTCGCCGGCTCGATGACTTATTGTTGAATGGAACGAATAAATTTAACTGTCAGACTCTGATTCATCGCGAGCCAAACAGTTCCTTCGGGATTTCCGTATCGATGTTGTAACTCCTTTGCCAACGGTTCTCGGCTTGTTGCGAATCTTCATGTCCGCCTCTGCGACGATATTTATTTCGCCCCGGAATACGGAAATGCTTTCAGGTTGATGCACTTTAGAAACGAAAAATAAAATCGCGAACATTAGTGTCCGGATGCGTTATCCAGAGTCGCCAGATCAAGACTTATGTCCCCACTCTACCTTCCCTTTCTACGACTAGTCACGTGACGCGATTCATCTCTGGCAGAGAGCGACGGTCATTTTATTATTATTATTAGCACGCTTATATTAACTTGCCGTGTTGTTGTATGCGTGAATCTTGTAATCGAATTTTAAACCTCTTCCCATAGTCCAATCTTGCTGAAATTTTGTATACACACTTGCTTCCGATGACAATATTTGCCGCCATACTCGTGGGATCAAAAATGAAAGTAAACGAAAAACAAACAAACTTATTGACGGACGAAAGACAAAGACTGAAACTGCTACGCAACGGAAAAGACGACTGGAAAAGGCAAGACAAAAAAAATGCGTGGAGCACTAAACGTGGAGCACTAAACTATATTGACATAATCTTCGTGGGCGCTCTTGCTTTTATTTATATATATAGTTATATATATAAGAATTCCCAACAATCCGTTTAAAAACAGCCTCGAGAACCAGAATATCCTCTTAATTTCAGTGCGGTTTTTTAAACCGGAGCTTCATAAAATACGCGGTACGTTGCGGGAGAATGATGGATATTATTAAAGGCTCATGATGTGTTTTTAATTTGCTTGGAGAAAAACATTCAAGTTGAAACGAAGTAATGAATTACCCAATTATACAGATAATAAAAACATGGAAATGCTGCTGTCCTGCATAAGTAAAGCAGTCCCATTTTGTAAAATGCATCGGTGACGTCGCACGAATAGTAAACAAAGAATTGGGGGATTAAAAATTTACAAGCTCATTTCATAGAATTTTTTGTGAAGCTTACTGTAGAGAGATTGAATGTTTTGTATTTGTAAAAACTTGAAACGAAGGGTTTAACAATGTGTTCGGATTTGGAACTGAAGAATGTATGTATGGAAATTGTTTATTGTTGTTTGAATTGTTTTACGTAATCCACTGAGTTCGTTGTAATCGTTCTACGCTTTGTAGCGCATTAATAACCTTCCACCTCGTAACGGATTAGCAATGTTCCTGGTGTCAAAATTTCTGACAAAATTGAAATTAGTTTTACTCTGTTCGCGAGCTGTACAGTGCGGGAATGCATAACAGATTTTGAACAGTATTCCGTTTTTGGCGTGCGCTAGACCACACGAAAATACTGGCGGCTTTCTGGTTATCTCCCAATTATGTTGAGATTTAGAACGTCCTTCCCGTTTATATTTCCGCAATGGTTACAGTGACATACCGATGGTAAATCCGCGGGAATTTAATTGTGTCCGTCCATTTCTCTATTTCGTCGTTGAATTCTGGCTTACGTCCATCAACAATTAGGAAAATTATGTTTAACAGTCATTGGAACTCGGGAATTATTTCCATTTCCAACAAAAGCGTGTAGACCAAATGCAAAACACTAAAAACATTTAAAAATACTGATTTATTCAAGTATAATACTTCTTGGATACACTGTATATACCGTTATTCGAATTAATATTCAGACACTCTAAAAAAGACGATAGCTTTTTTAATATTGTACTATACGATTTGAACTGTTTTGGAAGCTAGAAGATGCTACAGGATGTGAAATTTTTTTTTTTATATAGCAATTGATCGGAATTGTAGAAAAAATACTAAAAGTTGCATTTTACAACTTTTTTATGGGGGCCTATATTGAAAATTTAAAAAGTACGTTTTGTAGTAAGTAATCTGTATAAGTAATCTGTTAATTATATGGAAAAAACGACAGGCATTGAAAGATATAAGAATTCTTAGATATAGACCGAAAATCGTGAAAATCTGCAATTTTTACCATCTTTAAACGTTTATAGCTCATTGCAACGTCATTTTGACGAAATTTTCAGAATATGTTTAATTGACACAGATCTACAAAACGTATTTTTTAAATTTTCAACATAAAAAAGTTTCTTTTTCTACAATTCCGATCAATTGCAATTTTTGAAAAATCCTGTAGTAAACTATTCGGTCGTTCGGAAAGTCATTTCGTTTTTCATGTAGAGATGGCACTGCTTCCATTTGTTATTACTAAACTTATTTTAAATCACAAAATCGTGGTATACCTTGAGAGCTGACATTTCGGACGTAATTTCCTACCTTGTAGTGCTTTCTAATCTTTCAAGTATGTTTTTATCATCACATCAAATATTCAAAATCAAAGTACGCATTTCCATCACCTTTTGCTTTTTTATTACCGCAAGGGTAAAAATGTAGTGCACGAAAGAAAAAGTTGTGCGCTATTTAAAGAGAGGATGTACCATCGATTACTATTTTTTTCGCTTTTTTGAACATTTTCAAAGTCGTGAAAAGTCATATTGCTAATAAAAAACAGAAATTCTACGAGCATGGGATCTTGAAGTTGCCTGAAAAATCGCAAGAGACCACAGAAGAAAATGTCATAAAACTTATTCTAAATGGTAAAAAATTGGCTTTCATTTTCTCTTAAGAAAACGAAATGACTTTCCGAACGGCCAATAATTGCTCTAGCTTCCCAAAAAAGTTCAAATCGTATAGTACAATATTGAAAAAGTTATCGTCTTTTTTACAGCGTCCGAATATTAATTCAAATAACTGTACGTTTTCTCAAATTCCTATTTTCATTGATAAATTTCTAAAAATTACAATAACATTGGCATCGATACCTAAAACATCTTTTTGGTGAAAATAAACCAGAGTCGTTAATAGTTGCTACAGCGACGTTCTCCCGCATGTTACACATTTATGAATGCGGCAAGCGATTAGCAAAAACGTTTTTTCCAAGTTATAATGTATGACCAGCTAATAACTGGCACTCCGTAGTTCATGAAGAATGGACGAAGATGCTGAATTAACAAGAGGGGAGTATATATACGCGATAAAAGGAAATGAACCCACGTTTTTTCGGCGCAATGAACAGCCTCGGGAAAAAGCTGGTTGCTCCCAATTTGTCCGAATAACCACGCCAATGCTTAATAACGAAGCCACGCCATCATACGGTTTCCAATATTCAGCTTACGACCATCGAAATCGATGTAAATGAACCGTTTATTGGGAAAAATGGACCGAACAATAGGAAACG
The DNA here is from genome assembly GCA_028455795.1 of Lasioglossum marginatum. Lineage (NCBI taxonomy): Eukaryota > Metazoa > Arthropoda > Insecta > Hymenoptera > Halictidae > Lasioglossum > Lasioglossum marginatum. Next base: position 160,121 of record CM052277.1, read on the forward strand.
AGTAAGAAGCTAATGATAGTGGACTCGAGAGATTCGTTGAAGATAATAATTCTCTGCGACGACAGTGAGAAGTATTCACTGTTTTGTATTCCCTTTTTATTGTGCATTACATTCTCCGACGCCAATTGTGTATGCTACGAATTACCAATTTTTGAGAAATATAAATTTTTAGGAACAAGCTTTCAACTTTCAGAACTGTTTGGTTTAGTTGTGAAAGCTTGATCACTTTTGTGTAACATTATAAACGTTTAATTATAATGAGTAGACTGCAGTTTATGCAAAATAAAAATTGTCTGCATCGATTGCAAGAAATAGAAACTAAATTGAACCTTATTTCTTCCCTTAACGATTTTAATAGAGAAATCATATATTGACGTCTTCAATGTTTAAAATTTTACGACACTTTTGAATTTTATCTACTCAATTTTCCTATAAATGCATGAAGATCCGCAGTCTAATAATGAGTAAGCTGCTTTTAATGCATCAATGACATTTTTCAGTTTATTTTGAAAATTAAATTATCAAATATCAAATAAATCATTGCATTCGCATTTGAAACATACAGTAAATTAAAAGCCACAATGTTTACATTTCCATAAACTAGCAAATTATTCCCGAGTTTGGAGTTGTTCGGAGTACCGAAATTTTTTGCCGAAACTGTTAATTTACGAAATTCAATTAAAATAATTTGACCACTCGAGTTTCCAACCAGCTGAACGCAGCAGAAGATTTTTTTTCGCGTCCACTTTGTTTTCGAGAGAATGAAAATAAGCGTGCGCCCGTCAATGTTTTTCATACTTGACCTGATTCTCGCGTTGCAATTGTTTTGTGCGTTTTGGTTGTTTCACTTTCCGAACTAGCATAACGTATTCTGCTCGACTAACTACAATCAACTATCCGTATCTTGGGCACGATCTTATTAGCTATTTATGAACACGTTTCTAGTTCTCTATGAGTCATTTCACACCGCCGCCAATCTGATAAATCTCAAATATATGTTTCGAATATATATCTACTGACAACGGGGTAGACTTCGGGAACTTGTCGTATCGTTTCTGTGTCATCGGTTCCCTTGAAATTCACGTTTTACCTTCAGCACTTTTCAAATGTACGTCTGTCGGAAATTCTATTTGCTTCAGTACAAAATTCTGTCCACGATGATTTTTCCAGAAACGTAAAAAGTCTCCGTATATCACTACTTCAATACTAAATACCCGATTCTAGAAAAATTTTATTCTAAAATTTTCGTTCCTCTGCAAAAATTTTAATAATTCGTTCAACAATCATAATCGCTATTTTAATTGAATATAATACAACATGAATAATACAACATGAAAGATTGCTGTACCATTATTCAAAATATTGTTTAGATTATTAAATATATCGGTAACTAATCAATTACTAAACATTTAGGTATTGCATGAGATATTTACATCAATATTTCATATACATAAAATTTAAAAAATCATAGGGAATGGAAATATTCTAAATCGAAAGAAATGTTTAATTTTCGAGTTAAAATAGCTTCGAGTGCAAAGGGTTAAAGTTCATCGAAAAAAAATTCGTGGGAAAAATGTTGGTCGAGTAATTAATTGGTTGATTTCTTCATTTGTAGCAGCGAGTGTGAAATGTAAATATACCTAGCCTTAAAAGTAACTGGTACATGTTCCCTTATAATAACTATTTAAATAAAAATAAATTTTTAAAAAATACCACGTTTTTTAAGACGGACTAAAAAGCATAAAATAATTTTTCCTAGCCCCATTCAGATTGCTAACCTCATACAGATAGTCCTGAAAATTTGTGATTGTGGATTTCTAATAGCTATGAAAATACTTGTAAGATTTAAAACGAAAACCGTGGGGCGCATGCAATTGATGCATGAATAGTTCACCAAAATCACTAACAATTTTATTGCACTGCAAATGATATGAATTGTTGTGTGAGTTTTCTCAACGGCAGCTGCTCTCTACACTCCTTACTATTATCTTGCGCCCCACGTTTTTAAATCTTACAATTATTTTCATAGCTATTAAAAATTCACAATCACAAATTTTCAGGACTATATGTATGGGGCTAGGAAAAATTATTTTATACTTTTTAGTCCGTCTTAAAAACGTGGTATATTAAACATTTTCTTTTTATTTAAACAATTTTTTTCTGCATTTAGTCTTGTGTGTGTGACATTTTTCAATCGATTTTAAACATTTTGATGAGATTCAAATTTGTATCGAACAGACAAACAAACAAACAAACCAATAGACAGACAAGAAAGCGAACTAAGTAAAATCGTGGTAAAAATGACAAGTGCTCTATTAATGATATTTATACAATCAATTCTTATAAAATCATGCTTATTATTTCAATAATTGTAAAATAATAAATCTGGAACCGGTTATTTTGACCGGTGTGGTGGTAGGTTTAGTGTTAATCGTTCTGGAGGAAGTTCGGTGAACAACCTTCGTTTCGCAGCGAAGTGAAATGATCGTCATCGCCTGACTTGGGTATTGTTGTAAAAGTTGTCGCTATCTAGACTCGCCGCACAGTAATTACAATGAATAATTTATAATCTAACCAGTGGAAATGCGTAAACTGCCGCAGGGGAACTACGTGGCTTCGGAATACCAATCGATCCGACGATTCTCGTGCGGTTGCTCGACTTTTGATTCCAATACTGCTGTAATCTCTTGTTGACCTCACGGAAAGAATGGAGGAGCTATTACTTACTCTCGAGAATCTTTCAGACATTCTTCTGCGTCTCTGCAAATCACGTCAGAAACATTTCACGGGTCTATAAAGAATTTCCGTCCTACGTGTGTGATATTCTAATGAACGTTTTAGTTCACCATTTTTGTATTTAACCCTAATAACTAGACAGCGGATTTTATGCATTTATGACCAAAATGAGTAGGTGTAATTTCAAACAGTAAAAATATTAAAACAATTTTAAAATACTATTATATTAACTCGCTTTCTTGTCTGTCTGTTCGTCTAAAAAGCAGAAAATAATTATTTAAATAAAAAAAATTTTTAATATACCACATTTTTAGGACGGATTAAAAATTATAAGATAATTTTTCCTAGCCCCATACAGATTCCTAACCCCATATAGATTCCTAACCCCATACAGATTCCTAACCCCATACAGATAGTCCTGAAAATTTGTGATTGTGAATTTTGAATAGCTATGAAAATACTTGTAAAATTTAAAATGAAAAACGTGGGGCGCAAGATAATAGTAAGGAGTGTAGAGAGTAGCTGCCGTTGAGAAAACTCGCGCAACAGTTCATATCATTTGCAGTGCAATAAAATTGTTAGTGACTTAGGCGAACTATTCATGCATCAATTATATATTGCATGCGCCCCACGTTTTTCGTTTTAAATCCTACAAGTATTTTCATAGCTATTAAAAATTCACAATTACAAATTTTCGGGACTATCTGTATGGGGCTAGGAAAAATTATTTTATACTTTTTAATCCGTCTTGAATTCTTGTCAACCTATTAAACATATTAAGAAAGAAAATAAACTCCTGTTTCTCTCAAGATTGTTGCAATTCAGATAAAACATTTTTATTTTGCATAAAGATGTCTACTAATAACACATAAATAGTAAGATGGGGTCTGTTAGACCCCGACAAATGAATTTCATAAATAGCCTCGTTTTTAATAAATTTGGGATAAAGAGTAACAGAGGATAAAAAGTAAGCAAACAGATTTAATTTTATTCATATAAAAGCTCTTTTCAAAAATCTGAAGCTGGGGTCTCCGAGACCACATATTACCTTGCGAAGGTTAATCATGTCGTGAAATACTTCTGTAATTTTCATGTAACAGTCGAATACATGATGATTTTTTTTCGAAAAAATGATTTCGTTGGATTAATTTCGCAGATTAATAGTCTACATCGAAAATATATTGTTGAGACGTCACAAAGCGGAAGTAGAACCATGGTAGCACGCTATATTTCTGTATCGAATCTCGCAGCGCAATTTCACCGGTGGAAAAGATAGATAAACGCGATGGTAATTGCGGCACTCGTCGTGGCTAAAGCAAATCCGTCGAATTCGGTTACTGTGATTTATCTTCCGAGGACATGGACCGCGTAATGGAGGTTTCTATTACCGTGGAAATTACTTGGACGCAGTGGCTACCGATGTCCGGTACACATTTTCCATTTGCCGGACTGCGGAAAATTCCTTTTTCCTGTTCTACTTCCCTTTACACAACACGTCACGTTGTCGGACGGCGAAAGCAAATGCCAGAAAATCGCGGTGAACGCGCTAAAGAACCCAGCTAGTGGAACGAGTCGAGGGTTTATCGGCCGCGTGTCCGGTACAACGCGAAAGGAAGTCGGGCTATGAAATTGTTTGGAGAATAGTGGATTGTTCTCGCAGCGTTATGCACGCTGCAACTGCGCTTTCGGATCCTGACACTTTCAATAACGTGTTAGCCTTCATTCGTTCCTCGTTTCACAAACTAAATCTGTCCCCCGGTGTCAAATAGACAGTGATAAAAGATCGATGAAATAACAAGATAAACAGTTATTTTTCGATTTTTTTGTTATTCAAATTTTCACTTAAAAAAATAAAAAAACACGAACTTTTGGGAAAATTTACCTTCAAATAACAGAACAGTATATTTTTATTCGGGGAAACTTTGTCAAATTGTCACGAGGGACGGTCAAGGGTTAACCCCTTGCCGTATTTTCACGAGTCAGACTCGTCATGAAAGTTTTAGCAAAGTCTAACAGATATGAATGTTATGTATTTCTTTTTAGGAAGATGAAATAAAATTTTTTTTAGCTGTAATATTTGATTGGTATGCTAGCCGTACAAAAAATATAAATTTTCTTTTCCCTTCTATGACATTTTTGGGGATAAAGACGTCTTAATCACTGTAACTGTAAAGAAAATGTGACGATAAGGGGTTAACATGGTTTAGTATTACGTCATAGATAGTGAGAAGAAAAATTTTTTTTTCCATCGTTTTGAGTGTGTTTATTAAGGCAGAGTCCCATAGGTTTCAAGAAATTTGATTTACATGAATCTCTCCTAGAAGCACTGTTTACTCTGGACAACAGTATAAATTTGTTAGGACTCCTTGAGGCACTCATGATATTCCAAGGCATCTAGATATCATAAGATACCATCAACGTTTGTAAAACCTGAGATTACAGAAGTTCGGAGTCGTCCTTTAATCCCAAACATCCCCAAAAATACTAACACTCCCAGGGATCACTAGAATTTCTGAAACGTTCAGGACTTCCAGATATCCTAATGCCTCGAAAGATCCCTAAAAGTCTTAAGACATTAGGGTCCCCTAGAAGTACTGTGGTCATATGGACCTCTGAAATCCTGAAATCCTAGAGGCCTCCTGAGACTTCAGGTGGGATGAAGTATATTACAAGCAGACTTAAATCTGACTAGACAGTTTCAAGCACTCAACCTGTATCTTAGAGCGAAAGGACAATGCTTCTGGGACTCGTGAACAATTTCCTTAAATTTAAAGCACTTTAATTAAATCTAATGCACTGTATAATGCAATTTTATATTGTCGGAATATCATATAAATTCACATTAAAACCAGATTTAAAGCTTTAAATTTCTACACATTTTTAAATCTATACATATCAGAGCTGGGCAAAAATTTTATGTAAATAAAAATTTCGAATAAAGTGGATTTAAAACCCACTTGGAAAAAACCCACTTCATTCGAAATTTTTATTTGAATAAAATTTTTGCCTAACTCTGATACATATACACAGTTAGTGTGCACAACTCTGGATAGATAAATCCAATATAAGAAAATTTGGTACAAATAATATTTTTCATATCGAATTACTTGACTTCGTTCTAAGATTCAAAGCCAACTTGTCTAAAACGATATATTGCGAGTACTCTCGTTGAAATTGTATCGATTCTGAGCCACACTCATGAAATGAGACTCTGATATTGAATTCGACTCGGATTTGCAAGTACGTATTGAATTTGATACCATCGCCACGCTAGATCCTTTACGGTTAAGCTGATGTGCTCCAAAAAGCGAGAACCCTAGTGTTGACCAGGCAATTTGGAGCTGATGGCGACATTATGTGCGGTTTTTGGTGTATCTCTGTCATTTGGTGTTGCTCTGTCATTCGTATCGTGTTCGCGGCGGTATTTGTTGTTGTGTTAAAAGCGAAATGGAAAACGCCCAGGGTGGCCCTTTGTCACATATAACCTGATACTTTCGCTTTGACTCAGATCTTTGTTGGGTCAGTCACGTGACATTGTCGTAGAAGGGGAAGGAAGAGTGGGGGTATCACACAAGAAAGATAAATTATGTTGTCATACAGTGAACCACGAAAGTATTTGAACGCACTTTAAAACAGTATAATTTTTTTATGATCGAACCAAACGACCTGACTTTTTTTGAACAATTAGAAGAATTGATTTACCAAATGACATACAAAAAAGATTTAGAGAAAATTGCAATTGCTAAGAATTACCTGAGAAAGTAAAAGAGGCACCATTTACAACTTTTTTATTGAAGCCCGTAATGAAAATTTAAAATATACGTTTCGTAAATGTATGTTAGTTATACACATGCTGAAAATTTCGTCGAAATCGGTTGACGTAGAAAAAAAACGACACGTATCGAAAGACGCAAGAATCTGTGGATTTTAAGCAATAACTGAACAAAAGTCGTGAAGAACTATGATTTTCACCACATTTAACCACTTGTAGCTCTTAGGTGTGTTAATCGATTTTGATGAAATTTTCAGCGTGTGTATAACTAACATAGATCTACAAAACATATATTTTAAATTTTCATTAGGGGCCCAAATAAAAAAGTTTTAAAAAATGCTTTCTTTATTTTTGCATGCAACCTTGAAAATTGTAATTTTTGGAAAATCTTGTTTGCAGATCGTTTAGTAAACCAATGCTTCTAACTGCTTACAAAACATCAGGTCGTTTGGTACAATTATAAAAAAGTTATACCGTTTTAAAGTGCGTTCAAATACTTTCGTGGTTCGCTGTATGTGCCCATAATTATGATAGTGATCTAAGTAAAAATTTAAAAAAATGAGTTTGTCACAGTTATTTCACATCACATTATTTTAAACTAAATTCAATCAATGTAATTTTTCCGATATTGTCAAAACTGAACCATTAGATAGTGCTCGTTATTACAACATTCTATGGAATTCATTTAGTGTTAATATCCTTTTCTTTTAAATACTTCGAAACAAAAAATATATGACTCAGATCACTTTCGTAATTATAGGCACACACATCATCATACACATTTTAGTAAATCAATTATATTGTACGCGTACCTGTATCCGTTTCCACAAGAAATGTCGTGAAGAAAGACTTAAATAGCAGTCCTCGAGTAAGAGCTCGGCTGTAGATCTGCACAAGTTAACATTAAACGTCGTCTCCAGAATATAGTATTTAATATAAATAGTTCAGTATGTTCAGTGCATGAAATGGGTCGTGGAAGAACACGAAGTGCATCTGAAATGGAAATCGCTCAAAAACTAAAATTGTTTCAGTAAAAGTTTTCCATTGTCAATATTGTTAGTCTGAACCCGCCGTGCGCTAAGCACTCGTCAGTTATGAGTTCCCATCGCTTTTGTAGAAATCCTATCACTCGGCTCGACGCTCGACGTAGCAGCACCGAGAAACTTTCGTAAACGTCGAATTTACTAAGTTATAACAAGAAACGCAATGAATGTCGTCACTTTGTCAACACTCCCCTTGGGAGCTCAGCTGCACGTTCAAGAACGTAACGTCGCGTCGCGAATCTCGGCGTTAATCCCTTTTAAACGACGTGAGCAATTATGTAATAACTCCCTTCAAAAGAATCCGTAAGACGACAGCGGCGTCGGCACGTGAACCGATGGAAAATTTATGGAGACGTTAAAGCGCCGTTCGCCGCTTTTCGAGCATTATTTCCGACAATATAAAATCGTGCTTCTACAGTAAACGCCCCTTTACTGTTCGACAGCCGTGTTTTGCACGGACAGTGATCGTGCCCGGACACTATTTTTGATTTATGACTATGTCTACTGCGCCGACCGCGCCGAGCGAGACTTTAATAGAGAGCCGAACATAAAGAAGGACAGAAGAGCAGTGGAGTGGGTAGGCACTGAACAGTGATCGTGCCCACGAAACCGGACAGTAAAGGGGCGTTTATTGTACTAGCAAACAAGAAGTCGCCATTCATTAACACAAATTTACCGAGTCTTAAATAATAATTGGTACATGTTCCCTTATAAAAATGACAAGATTGATTTTATTTAAACTTTGTGCAACATCTATTGTAATATAATGCTCCACTAAAGATATTTATACAATCATTTCTTATGAAATTATTTTTATTATATCAATAATCGTAATATAAAAAAATCTGGAACCGGTCATTTTGAACGGTGGTGGTAGGTTTAATGTTAAAAACTTAACCCTCTATTGTATGAATTTTTATGACGAATGAAAAAAATATATATGGCTGTTAGTCTACTTAAAAATGAGTGTGGTCATGAAATAAATAATAAAATTTTATTAGAAAATGTTATTTATTGCATTTTATTATTCATAAGCGCAATGTTCCCACTTGGAATATACTACTTAATTTAGTGTAGAACATTTGAAATTTAAGTCCCGATTGGGAACGGAATGCAACGGAGGGTTAAATTTTAACCAATTTCGTTTTATTTCGAAATCGGTCAGGAACTTTCGCAGTGCAATATTTTCGAGAAATGTGCTCTTCGGTAATTCCAGGAACGTTCTGTAACGGCGTTTCGTAAAATCGCGGAATTCCCGTTGCTTTCACCGTAAAAAAGATAGCTGATTACTGCAGGTGAGTTTCCATGTGGCACGTGCGCTATATCGATCGCAGGTCGAAGCAGTCGGTCCAAGAGTGCGCGCATCCTATAAGGTCCCTGGGACATAACCTTAATCCGATTTATCTGCCTTCTCAGCGCGATCAGAATGTTAAAACGAATACCGGGGCCCGATATTTTCTGCTGCTCGCCCCGATCCGATCAACGTTGTCTACGTCATCCGTGGAAAACTTGATGGAAACACGCGGGGCGAAAGTTCGGAAAGACTTCGGCGCTGATCCGCTCGCTGCAGTTCACCGTGAATTATTTGGCGTCGACGAGAATTTTTGCATTTGAAAGGGATGGGCCACTTGAAAACGAGAAACTAGTTTGCGCTTAATCTTCTTACACCAATCGTCGACTAACGCTACACCATTAATGTGTTGCTGTACCCCTTCCAAAGGGTCTCAAATAATTTTGTTAAAGCCCCTCTTTTCTGTGACTTATCGCGTTCCGGGACTTCGTTAGCTTGAGAAATAACCTGGTCTTTAAAAATCGGTGAAAAATTCAAAGACAAGTTAAAAACAAGCATGAATTAATTAGCAACGAGTATATTGAAATAAATATTTGGTTGTATGAAGTTTCATCGGTATTAATTAATTACATTATTGCCTTGGTGACTTCATTTAATTCTGCGGTGTATCGTGACTCTGAATAAATAAGATGTTCTCTCTTCCTCCTATTTCCTCATCGTATATTTTAATTGTAACTTAAATCCTCGCAAAGAATAATAATCTTGTTTAACAATACCTTTGCTGGATAAATTGTCTACTATCTGCCTTGAAGCTAAGCGAATAAAAAGTTCTTTCTTCCCGGGAAGTACGATAAACGACTAAGCGTAAAGCGACGTAAAGCGACAACGACAATGAAGATAAAGCAAGGCGTTTAATCAAAAAACGGAGAACCTACATTACCGTGTATTCAATGTTAAATTGTTTAAGTGGCAATTAAACGGCAACTAATTAAAACGGATACAGTTTTAAGCCAGCTGGCGCGGGCTTACTGAAAGCACAAAACCGACGACTCCAGTTAGCAATGTGAAAAGAAATTCGTTTCTATTTCGAAGATCTGGATCAAAACCACACCTTGAGGAAGGCCAATTGAGCAAGTTCGTCGAAACAGACACCCTTTCGGAGTTTCTAGGCCGAGCGATTAACATGATGCAGAATTAATTCGGCCATGTCAGCGCCTTTGTTTTCCACTACGCGTGCAGTTATAATAACAACGGAGATAATGCCAAACTGTTAAACTTAATTAAGCTACACCTTCCGACCAACGTTTGTTACGCAACCATCACTTTGAAACTGCGCAAAACGGGAACGAGTATTCACGAACTCGCATGAATAACCTTAACCGCGTAAAAGTCGCGCAATCTCATGGCGAGAACGTTACGAGAACCATAATCTGCAAGTGCTATGAATACGGTTGCTTTTTCCCTCCAAAACCAACGCTTGTTACAGCGGTTATAAATCCGAATTCACTATGATCGTCGGTTTGTAAACATATTTTGCAATACGTTGTTTACAGCTGTGTTCCTAATGCTTTGCAAACACACATTTCATCGCTGAATCCGCGCTCCATATTTTTCGGAATCGCGACAACTGTGCACCAGAGTTGGGCAAAAATTTCATCAACGATTGACGAATAAATTTCTACTTCAATCGTTTTTTAATCGCAATTAACAATTAAAGTCCTACTTTAGTCGTTAATTGCGGTTAACGATTACATTCTTTTCGATTGTAATCGTCAATCGGATAATTGATTAATGATTAACTGCTGAAATTTCGAAATGAAATACGGAATCAAAACTGTATGCATACTGAAAAAAATGTAAACTGAGTTTAGGTATATTGTCATCTGCTCTATAATACGATCTCTATGTGCCTACTCATTACAATTTATGGATAGACCGTGTGGTGATTAACTTCAACAATTGATTGAATCAGTCCGATTTTTCGATGATTTCTTTTTTTAATCAAGGATTGACGATTAACTTCATCGATCGATTGATTCAATCGTTCATTTTTCAATGATTACAATCTTGGTTAAAATTTTAATCGATTAATGCCCAACTCTGCTCTGGACCCAGGTTTTTCAAAATTACAAAAAATATAACTCGTGTAATTACGGTTATTTTTACTTTAAAAAATCACACATCTACTTGAAATACCAATATACATATACAGTGAACCACTGTATTTGAACGCACTTTAAAACAGTATAATTTTATTATGATTGTACCAAACGACCTGACGTTTTGTAAGCAATTAGAAGCATTGGTTTATTAAATGATCTGCAAAAAAAGATTTACCAAAAATTACAATTTACAAAGTTGCATGCAAAAATAGAAAAAGCAATTTTTAAAACTTTTTTATTCGAGCCCTTAATGAAAATTTGAAATATATGTTTTATAGAGTTAGATCTATGTTAATTATGCATGCTGAAAAATTTCATCAAAATCGATTAACATACTCAAGAAGTGAAAACCATAGTCCAATAAAAAAGTTAATAAATAGTGCCTCTTTTACTTTCTCATGTAATTTTTGGCAATTGCAATTTTCTCAAAATCTTTTTTGCATGTCATTTGGTAAATCAATTCTTCTAATTGCTCAAAAAAAGTCAGGTCGTTCGGTCCGACCATAAAAAAGTTATACTGTTTTAAACTGCGTTCAAATACTTTCGTGGTTCCCTGTACGAGTGCAAAATTCGAATAGTAAAGTTCGATAGTTCTTGTGACAATAATTTCTAAAATTGCAGCAACGTTACGTTTCTATGAAATTACGCGCTGCTTTTGTTTCCCATTAATCATTTTAGTATTCACCTCCGATTCGAATATTCAAGGATATCGGGACGCAAATTTATACAGGTATTGTTTGAGCATCACTAATCTCATTACTTCAGTTCGATAAATTTAACAACGTGCAAACTACATATGTCTCGTTTACAAAATGGAATAGTATTAATTAATTCCTCGATGGCTAGTACAATAGTTGTTTCGATTGTGAATTCGCGTTGTGAAATCATAGTTGCAGTTTGAGTGCATTAACAGACGTTGTTACATGATTTTAACGTCGTCAGAGAGAGAGAGAGAGAGAGAGAGAGAGAGAGAGAGAGGGAGAGAGAGAGGCGGAGGGCTCTAGAGATTTAATAGGGGAAGTAAAACTATGCGTTGCCCGTGCAAACGCTCGAAACGCGTTTCAAAATGTTCTCCGCGTCGCGTCGTTCCGAAGCGAAATGCTCGTTTATACATCGCCAGTTATACGTCACACATTGCGATTGCACGTATTCTCGTTACCGCGCGATATCAGCGGAACTTTTATTTAGGCACGCCAGACTTTAAAACCAACCGCGTACGTACACGAATCGTTCCAATTCAGAGTTATTCGGAATTACCTACATTTATACTATGTTAGCTCAAGAGTTCCGAAAAACGGCGAATTCGTGTTTCAGCGAATTCATGTAATTCATGTTCTTGAAAATAGCAATAAATACCATCATTTTTAGATTATTATGCTGGGAGAAAATCATGACTAGACAGCGGATCGTTATGCAAAATAAAAATGTTTTGCATTGATTGTGGGAAGCAGGAATAACATAAAAATTGATTTCATCCCTTAACGACTTTGTTAGAGGTAATATTACAACATTCTTGAATTTTTAAAATCTTTTACTGTTGAATATTCCACCCAACCAATTTCTTCACAAATGCATAAACATCCGCAGTCTAATCATGACCTAAAATCGGCGCTCACACGATGTAGAACTTACTTTTTTGTTTTATTTTCATTTAATTTTATGTAACAAGATAGCAACCTGTTCTTGATGTTTAACCCCTTGCCGTACCATTTTCTTTACAGTTACAGTGATTAACCCTCTATTGCATTCCGTTCCCAATTGGTGACTTAAATTTCAAATGTTCAATAGTAAATTAAGTACACAATACTGAAGACCCTGAGCATGTTGGTTCCACGTGGGAACATTGCGATTATAAATAAAACCGCATATCGCTACTTTGGAAAAAAATCGGCATAACTTAAATTTTAATTGTTCGCTTATGTGATAATCAAAATGAAAAAGTGGTATGTATATTTTTATGTGGAAGAGTGTCACAAATGTAATTCACAAATCAAAGCCCTTTAGCTAAAGGGTTAATATTTCGGTTAGCAGAAATATTAATTTTGGTTTTCGAGTTGTGCCGGTTTTCTTCCAAAGTAGCGATATGTATAAGTTCCCATACAGGAAAGTCCTAAAATGCAATAAATAACATTTTCTAATAAAACTTTATTATTTATTTCATTACCACACTCATTTTTAAGTAGACTAACAGCCAAATATATATTTTTTCAACTTGTCATAAAAATTCATGCAATACAGGGTTAAAACGTCTTCATCCCCAAAAATGTCGTAGAAGAGAAAAGAAAATGTATAGTTTTTGTATAGCTACATTTATTTGAATGCCTAAATATTAATTACAAACGACTCAAATTTTATTTCATCTAAAAAGAAACGCGTAACATTCATATTTTTCTTAGACTTTGGTAAAATCTTCATGACGAGTCTGACTCGTTAATATACGGCAAGAGGTTAACGAAAAACACGGACCAATAAAAATCCGTCCACAGTAGTCGCCCTCTGATTGGTCGTGTTTCTCGTTAATAACTAAATAAAGGAAGTACATTTTTTGAGACGCCCAGTTTACCCTTGTTGCTATGAACGATGATTCTCTGTGAGAATGACGAATGAAGACCACTCGAAAAATTTGTCGACCAATGTAATAACACAAAAATTGCAAAAGAATGAAGGCAGGTATTCAAGAGTCTGTCTTGGACAACAAACAATAAGTCTAGTTCACGTGTTGCAAGTAGAGAGCCGGCTTTTTCATGCCGCCGCGACGTAAGAAATGAGGTAGGAACTCTTAGGGGGAGCATTAGGTACTCCGATTCTCGAAAAAGGATACTCGAGTGGTGGGTGCTTCCGATGATTACGTCCGCATGAAAGAGAGGGAAAGACGGGGAACGCGGAAGGCCGCGATCCGTGAAATTGCCTCTCTGTCAATCACCCGCCTCGAGGTCGAAATGAAAGGGTGAAAAGAAAAAAAAAACGAAAATTGAGAAATTTCGGATTAATTAATGGGCCGGTCCTCGAGGGTCCTCGGTCGAACGGGCGCAATTCCTTTATTAAATTCACGCGCAGAAGCTACCTTTGCGAGGATGTGAACCGGCATAGAGCGCAGCGACGCAACGCGTCGTCGTTCTTCATACATATATCCGCCACCGACCGAATATGTACACACACGCACATACATTATTTATGAAACTGCTCTCATATTGGACAGCTCGTTTCTTCCAAAGATACAAAAACCGTGCGCGAACGTTTTTATTTTCGGATATCGCCAAGCTGAATATATTCGCGATCACGTTCCTATTATGTTATTACATTGGTCGACAAATCTGTGGTTGCAAGGAAGAACACCGCATGTCACAATTTCAAAAAATTTGAGTTTATACATTAATTGAGCTCTCTATAGTCAGTGTTGGGCAAAGTTAATTTTAAATAATAAATAAACGTGTGATTTCAATTGCAAATAATAACTAAACTTTTTATTTAAATAAAAGTAATTTAAATAATTCAAAAAGCGATCTATTTATTATTTCTTATTTGCAAATAAAAAACTATTATTTGGATTGAGATGGAAATCAAATAGCTTTTGGTCTTCTCTTATTTCTTGTATTTTGTATAGACAATGAACACTATGGAAGTGGAACTATAGCAACCTTTTCAGGTATTCCACCGGTGGTCGGGCCCGTCCGGAGGCCCTAGCTGCCTATAAAAAAATACAATTTAATTTATTATTTGTCTATATATTTTAATAATAATTAAAATTGTATTTGTAAATGACAATTAACTTTATCATTTTAAATAATTCATTTAGACTTGCTAAACTCGTGAGACCTGCAGTTTTGGTTTTCTATATAAATACAATCGAATATAACTCGTTAGACAGTGTTGTGCTTATTTCCTCTCACCCGAAGAAAGTTGCCACCGGCGATTCCCAGCTTTTTCGTCAATTACCTTAGACTTTTTTGCATAAAACAACATTTTTTTTTGTGTTTTTCTTTCAAGATTTGTTAATATTCTTTTGTATTTTAATCCTCATCCGTCCCTCGTGTCAGTTTGACACAGTTTTCCCGGAATAAGTTATACTGTTCTGTTATTTGTAGGTAAAGTCCGAAACTTGGTTTTTATTTTTTTAATTCCGAACATAACCGCAAAAAGCTAACATATAAATGTTAACTCGTCAATTTGAATGAAAAAAACATCGAAAAGTGTTTGACTTGTTATTTTATCGATTTTTTTTATCACTGTGTCAATTTGACACCGAAGGACAGATTCAGTTCGCGAAATGAGGGACGAATGAAGGTTAAGAAAATAGAGAATAAAAAAATTGGTGGAAAAACGACCGCTTTTGTATTTTTAATTGGCGCGTTAAGGGGTTGAAGCTGGCGAATTTTATTTATACTTATTCCACAGTTTCTACTGTAGACAAAGAACCGTCTGTTCCTTTTTTTCGCAGTCACTTAATTTCATACTACACAAAAACGTAAATGTGAAATTCAGTTTTCACACCTCGCTGAAGTCGTAGTGCGAAAGAATGCCTGCTTTTATGTGTTTGCGCGTTGTGTTCGCGTCTCGTGAATAAAAATGCTGATGTAAATATAGCACGTAAACGTAAATGGAACCGCTACAAATCACCCTGAATGTTAAACGACTTGAATTATTCTTTCTACTTGCACATTACTTTCGCTCGCCTGCCTAACAAATTGGAACGACAATTAACATACGAACAGTTTATGTTCCCCAGCTGGTAACGAATCTTTCTCCTGCGCGTAACCAAACGAGAGAGTTCACTCGAAAAACGTAGCGAATGGTCATGGGAATTCCAAGAGGTTCTTGATGTAATATTTCGCAGTCGAGGTATGTATCTAAATGATGCGCTTGTGGTACCGCTGAATCGTGGAAACGTTGCAACTGCGTTCTTCTGTTTGCCATCGAATCGCAGTATTTTAATTAGAGAGAGTTCCCATAGTGCGTCGAACGCTTCTTACGGAGCACTAAAAGTGATTTTTTAACATTATTTTAGAAAAATTATTTAAATAAAAATAAATTTTTAAAAATACCACATTTTTAAAATGGACTAAAAAATATAAAATAAATTTTTAAAAAACACCACGTTTAAAAAATGGACTAAAAAGTATAAAATAATTTTTTCTAGCCCCATACAGATTCCTAATCCCGTACAGATAGTCCTGAAAATTTGTGATTGTGAATTTTTAATAGCTATGAAAATACTTGTAAGATTTAAAACGAAAAACGTGGGGCGCATACAATAGATAATTGATGCATGAATAGTTCACTTAAGTCTTGCGCCCCACGTTTTTCGTTTTAAATCTTACAAGTATTTCAAAATTCACAGTCACAAATTTTCAGGACTATCTGTACGGGATTAGGAATCTGTATGGGGCTAGAAAAAATTATTTTATACTTTTTAGTCCGTTTTTTAAACGTGGTGTTTTTTAAAAATTTATTTTATACTTTTTAGTCCGTTTTAAAAACGTGGTATTTTTAAAAATTTATTTTTATTTAAATAATTATTTTTTGCTTTTTAGTCTTGTATGTGTGAAATTTTACAATCGATTTTGAACATTTTTATGAGATTATAACAAAGACATGTAGTAAATTTCAGACGGTATTACGACGCGTCATATCGAAAAAAACGTGGTAACAAACGCCGTGGCAAAATGTCAAGGATAAAGGTCCGACGGAGAATTTCGGTGTAACTGTTCTTTCGCTTGGTAAACAAACATAGTATAATAATACGTAGTAACTTTGTAAACACCGCACGGAGCTCGAACGCACACTAAGCTCCTTCGGTGCGAAGCGTGTCAGTGGAGTGGGGATGAGTCAGAGTGGGAACCGAGTGGGTACTACCGATCGTCGCGCGGAGAGGTGTAACGGTTAAATTTTTAATAGCTTATATCTCCTAAACGCATAGGCTTCTCAAAATTTAAAAAAATTTTTTTTTAAATATTGCATTGTCATCCAGTTCTGAACTATGTTTAAAATTTCAAGTCTCTAGCTCATCGAAGTTAGTTCAAAATCAATTGCAAAATTTGTCTCCCAACAGATAGACAGACAGATAGACAGACAAGAAAGCGAGCTAATAAAAACGTGGTAAAATAGCAAGAATATGTTTATCCAAATTTTTTAGAACTATTATAGTCATTTTTTTTAAGATAACGATGTATAGCGTAGAGATTTTCAACTCGGCTCTTTGTTGACTTGTGCTGTCTATGTTCCGACACTTTCTGTGCGCGATATTTTGGGTATACTATACAAGTACATACT
Source organism: Lasioglossum marginatum (assembly GCA_028455795.1). Lineage (NCBI taxonomy): Eukaryota > Metazoa > Arthropoda > Insecta > Hymenoptera > Halictidae > Lasioglossum > Lasioglossum marginatum. Next base: position 177,395 of record CM052277.1, read on the forward strand.
ATACTATACAATGAATACATGCAATATAAGCTTAGAATTACTATTATCAATTTGACATATATAAGCTTATCAAATGTGATTTTTACTGAAATATTGAATGTTTGCTCTGATCCGATAAGAACAGGACTTAGATCAAGCTTATAGATTTCAATGTATCGTATTCCAATGAATCTCTAGAATCTAGAGCACAGCTATTAATCATATTAAAGAATCTATAAAAAAATGTCCATAAATATATATTATCTAAACTCAACGATTAGTAAACATATTTATAAAACAGATATTAATAAATACTGTATCGTATTAGCCTGAATTCAAATTTTGAGAAATCTCCAAGGATTGCTGCATATGGTATGCTGAGAATTTAAACACATATCAATGCTTAAATTCATTCCATGAAAATATTCAATGGACGCAAGGGCCTCGGGGAGGTTGGTTTGCATAGTTCGTAGAGAGACACTATTTTTTTGTGCTTCAAAGACCGAGCCGAACGTAGAAAAGGACAGCGCGTGTAAACAGACAAAAAATAGCATACCGATGAGACCGCTTCATGCAATAAATGAAACTTGTTTGTTTTTACTTATCACTTATTTTTTTGCATCCAACGTGTAACATCTTGCGTCCATAGAATATTTACTGTAATAGTTTATAATTTGTACGATGCACCGGTTTCTTATCAGTAGCAACAATCAACTGATCTTAGCTGTGCGCAGAGTTGGGTAAAAATTTTATTTGAATAAAAATTTCGGATAAAGTGGATTTTTTCCAAGTGGGTTTTAAACACACTTTATTCGAAATTTTTATTTGAATAAAATTTTTGCCAAACTCTGGCTGTGCGCACTAGGGACCGTGAGTATTATTGCTTGTTTTTGTTTCTCTACAACTTACAACAGCTCGGTCAAGTTATAAATGTTAAAGATATACGCCCGGCGTTAAATGCTTCCGGGATTAGGGGAACTCTCTTTCTGCGTCTCAGATGGACGGTGGAAATATTTGACGATAATTTCTTCTTGATATCCTCGACCAATTAGAACGTTCTTCTTCCAACTTCTTTTATTCGAGTTCTTTCAAAGTACTTGTGGTACGGACTTTGCAGCCGAAAGATGAAAGTTTTGCCCGATGTATTTTTTTGTTTTTTAAGTAAACTGAAGCTGTCAGTAAACTGGAGCTACTAAATGAAGACCAAGGAAACTAGATGAAAATTTCCTGTGCGAATATTTAGTAGAGTTAATTGTTAACTAGTTGACTTAGTAATTAACCCATTAAGGCCCAATGTCGCGATAGTGCAACATTTCCTTCAGAATTTTTTTCGGTGAATTAAATTCATTATTTTTCAGGTTGCAGATATAATAAGGGATTTTAAAAATTGACTTAATATTTTTTTCATTACTGTTTGCAGTTGCACCTGCGTCTTATATTTTAAAATTTGCAGAAATTGAACTATTCCTAGAGCTACGATAAAACAATCTCGTTTCAAATTGTAAGAATTAATTTTTATATATCTCTTTGTGTCCAGACTAAACGCCATGATCAATGAAACGAAGTATATCATAATTGAATCGTGTTTTCCTTTGACAGTAGTAAATCGAACTCTTAAGCGAACAAGAATGAAAATTTCAATATATCTTTTGTTTAAACAGAAATTGAATTCGCGTTCTACCGCTCGACATTGAAATATGCTCCTGGATTACAATAAAAGTTAGTAAATACATGAATGTAATATTTGATCGTCATATTTAACGGAAGCAAACATGGGCACTCAAAGTGGGATTCGTTAGCCTTTTAAATATTATACTCTGACTGTAGATGTTAAACATTTTCTGGAATTGAACAATTTCAAAAATTAATTTTCTCAAATTCTCCGTCATTTCGTGTTATTAAAATATTATCAAATCATGTAACAATTATCATTTTTCGATTGTAACATCTATCATTTTTATTTAAAAAATGTTTCGTTGACGAACTTATTCATGGGCTAGGACAAAATAAACAACCCTTTTTTTCATCGACTATGATGGTTATAAATAAATAATGTACACAAAAATAGCTGTAAAAAACAAATATAAAAAATAAATAGTGCACGTTTTTTTTTATCGAATCCAATGATAAAATTCGATTCTCAGTGAAATAATCGGAAAACGCTTTATGCTGAGAATCTGCGAGTGTATCTGGAACGAATATCGCGGAATAAAATTATTTGAATATCAAGCGAAAGCGTGTTTGTCCAATGAAGAGCGAGTTTCAACCCGGAAAAAAAGTTTCATGAACATTTTAACGTTTTTCGAGTATTTTAACATTGGTTAATGACAATCTGCCCTTTAAAAATTGGTTACACGCAAAATAAAGAGAAATTGTATAGCAATATTAATGATAAATAAAAATATCAAAATGGCTGTCAAACAATAATCAATAACCTACTGAATAAGAATAGTATTTTTAGATTTTTAGATCTTTTAGATTTTTAGATAGAAAATTGTTTAAAAAAATAAAAAAGAAGTTTCTACCTGACTCCTGTTTGTTGCAATATTGATGAAGACCAGTTTTACTACTTCGCATGAAGAGACGCAGTCAACTAGTAAGACACGGTAAGAGTATAATCGTAAACTGTTGAAAACATTGCTCTCTGAATAATTCGAAGTGCATCAGAAATGCTGAGTGATGCTATTATTACAAAAAACACAGCATGTAAATGGCGATGGCGTTCGGTCATGGTAATTTTTCAACTCTCGTTGCACGCGAAAGGATACTTGAGCTTTAAATACTTCAGCTGCATAGCATATGAAGTGGTTTCAAGAACGGAGGACAAAGGTGGTCGTCAGTGCAAAAGAAACTAACGGTACTGTTGGAGGCTTCTTTCTTCACTCAATTTCACCCTTTGTATTTTGCAGCTCGTATCTCTTCTACTCTCTCTCTCTCTTTCTCTCGCCTTTTAACTTCGAGTTTCATCGTTCCCTGGAAGCTTCCCTCTTCAAATTCTCCTTCGTTGATCTGAATTCGTTGATCATCCTCTACCACCTTGTCTCCTGTCGCCAGATTAAACCATTCGATTTTGTTCTGTGCCAACATTGCAGCTGTCCCTCTTGTTTATTTTCTCCTTGAAATAACCTCCTACGACGAAAGCACTCATCCTTTGGTAGAATCTCACCCAACCAGGAAGTGGAACTTGTTTCAAAAGTTAGCCCTTTCTGTTCGAAGTTATTTTGATATTCTAAAATTTGAACACGCATTGTTCTAAGAGTAAATATCACGCAAAATCGGAGTAAACCAGGGACTGCCCTTGTTTTGCCCTCGATTTGACGTGGAGTTTTGGCATCAAACTTGAAGACAGATACCGAGCCTAATGCGGAATATCAAATCAAGAGCAGATTGCTTACTGGATCCTTTACAATTATTCACTTTGCTCTGACAGCTCTTGACCATTTCTTGACAGCTCGGACATACACTAGCGGACAAAAGTTTAAGACGACTATCTTTTCAGTAGATTATTAGAAATGCTAAATGTCTAATATTGGGTCGTTCGGAAAGTCATTTCGTTTTCTTAAGAGAAAATGAAAGCCAATTTTTTACCATTTAGAATAAGTTTTATAACATTTTGTTCTATGATCTCTTGCGATTTTTCAGGCAATTTAAAGATCCCATGCTCCTAGAATTCCTGTTTTTTATTAGCAAAATATTGAGTTATACGACTTTCTACGACTTTATTTGAAATGAAATTTGCACCGCATAAAAAATGTTGAAAAAAGCGAAAAAAATAGTAATCGATGGTACATCCTCTCTTTAAACAGCGTACAACTTTTTCTTTCGTGCACTACTTTTTTATCCTTGCGGTAATAAAAAAGCAAAAGATGATGGAAATGCGTACTTTGATTTCGCAAAGATGTGATGATAAAAATATACTTGAAAGATTAGAAAGCACTACAAGGTAGGAATTTACGTCCGAAATGTCAGCTGTCAAGATATACCACGATTTTGCAATCTAAAATAAGGTTAGTAATAACAAATGGAAGCAATGCCATCTCTACACGAAAAACGAGATGACTTTCCGAACGACCAATTGCTCTTAAGGGAGTAGACTCCTTTTTCCAGGATTGCAAGCATGCGGGATTTGCGTTCTCATTTCTCGATAATACAGAAATGGGATTTTCCAGTAGTCAAAAACGCTAGATAAAACATCAATCGTCCTGTTTTTTCGTTTACGATGCGTAATTTGCATTATTCGGCAGTGTAATTCGCATTATTCATAGCTACATGCTATTATAATGGCGAGATTATGTCAAGAGGGATTACTGCGTATAAATATACACGTCTTATTGAATTAGCAGACAGCAGAGGTGTAAAGTGTATTTGTCACTGGGAAATAAAAGTTCTAACTGTTGAATGGCTAGAAATGATTGTCATAACTTATTATTATTATTTATATTACACATCCTAAAAAAATGATTCATGAAAGTAGAGGCTGTAAAATTACCACAAATTTAATATTGCACTTTTTTTCCACGAAATTATCACAGTTTAAAATTTCTCAAGAGTGCGAAATTTTTGTTTAGATATGTATGCAAGGTTCCTAGGAAACTTTAGGGCGGTAGACTCGTTTTCAGGATTGCAAGGGTGCGGGATTTGCGTTCTCATTTCTCGATAATACAAAAATGGGGTTTTTCAGTAGTCAAACACGCTAGATAAAACATCGATCTAGGGCACTATCGCCCTCAAAAGTCCTGTTTTTTCGTTTACGAGGCGTAATTTGCATTATTCGGAAGCATACAACTGCGCATACAGCTATTTTCATAGCTACATGCTGCCGAATAATGCAAATTACGCCTCGCAAACGAAAAAATAGGACTTCTGAGGGCGATAGCGCCCTGGATTGATCTTTTATCTAGCGCTTTTGACTACTGAAAAAAACCCATTTTTGTATTATCAAGAAATGAGAACGCGAATCCCGCACCCTTGCAATCCTGGAAACGATTCTACCGCCTTAAGTGTCTAAGTTCAATAGAGTATCTCCTGACGGAATTCGATATATCAGACGTCGCAAAGGTGAAGATCTTAATCCAAACTGCATCGTAGGAACACTCAAGCACGGTGGTGGTTGTGCAATGGTGTGGGCATCGTTCTCGCGAAAGGACCGATTCGAAAAATTAATGGCATTATGGAAAGATTTCAATATCTGGACATTATGAAGGAAACCATGATACCTTATGCACGTGAATATATGGGAGACAATTTCCTCTTCCAGCAGGATAATGATGCCAAACATACCTCTAAAATCGTGAAGCAGTACTTTATAGAAGAAAATATTACTGTTTTACCATGGCCATCGCAATCACCGGATCTCAATCCGATTGAGAACTTGTGGAACATTGTTAAAAGGAATGTACACAAATATAAATCTAAAAATTTGAGTGACCTTTACACTGCAATTGAAACAGAGTGGAACAACATTTCAATAGAACAATGTGTAAAGCTAATTTTGATTCAATGCCACAAAGATGTGCTGCAGTCATTAAAAATAACGGTTACCCCACAAAATATTAACTTTTAAAGAAATTATTGTTACTTATATTAACATAAATACATTTTTCATAAATAAGTCTTAAATTAACGTCCGCAGCAAATACAGCGTTGAAAGTTTCATGCGCATTCTGCTAAACACTGTTTATGTTTTGAAAGAGTCTAGGCTGTTCGTAAATAGAGTGCGAATATATGTGTAAATATTAAGAACAATTGTAAGACGTTTAGTATCTCTAATAAAATGCGATAATCTACTGAGAAGATAGTCGTCTTAAACTTTTGCCCGCTACTGTATGTACCTGAAACCATAAATTCATATCTGAGGTCTCGGCCACGTTTCGGCGATTTGGGACAACTTGGTCCATTCTGTTGCTGACTGCATGTGTATTTTTGGTTACACCACTTTGTCCAACTGTCAGTAAAACACAGGATTGCGCGAGATCAAATCGCAGTGCAAACACGCTCTGTATGCGGGGCGGTGCTCGCGCCGAATCTTAGGGTAGCAAGCAAACCAGCCGGCTCGAGTGTAGGAGCATTTTCACACATGCTTTTGCACACACGTCGATCGTGGTTCTTTGACGATCACCTCACGCGACAACCGTTCCGTTAAACCCCGGCTCCGAATAAAACCAATTTCGCGCTTACCGGTGCATCGGAGCTCCCTCTGCGCTGCGCAAAAAGAGGCTCGATGAAAAGCGTCCGCGCAATAAGTCGAGCTCGTTCCGAGCAAAAGCAAAACGAAAGAAGAAAAAAAAGAGAGAACACCGTACGAGAAAAGGAAGAAAAAACGAAGCGAAGAGCAGGACAGCTGGAACACTGTTAACTTATAAAATCGATAAAGAAGATTGTGTAAAACGGCTGTATGCCGATTTGTGCTTTATTCATCGACCAGTAGCCGGGCTATTGAATCCAGCCGTAACGGAGGATGGAAATTGAAACGACGCCACCCAGGAAATCCTTTGGACGCGTTGTATACAACGCGGCAGCTCGATCCTGCTGGTGGAACCACCGGCGAATCCGATGTTATGTATCGTGTATTCATCCGGGGGATATACTAAGGTATTAGTTTCGTGTAAAAATAACCATGGTTCTCGCCGAGGTTACACGTTTCATCCGAGGGTTACATATTCACATTACTTGAAAGTGATGGAAGCCATATCACATCGCACTCCGGCGAGAATAGCGAGATAATTAAAAAATGCATTATTCTCACAATAACGATTTTAAGAAAATTATTATAAAATTTCCATCGACATAGTACAGACATCTTTAATCTTTCAGAAAAATATTTTTGAAGGTAAATTCGACTAGGTTCTATAAAATGATATTACTGCCACTACAGATATGAACCAGCTCAAAAAGAAAACCTGACGTAACTGTCTTCTAGAAGTTCAATCAGGAGTTAGAGATACAACATTTTTCTAGCACGTAGAGGCCAACTAAACGCATCTATCACTGTTCCAACTTCAAAATCGTTATTTTTTGAGGTGCGTCGTTGTTCTTACCGGAGTGTGACGTGTTCTCACAGGCCAAATTGATTAACTCCACTTTCTGAAATATTTTAGATCTAAGTTTGAAACTTAAGTGTCAAAGCACTTGGTTCAGTCTCATAACTTTTTTTATTCATAATAAATTTCCCAAATAGTAAAGATTAACACCATTAAACGACAAAATTTTGTTTGGTCGCCGAATAATAAATAATTTATTTCAGAATATATTCTGATTAACTCCGTACTCTAATGTAAATCGTTTCAATAATGAAAACCACGTTCAAAAAATTTTGTCGTTTAATGGTGTTAATCTGTATTATTTGGGAAATTTATTATAAATAAAAAAAGTTATTACTGAACCAAGTGCTTTGACACTTAAATTTAAAATATTTCAAAAGTGGAGTTAATCGATTTGGCCCGTGGACGGCTCATATACATATGTATATTTTGCGGAAATAGAATGATTGAAATTAGAGGTTTATTAGCGGTTAATGAACTTTTTCTGCAATAAAAAATATAATTTGAAGATTTGATTTTGATGTTATTACTTTTTTTTCACTTGTCAAATCGATTTACTTAGTCACCCAAAAGTTATGATATTAATAACGATTACACAAAGACTATTCTATCTTATTCATTCTACATGTCTTTATATGAAAGCTACATCTATATCTATGCATTATACAATGTTTATTTCAATTTTTATTTTAAAGGGAATTTTGGAAAACAGTGTATATTATATCATCACATTTCTCCACTTTCTGTTTTATGGAGTTAATCGATTTGGCAAGTGAGCCAAATCTTAGTTCCACGCAAACTGAAAATACGTGGCAATGTTAGTTGACAAACAGCTTATCATTGAATGTTTATACAAATGTTTATATCCATTTAACGTTATAAACATTTACATCGATGCAGTTATGACCATTGTTCTATTAATAAGAACTATTATAATATCTATTAATGAAGAACTGTTGTTTGATTGTTAATCAAGTTCTTGATACGACCTACGCGTTTGTGTTGAACATTCTGATCAATTACCGATATGACATTGTAATCTTGAATCAATGGTACCCGCTGCGATTTCGGTTTACCCGCGCGCGGTTAGCGCGTAATTAAATCCAATACGATCGATAAGAGTTTGGGACAGATCAATCGCGATTGGATTATAATTAGCCGCGTTTCCGAGGCAATTCGAATGACGTTGAACGCTTTTGTCGTGGACGAATAGCTGCGAGACGGACTAATTAACTAAGGATCGTTTACGATAGTTATGCTGTTTGTTTAAGCTTACAATTAGTTTCCTTTAATGGAACAAGTCGAACCTTGCTTTGAAACAATTGATAATTTTGATGAAATACAAATGGCTATTGGGTCGATTGGGTCTATGGATTTTTATTAGGGGTGGGCGGGTACCCGAAAATTCGGGTTCGGTTCGCATCGGGTATTTCCCCAGGTTCAACCCTTTCGGTACGAGCGCTCTGTCCGCCGAGACACTCTCGCTGTACCAGAGTTGGGCAAAAATTTGAATAAAAATTTCGAATAAAGTAGGTTTTTTCCAAGTGGGTTTTAAACCCACTTTATTCGACATTTTTATTTAAATACAATCTTTGTCCAATTCTGCGCTGTACAAGGCGCCGCTCCGAAAATGCCCACATAGCGTGTGTTCAGTCCTCTTTTGCATGAAGATTGAGATCAAACAACAATTATACCTGTAGCTGGTTTTTTTCAGGATTCTTGCAAGAAATTAAGAAAGACTTTTTAGTAGAATTATTTATTATTTAGGATTATTATTGTATAAGAAATATGGCTCCACTGTCGAATCGATGAAATCGGATGACGAAATCGATCAAATCGGTTGACGAAATCGATCAAATCGATGAATTGGTGAAATTGGTGAATGCCGGATATATCTGACGCTCGTAGCGGAAGGGTTAAGGGAGTAGACTCCTTTTTCCAGGATTGCAAGGGTGCGGGATTCGCGTTCTCATTTCTCGATAAATACAAAAATGGGGTTTTTCAGCAGTCAACGACCATTGCCTCGCTGCAAAAACCGATTCTCCTTCATCCGATCACCGAAGTTAAAGAGCGTTGAGCGCGACCGGTACTTGGATGGGTGACCGCCCGGGTATACGCCGAGGGTGACCCTCTAGGTACAGGCCGCGTGTTGTTGGTAAAAGGTGGTTCAGACCCCACCGTGATAAACAGTAGGTGCCGCTGAAAATTAGGCTGAAATAGGCTGAAATAGGCTGAAATAGGCTGAAATTAGGCGATAGTGATTCGAAACCCTGGGGGGACCAAATATCATTACTTTACAGTAGTAAAAATGCTAGAGAAAAGATCGATCTACTCCGCTATCTCCCTCAAAAATCCTATTTTTTCGTTTACGAGGCGTAATTTGCATTATTCGGCAGCGTAATTTGCATTATTCGGAAGCATACAACTGCACATGTAGCTATTCTCGTAGCTACATGCTGTCGAATAATGCAAATTACGCCTCGTAAACGTAAAAATAGGACTTTCGATCGCGGCCTAGATTGATCTTTTATCTAGCGCTTCTGACTACTGAAAAACCCCATTTTTGTATTATCGAGAAATGAGAAGGCGAATCGCGCATCCTTGCAATTCTGGAAACGAGTCTACCGCCTTAACACATTGACTGCCAACTACGAGATAACTCGTAGTTTTTATATGATTTTCAATTAAATTGGCTTCTTACACCGGAATCCTGAAAAGTACCGTGGCAGTCAACGTGTTGCAGGATGCAGAACATCTCGATTTTGCGGAAATGTTCGCAGTCCAGTTATCAGTAAAAAAAATGCACCCCACATAGCAGTTCGTCCTAGACTTACAGCCGTAACTTTGGCACACACACATTGGACGCAAACGAAATCGATGGTTGCACGATCTAACCGCATGTGCGGCCGGCAAACCGTGCCACTGCGTGGCTCCATGTCGCTCACGCTAAGTCGAGATGCCTGATAAAATCGAACTCCGAGTTCTCGAGGGCCCTTCACACGCCCACCTCTTCCGTATGTTTATGCATTCATACGTTCGCTCTGTGCCGTGATTTACCAAGGCTGCTTTCAGACCGATAATCTCCGGCTCCCGGTAAGTCCGACTATCTGATCGAAGAGGGCACTCGTAATAATGCAATTGTTGTAACAGGCGAAACTTTTTCCCGCTGGATTCCGAATCGTCTAGACTGTTTTTCGCTTCATTTGCGTTCACGATCACTGTGTTCCGCGTCGCACGAAACATTGCTGCACGAATGGCAACACGATCTTCGATGTTTTCTGCGAACGTTAGAAAACGAACTGCTTGCATCTCTTAGAATTAGTCACCCTTTTTTTTTAAACGCGTGCGGAAAAAATACATTTACGTACACCCCGAATGGAGATAGTGTGGGACTCGGGAGACACAGGTGGTCGGTATCCCCAATACAGTAAACGCCCCTTTACTGTCCGGGTTCGTGGGCACGATCACTGTTCAGTGCCTACCTACTCCACTACTCTTCTGTCCTTCTCTATGTTCGGCTCTCTATTGAAGTCTCGCTCGGCGCGGTAGATGCAGTCATAAATCAAAAATAGTGTCCGGCTACGATCACTGTCCGTGCAAAACATAGACTTGTAGAGATAGACTGCGCGGCCTATACGAAACGCTGAAGCTTACAATGGCGGCCGTAGGTATCTCTATCTCACTCGCACACCGATAGTTGGTGGGGGCTCAGGCGAAAAGGGCATTGAGGGGAACTGTGCTATACAAATTTTTTACTGAGTAAAAATCCCTTAATTTTTAGTTTCATTAAATAAATATAAGATTTTTCATCAATGTATAGAAGCAAGTAGGGGAAGCAGAATCTCTCTCCACCAACTCGTCAATTAGAAAGAGAGCGCAATCCCTATTTCTATTGCTCTCTCTCTCTCTCTCACTCTTTATACCCCGCGCCGCCATTGCAGGCTTCAACTCGTCCGTAAGACGGCGCAGTCTATCTCTATAAGTCTATGGTGCGAAACACGGCTGTTGGACAGTAAAGGGAGTTTACTGTACCCACTAAAAAAAAACCGCACGTCTAGGACTTTATAAGCCCTTTTCTCTCCCTCCAATGTCCTTAACCCTTAACTGGGCGCGCCTATAAACTTACGTTAGTGGGCGCATGGTCTCTTGGGACCCCAATGTTGATGGGGTCTTTTCTGTCCATTTTCAAATGATTTCAACAATGAATGAAAATTTTAAAAACTAAGTAGACAAATTTCATGATAAACACGAAGGAAACATCATTTTCGAGGATTACATGAAGTATGGAATTTGTGCTTTTAAAACTGGAAAAGTTGTATACTATTTTATACAACTCGAGGTCAAATAGACCCCATGCGCCCAGTTAAGGGTTAAGTGCAGTCATGGCCCCACTGTTCGTATTTCTCCTGGCTGTCTTATAACTCGGACTCTATCCACTCCTGTTCTTGGGTTATTAGAATTAGTCACCCTAGCGAACGGGTCTTGCAGTGATCCGTGACTTCTTTCCCTTTAGATCTAGGTATTTGCATTGTAATTTTTTTGCGATCCATTTCTTTGAGATCGAGGTTGATCTTCTTTTCGAACTCCATCTAAATAACTGATGATTCTAACTGGCTGACAAAGAGAAGATGTTTATTATTCTTGATCAAAATGGATCCAATCTTCGCCATCCAAGGATTAAGACATATCCCAAAGTTCGTCGGTGTGCCTTATGAATAGACACTAGATAAAAATGTTATATATACATGTTAATCCCAGTGATTAACACTAAACCTACCGAGCACTAAAAGCGATTAACATGTTTTAGCTTGCAAAAATGACGAGGCTCTATTTATTTAGATCTTCTGCAATTTTTACAACAATATGTGCATGGATACAGAATTTTATCGAATCAATTTCCACGCAGGCAACTTCGTAATTTCAGTAATTATGAAATGAAAAATATACACTTGACCGGCAGTGGTAGGTTTAGTGTTAAGACGTCTTTATGCACAAAAATTTCGTAGAAGGGAAAAGAGAATTTTTATTTTTTGTATGGTTACATTTATTTGATTACAAACGAATTAAATTTTATTTCATCTCAGCGTAACATTCATATTTGTTAGACTTCGTTGAGAACCTTCATCACGAGTTTGACTAGTCAAAATATGGCAAGGGGTTAAAAAAGAAAATAAAGTTCGCAGTTTGCTGTAAGCTGAAAAATGTTTAGTTGGCATAAAGATCTGCTGTCTAGTTACGAGTGTTCTCGATCGAACAATGCGGCGATGTCAGTTGAAACGGGAACATACAGACCTAACCCGAATAGAGTAGTTTTCATATTTCTTCTATAACTTTTTCTTGTTTGTACTCGTAGAACATACTAGCGAAGTTTGATCGTTTAAAACTGGGACATCCTGTATATCCGCGGAGTTTGACGTCGAATCCTCTGAAATGAAAGAGACGAGCGTCTTGAATAGGAGCGGTGCGTCAAGCTGCGCGTTCTTCAACCCTCCGACAACGGTGTCCGGGTCTACCTAGACCTATCGTATCAAAACATCTATGCATTCAATATTTGACAATTTTGTTCGAATTTTCAAAAAAATTGTTGATATTTATACTGTTAAAGGCTGCTCTTTACTTTACCGGACTCAAAATTTGTGCCTTTCTCCTATAAATTATTATGTATTTGCTATGTAATCCAGTAGATTTAGGAACTCTAGTTGAGTTCCAGTAGGAACTCTATTTGAACGGATACGGAACATCGCTGGAGAAAAAGTTCACAATATCATTGAAAAGTCTATGCGATTTACAAAAATATTTTTGCGATTTTTAAAAATCTAGTAGATCCAATTTTAGATATAAAGAAGCTTCAATCGTCAAATCTATGGTAGATTCACAGTCAAAGTGACTTTTCACATGTTTATCGTGTTTCAACTTGTATAAAACGGACAGAGCAAAATTGGAGATTTCAAGCTCTAAAACGAGATTTAGTGTTGTACGATTTTTTCAAGAATTTATAAGAGGGGTAAACTTTACTTTACTAGACTCAAAATTTGTGCCTTTCTCCTATAAATTATTATGTATTTGGTATGTAATCCAGGGATTTGTGCCCGGGGTCCCTGCAGATCGAAGTTTCGATCCTGTAGGATCAATGGTTCAGGAGTTCTGCTTGCTTAAAGTTGAGCATTTTTCAGCGTTTTTGACAGTACGGCGCCGTATTGGTTTGTAGTGACGATCGCGCGCCGCTTACCGAGCAGAACCTACTTGGCAGCACGGGCACCTGTCAAAAACACTTAAAAATGCTCAACTTTAATCAAGCATAACTATTGAACCATTGATCCTACAGGATCGAAACTTCGATCTGCAGGGTCCCCGGACACAAATCCCTGGATTACATACCAAATACATAATAATTTATAGGAGAAAGGCACAAATTTTGAGTCTAGTAAAGTAAAGTTTACCCCTCTTATAAATTCTTGAAAAAATCGTACAACACTAAATCTCGTTTTAGAGCTTGAAATCTCCAATTTTGCTCTGTCCGTTTTATACAAGTTGAAACACGATAAACATGTGAAAAGTCACTTTGACTGTGAATCTACCATAGATTTGACGATTGAAGCTTCTTTATATCTAAAATTGGATCTATTAGATTTTTAAAAATCGCAAAAATATTTTTATAAATCGCATAGACTTTTCAATGATATTGTGAACTTTTTCCCCAGCGATGTTCCGTATCCGTTCAAATAGAGTTCCTAATATACTACTGTGACAGCTATTAAACGTTTGCAACGGGGAAAAAGTTTAACCGGTTTCAATCAAGTCTATTGAAAAAGTTTAGAAACAAAGTTTTAGAATCAGAAACTTGAATCGTTTTTTTTACGCACACTGTCGGCTGAAAGTTCCAGGAATCACTCCGAATTCGTGGAATTAGAGATACGTTTTTCAAATCAACAAAGTTAAGTGACTGTGAGTAATTGCATTAACTTTCAAACGCAACGGTGAGAACTAGTTTCGATAGGAAAAATATTGACTTGGAGACGGTAGAAATTTTTATTTTCGTGAAAAATAGCAAACTATTCTTTTGATCGAAACATACAAATGTTCGACCACGGTTGCGTGTTTATAGTTCAGAGCGCAATGAATAATGTAGGAAGAAAATCGTTACGTATTATACTTCGTTTCGGTTGTTATCAAAGTAGCGGTATAGCGTATTCATTAATAAATATTTCGTAGATGTGAGAAGAAAGATCTTGAAAAGTTTTAAATAACACAACATTTCAGGACATTAACAAAATTTTCGTTTTCTTATTGTTCAGAGAAGCATAGCAACATTTTATTACGATGTTTAAAGTGTATTACGTTTATTGAAACCATAAATATTTACAGCGGACAAAACAACATTTTACTCATTAAACTTTCATATTATTTATATAAACGTTTCTTGCGTTTATTTATATAAACGTTTATTGCAATACAAGCCAGCCATTTTCGTGTCCTATACTTTTATCAGAGTTGGGTAATTATGGCCTTAATTACACAATTATTCGTTAATGAGTTCATAATTTAACAAAGAGATGTTAAAATCCAGCTTACGGTACGAAAAAGAATGGCTCGCGTTTAAAATTACGTTGACCCCATGCGCTTAGTTAACCCTGTTCTCGGCTAAAATATACCTTTGACATAATTTTAAGAAAGAAAGAACATACACATATATATGTAAACGGTCTATGAAAAATTGAAAATGTAATTGTGAAAAAATGAGTCGTTTATTATAAACATGGAGTAAGTCCATTTTTCATTAATGATATCTCATGGTTAAAAAATATTAATATTATTTTGGTTATTAAAATACTAAGATTATTTTGGTAATAAAAGTTTGAAAGTAAAAATTCCAAAAGAAATCTATTTTACTCGTGTCATTATAAAAATTAATTTATAAACCTAGAGAGTCTCATTTTTCTTTAAATTAAAATAGAATAATTCCGTCCTTAAAAAATGCCAAGAACTCGACATTCTTTATGAGGAAGAAAATATCTGTTAACAAATTCTTGAGATCTTAGGAACACTTTATAATTATTTACAGAATGTTTCATAATGCGAGACATTTTTGGAATTCCGCAAATAAACTGATGAAAGAAGTTGCTATATTAATCTTTTTACTTATATTAATATTTATTTTTTATAAGGTGCATGTGTATAGAAACGTTATCTATTAGCTCAATCTATAAAATCGATATTCCAAAAATATTCACGTACTATGAAAAGCTCAGCGAAAAGGCTGTAGATTTATGAATCTGTATACTCAATAAAACACAATAATTGAATTGTGACAAATTAATCCATTAATTATCCCTATATTATAAATTTATTTTTCAATAGTTTTAACAACTGTATTTACGTACTTGCACAAGTAAGATGATTATTTACTAAATCTACAGTACAGAGTTAAAAGCAAATTTAATATACTAACAATAAATAAAAACAAAGGAATGAATAATAGGTATGCACAACTGTGACGTTTTATGTTTCCAAAAATAGTAGTGGAATTTGAAATCAGTAGGGGGGATTACACAGGAATATATATGTAATATTATCCATAATATGTAATATTAATCATTTATCCATAATATGTAATATTAATTAAAATTAATCGACGGAATACATAATGTGTAGACTGCGGATCTTTATGCAAAATGAAAATTGTCTGCATCGGTTGTAAGGAATAGAAACTAAATTGAACGTTATTTCTTCACTTAATGATTTGAATAAAGGAGAAATCATATATTGATATATTCAATTTCAAACATTTTCCAACAATTTTGAATTTCATCTACTCAATTTTGCTTTATAAATGCATAAAGATCCGCAGTCTAATAATGAGCAAAAAGATCAATTTGTTTGGAATTTTCACTTACACTACTTTCACCTATACAGAAATTCCAATTTTAATTTTTCTTTTGTCCAGCACGGTGCACGTTACAATGTATAGAAAATCCGTGGTCTATTCATAATCTAGCAATGTCCGCACCATTATTTCCCGGCTCGTTACTGCGCCATTAACATCGGAGGTTATTTACCGAATGTACATCAGACTATATGTCTATTAGCAGTAGCGCGAGCCTCGCAGCTGTGCCCCTATCCCGACTACGTAGAGAATGTATGTATTCCCGGGCAGAACGTGTTCGCCAAATAAATTTCTCGCCCTCGCACAACTGTCTATTTATCTGTTTATTCTGCGCGATCTCTGCCTTTTCTCGTGTATGTACGCTACGCCTACCGCTTCTGTGCTACCCATTCTCACGTGGTACAACGGTACTTGTTTACCACTGGAAAATAGAACAGAACCGTGGCAGCTGGTAAACTGTGATTCCCGCGAACCTCGAATTTACACAGGTAGGTCGGTACATTCAAATAATGAGATACGAGTGCTCGGTTCCTGAGGAATAGGACACGACGAGCGTAAGTGCTCAATTATCTACACGGATCAATTTGTAGCAGCGAGCGGATCAAGACTCGACCGAAACCACGATTATTAGGAACTGTCGCGTCGAAGTTCACTGTGTCGAAAAATCTCTTGGTTCGCGGTCCAATTATCAGCCAAGTGTCTGTCGGAAATTTGTTCCTCGAAAATAGTCTCCCGAGTGCTCGCTAACAAACAGAATAGAAGTATATGTCCCAGTGCACGGATCTCGGTAAATCAAGCCCGGAGCTTTCGAGAAGCAATGCCAACGAACAATGGATACTGTTGGAAAAATGGAATTTCTGTTTTCTTTTTGATAATATCAACATTTTTAGCATACCATTTTCTAAAGAAAGTCCTTTTATGTAGCCCAGTTTTTCAGTTCCGTTTATGTAAAAATGTAGAATGTCCCAAAAATGTACTTCCTTTAAAAAGGTGATTCCTGAGGTCTGGATTAGGTCTGGGTTAATATCAAATTTTCTAAAGAAAGAAACGAAATGAATTACTGCGAAACTTTTATGTTGTTAATTTTTCAGTTCCGTTTATGTAGAAATGTAGAGTGTCCCAAAAATGTACTCCCTTCAAAGAGGTGATTCCTGAGGTTTGGATTAGGTCTGGGTTAATATCAAAATTTTTAGCATACTGTTTCCTAAAGAAAGAAACGAAATGAATTACTGCGAAACTTTTATGTTGCCCAATTTTTCAGTTCCGTTTATGTAAAAATGTAGAGTGTCCCAAAAATGTACTTCCTTCAAAGAGGTGATTTCTGAGGTCTGGGTTAGGTCTGGGTTAGGTCTGAGTTTATATCTAAATTTTTAGCATACCATTTTCTAAAGAAAGAAACGAAATGAATTACTGCGAAACTTTTATGTTGCCCAATTTTTCAGTTCTGTTTATGTAAAAATGTACTTCCTTGAAAGAGGTGATTCCTGAGGTCATTTGAAACAACTTTTTCCTTCGCGAATATTATCTCCACCGCTTTGTTAAGAAGTTACAATAAAGTCGCGTTATTTCTCAGCGACCACCTACCCAGAATTTGTCAAGTGCCTACCTCCTCCATTGAGGGGCAACGCCGCAGGGACCACGAAGTTCGAGCTGCCTCGGTCTCCGAGCAGTGTAAACATGCCGCGTAATCTGATCTCGGCTCGGGTACATCGGTGTGAACAACTACTAATCCAATTACAAAAGTTCTTTATTTTTCATTATTTTTTTATGGGACTTTCACCAACTTACTTGTGGCATTTTTCTGATTAAAATGACACTAAACACGATATAATTTCAACTGTATTTAGTTTAATTGACGATGAAAGTTTCGGGTGCAAGGAAGGCTAGCGCGATCCGTGTTTACATGCTGTCCTTTTCTACGTTCGGCTTCCTTTGTATTGGCTGAGGCGGAATCTGCCGCGGAGAACATTTTTGCAAACGGAAAAGTTGCTTCAAATGACTTTAGAAACAATCCCTTCCAAGCATTCACAGAAGTTACCACTCAGTAAAATGAGTTGCCAAGTCATAACAACTTGATCGCGATTCGTTTTGGTGGAAGATTTACCCATCCACCGCCAATAAAAGTAAGTATGTCCTCATAAAAAACGTAAACTCGGTCATTATTTTGGAGTAAGGTGTATTTAAGCGAGGTTAGTATCGAAGCACATGCTCACCTAAAATAAAACCCACTGGAATATCGTGCTTTTTTTAGCAATTCTTTACTTGACAGCTTAGACTTGATCGCCGAGCTAAAAGAAAAAATTTTTTCTTTTAGAGCTCTAAGTCTTTAAGAGTGCAATTAGTCTGGGCTGCAGTGTCGTCCTGTAATCGTCATCCCTATTGGAATGTACAGGTTGTTTCAGTACGGGTTCAGTCGCTAGATTAACACTAAATCTACCGAGCCTTAAATTATTTATACAATCATTTTTTATGAAATTATTTTTATTATATCAATAATCGTAAAATAAAAAATCTGGAACCGGTCATTTTGACCGGTGATGGTAGGTTCAGTATTATTGTCTCAATGTCACGTAACTAACCCGGTTACTATTTGTCATGCTATTTCAGAATTTTCACATAGTGATAGACAGTTTATTATTTTTTCTATTTGATAAAGAGGCAAAAAAATTAGTCGAAATTATCATTAACTTTTATACCATATTTATTTAATGTATACAGTATTATTTTTCATATTTAATCTACGCTTGAATAATTCGTCGAATAATAATATTTACGATCTCGATCGAATATTTTCCACTGGGGGTAGCAGGTTCGCACACAATCGACTCGTGCCAGTTATACATAGCGAGAAAGATACTCCGAACATGTAGATGGAGAAGTCGGCCATTTCCGGTCGAGATTACTTCGTGCAACTTGATGATGAGGAGTTGGCTGGTCATAATGTCACGACGGTGCGAGTTGCTAATGGAATCGACTTCTTTTCGTGCATAGAAGAATAAAAGTTTTGCCTACGAAGTACAAGAACAACGAATGGTTCGATCGGAGTTAAAACTTTGTCGCGCAAAAACGCATCGATTCCGGTTGCAAACTGCTTCACCAATTAAACACTGAAAGTTGCATTTTCGCAACGAATTTTCTTTTCTTTTAATCGTCGCGCGTTGCACGAAACCGTCGTATTAGAGCAACGAACAAATCAGATGCAATTAAACTAATTATATTGTCCAATATTACATGTTTCGATAATAGGAAAAGTTTTCCTCCGGCGCCATCATTTCTTGAAAATAGTGAGCTCAAGCGAAATTTTTTATATCCTTTATTTTTATTTGGTATAATTGATTTTGCGTCGAACATTTAATTTTCGAAACAAGTTGAAACAAGAACATTAATGTTTCTCGGATATCTCATTAGTAGATTGCGGATGTTTATGTAGTTTTCAATTTTTATAGACAAATTTGAAGAAAGTGGCATGAAATAAAATCCTATTTTTAGGGGGAAAATCTTTGTCGATCCAAAACAAATAAAAATTTTACTAAATTCTATTGGATTTTATATTCGAACATTTTTTGAAAATATTTATAAGCTATAAATAAATCATTAGCTTCAAGTATTGTTTATCATTAGGCTGCGGATCTTTATGCAAAATAAAAATTGTCTGCATTGATTGCAAGAAACAGAAACCAAATTGAATGTTATTTCTGCTCTTATAACGATTTGAATAGAGGAGAAATCATATATTGATATCTTCAATTTTTAAAATTTCTCAACAATTTTGAATTTCATCTTCTCAATTTTGCTATTAATGCATAAAGATTCGCAGTCTATTTATCATTATTTATAGAGTTACCCTATCTAGTTCAGAAGATTCTAACAAAAATTAATGAACAATCTTTTTATCGTAACCTGTATATTTCCCATTTCTCGCTGTTCGAGAAATTATTGAAATTCTGTTGACTTCGTTAATTTAAACTTGTTACTACGCGCTGAAGATTTCAAGCTGCGATCGCCAACGCCCGGAGATCTCATGTTAATTAACAAGTTTCAAACAGAGACAATTATCTTGCCTGGAAACTTACCTCGCAGCGAAGCTCCCGTGTAAAATTTGCTGATTTAGGCCGATGCTTATGCAGCAGACGTGTTTACTGCCAGCGTGCTAATCAAATAAGTAATAGATTTTCAATTAATGACGAATTATGCGCGGAAAATTTTCTAATCGAATAATGGATAGCGTTTTTCAAATACTTTTGAAAAACCTTTAAATTTAATTTTAAATAACTCTTGATTCCGATTTAAATAAATGATATTTAATATCAGATAGCGGATTGCTCCGTGGTGATTTTCTGTCAAATTTTCTGATGTTACTTTTTTTTTTGAAGTTGCACAGTACTTTGATGTGAAACAACGACGCGTACCAGTTGTTTTCGCGTCAACAATTTTTAACAGATAGGTCTTAAAAAGTATATTCGCATGCACAACATTATTGATTTTTATTATTCCCTCGCGATCGTTAACGAAAGAAAACATGAATATATTTACAATTCATATTTCACATGTAAAAATGTGCAGTGCATTTATTTTTAACGTATTTCGATCACAGGAGAAAAGTTTCGATAGATATATTTACATAGAATTACATAGAATATATTTACATAGAATTGTTCCTCCGGGTATTAATAAACTTGCCGTCGAATTTCACGTTTCAAATTAATCGATGCGCGCGGATACATTATGTGTTTTACAACATGGCTTGATAGATCAAAGTGACTGATGTGCGATATTAAATTTTCTGCATATTCCATTTCCGTCATTATTTCCGGATTTATCGGTGTAAATGGCAATTGATATCATGTTATATACTCCATTAAGGACATTCATCAATTATCTATTTGAGTTCGCGTAAAACCCATTACGAATGAATAATATCACTCTTCATTCTACCTTACAAACTATCCGTGAATAAACACAATTTTATTTTGAAGATATGCGGGGAAAGTGTCTTCAACAGAAAGCATCCGAAGAAGAATTTTAATATAGTAGTTTGCTATCGAGGAAAGAGGTGTTTAGGGTGTGTTCTGCGTGGTCTCCTGGGTAGTTGAACCGTGTATAGAGTACCTTCGCTGTATTGTTGGGATGATTTGATATTTTAGTATTATATTTCCCCCTCAAGCGTGTTATCTCTTCTGTTGCTGATGAAATTTCTAAGTTCTTTCTGAGTTGGCCGTTCCGCATGTACCATGGTACGTTAACTACAGTTCTTAATACTGTGGACTGTAGTGTTTCTAGCTTAGCACTATGACTTTTTGCTGCCACAACCCGTGAGCCACTGTACACTTTGAGAATACTATGGATTCTAACTTAGGATTTCACAAAGATTCTCCCAAAACGCACAAAAACGCTTAGAGTCGATTTTTCCCAAAAAAAGAAAAATTCTCTTTTATTAGGTTGTTGCATATGAAATGTCCGATTTTAGAATGCAACTCTTATAAAACGTTTCGATCAAGAAATGCTATTATAGTCTATAGGTTTATTGTTACTAAACGTACCACGACCGGTCAAATGAACGGTTCTAGATTTTTTATTTCACAATTAATAAAATTATAAAGATGCCTACATAAGAAATGATTTAATAAATACCTTTATTAGAGCATATGTTGTAATAAGAACCACGCAAAGTCTAAATAAATTAATTCCTATATTCAATTTTAATTTACATGTATAATTTTACTTTTAAATCAAGTCTATTTCAACGTCAACCAACGCGACTGTCGTGTGTTCCTTTTATATGTCTGGAAAAATAACTTATTGATGATAGCATTATGTGATTTTTGGACAAAATGTGGCGATTAATTAACTTACCAGTCGTTGGTGGTAAAAAAGTGGTGGTACAAAATCAAGATAACAATCTTGTAAATGAAAAACGTGAACGACCATAATATCTTATTTGTAGCATAATAGAAACTTGAAATTTGTAGATAGAAAACATTGGGTACAAAATTGCGTTTGTTTACTGTCAAAAATCTGCTAAAAATCGGACATTTCATATTCAACAACCTAATAATTTAAAATTAGTTAAGTGTTGATCTCATCTGCCCAACAGCAGAGATTGAAGTATTTCAAAAGAAGGGTACGGTAAGGGAGCCTGATATTGCCTGAAATCCTACGTTATTATTGTCGAAGAGTCAGCTGAGAAAGGAACTTGTCGTGCCTAATGAAATTGGCCCACGCCAAGAGAAGAAAAAAGCCCACATTCTCTCTTTCCTGTTTTATCCGCGTTGTTCATGGTGTCCCCTTAGCTGAAGGAATCCCGGGGCTGCCTGACGTGCTTCAAAAGCGTGCCCTCGAATTGTTTCGCAAACATCGCTGACTCTCCTTCGCCCTCGTGACATTCCCGACATTTTTGTGCGAGGAAATTTTTCGAGAGAGGGCCGAATGAAGCCGGCCACCTGTCGTGCCTTCACTTTCGTCTGTCGATCAATTCTGGCGTTCGGGGCGAACGAAATAAGGTCGGGAAGACGAAGCCAGCCGAAATTCCGTGCTTCCCGGATTGAACTTTTTCGCGTTTCGGAAAGTTCGGAGTCCGTGATCTGTCAAAGTCCGATTTCTCTTGCCGCGACGAAATTATGTATGAAGTATTTCACGGGGACGCGGATAAAATGTCGGAACGACAAGCTCAGAATGAATATTTCTGATCCCCGTGGCCACAATCCTAATCTAACTGGAAATACGATGTCTCCTCGTGCAGAAGTAAATCGAAACTACAGGATCTGATTGAAATCGTACCGGAAAAAGAAACGCTCCCTCGTGCAGAAGCAAGCAGAAAATCTAGGACGAAGCTTCAATCACTGATTTTCCGAAAAATAGAAGTTTTAATCCGGCTCTTGAAGCAGACTGAACGAGAGGGAGAGAGAGAGAGAGAGAGAGAGAGAGAGAGAGAGAGAGAGAGGGGGAGAGAGATGATTTGACTAATTATGTACCACCCTGAATTAATTGTGCAAAATCGTTCGATTTTTATGGCTGTATTTCAAGATTCATTTTATAAATATGATCACGCGTTTTATAAAAAAATTAATTCTTGCATGCTTGATAGTTCTCCTGTAATTGGGCCAATTTCAAGTACTTGGTTCCTACAGCGATGAGTAATCTCATGCATAATTATCCTTTCATTCGAGTATTACCATGTTCTTTCACAGTTCGAGAAATTTCAGAAAGCTACGGAGCAGTTGCGTTTTATTCATGAGTCCGGTGCTTTCTAAATCCTTGCTCAAATTGCAGCTTATCGCACTCGAGTCGAAGTAGTTGGTTCCGACGAACCTTGAATTAGTTACGTTCAAAGCCATTACTTAATTGCATCCCTTAGGTTTGCGCCGAAATACCGAAGTAACGCCTCTCTTCTGTTCAATTGGTTTCTTTATTCCGTGTACATAGGTGTTGCGTACGCCGCGTACACTCCAATTCGAAATTCCATTGATTACACTGGAATTAATTCTGGACACTTCGAATAAAAATATTCTTCATTTCATGTTTGTGCAGAAAATGTATATTCTGCTATGCTAAATCGATACCGTAATATATTTATTGTAATCTATAATGTTTATACGTAATATTTTCGCATGATTTGTTTTGTAAATGCTTTAAAATTTTATTTTTAAAAAATCTAAACTGTGTTGTTATTTTTGTTTCTGCGCCTGGCAAAACGAAACGTCGCATGATGTGTGGGTTCATTGTAACAACCAATCAGGAAGGCCTTGACGGTTTTTACAAACAGTTTCATCATTGTTTTAGTCAGCCACTCTGTTTTCAGAAGTGAGGACCTTAGTAAAGTTTTTAAAAGTATGAATAACGACTAAAATGGCTTCGAATACCTCGAAACGTGTTGAAATTGTAATTTTTATTGTATATTAAAAGTATGGCTGTAAATGGTCTTTTTAATGATTCTTTTATGTAAGCGACGCGACCCCCTAAAATTAGAAAACAATGATTAGAATATAGAATATGAATGATTATATATTAAACAAATGCGAAATTTAAGTAAAAATTTAAAAGTGTCCAGAATTAATTCCACTAGTGTATATTGTATAGTAGAAAACGAGGCGAGTAAGATCTGGTGTGGACGAATGGTTTCTGTTCATGGGTGCAGAAGAATTGTAAGTACCTGGCTGGGCCGTCTAATTTATATTTTTTCTCATTTGATAAATTTTTCAAGAACGGATACAGTTGACATGTTTCACCTAACAAGTACAAGTCTAATAAGTGACTGCGGATCTTTATGCAAAATAAAAATTGTCCGCATCGATTGCAAGAAATGGAAACTAAATCGAACGTTATTTCTTCCCTTAATGATTTTAATAGAGGAGAAATCATCTATCGACATTTTCAATTTATCAAATTGTCGAACAATTTTCAATTTCATCTACTCAAGTTTGCTATGAATGCATAAAGATCCGCAGTCTACTCTAATAAAACATTTTCATCGGAGTCGCCAGACTTGTGTCCCCACCCTTCCGCCACGGCCCGGTCACGTGACGCCTTTCGTCTCTACCGAGTCACAATATCACGTGACTAATTCATGCTCCCTCTATAAAAAATATATAAAACATTGGGACCAATGAGCTGAACTCTCGGAGTGCGAGGATTTCGAATGTCGAGCAAAAATTAAGAACGCAAGTCACGACACTATTTGCGAAAATGACGCTACAATGTAATGAACACGAGGGATATGAAAAGGGTAACGTCTCAGAGGGCTGATGACTTAAAAAATCGAAGCGAATCGATAAGTCTACCAATTCGCGAGGACTCGCAAATAGCTGAAGCAAACTTTGAGCCCCCGGCAAAGTTAGTTGGTCAAACTGTGTTGCATAATACACGAAATCTAAAAAACATTTATCCTATATAAGAGACGAGATAAAATTATTCTGCGTTCCACTTTTAATATTTTCAACGTTCGTATCACTTCGTGCGCAAATTAACGACGAGAGACAGGTTCTGTCTCGATTGATGAATTTAATTTCGCTGATAATGAAAAACCTATAAGAGCCACTGTTGTTCGAGTAAATAATCGAATTTTCGAGCAGCAGCATTAATTATCGATATTTGCCTCGAGTGATCAAATAATCTGGGGCTGAGCATTTCCAAGTAAATTATTAAGAAATTAATAAGAAGCGGGTACTTGGGAGTAACTATATGTATAAATTATTTAATAATTTCCAGAAAATTATCGAGATAAATCAGTCAAGACTCATTTTAGATTAAATCTATTTCTAATCGATTGAATAGCACTAACGTTTTTTCCTAAGCTAAAGAAGAATTGATGATGCGTGCACGTAGAAAATTGATGACTCATCGATTGCACAATCCATTAAAGGATAATAGACACCGATACCGGAGGGTTCGCATGCTGGCTTAGGCAAAATAGGATTCTACAGAGATTAACACCTTAAATGCAATCTCTTCATTGTGTTTATACGGATTCAAAGATTGATTTCTGCAATCGAATTAATTTGCGATACGATTACCCCTCTGAACATCTGAAATTTCGATTATAAATTATTGATCAGTTTCAGAAGAAAGACTGTTTAATTTAACATTATACTGTAATCTGAAGTTATTCTGAAGCATTTTTATTGATACTCACTGTGTACATGAAAAATGAATGTAATATTAGACTTAGTATTTTATATATTATGAATAAATAATTAAAATATCTAAGAATGACGGTAGGACTTACAGGAAGAAAAAAACTTATAATAGGAGCACTCTATCTGGCATTAGATTCGAGGGAGTAAAAGCTTCGGATCTGCCTGAAATCATTCCCGGTCGCATTTGTTTAACATTCCCTGTTGTGTGATATATTTCTAAAACTCGCAGCAGGATGCGATCCCTGCCGGAAATGAGCTCCCCGGGCAATTATTGCCGAGGATATCGCAAAATGAGGAAACGATGGGAATCGGAAGGGATGGGGGACGATCAAATGCTACTTTCATCGATAGCTTTCTGAAACTCTCCTGAAGGCAATTATTACATCGGAATCTTGTTATCCTTACTCGATAAAATACTTGTGAGAAAAAGTTGCTCTCGATTTCCAGAACACAATGGAACAGGAATTTCCATAAAGTATTATACATACACCTCGCGATCCGGATCGGTCATAGACATTTATGGAAGTGACATAATAGTGTGTGGAAGTAATTGGGGAAACTTTTAATGAAGTCGACGCCGTTAAAGTTCGGTCAGTGTGTTCAAGTATATTCCGAAGTCGATAATAAACAAATTACATTTCGTCGTTCGTTGCGGTTCCCGGCTTGACTAGCTCGAAGTTTCCCAGCCCCCGTGGGATTACGCTTCCTGTTTCCCTTAATGAAAACTCGAGCAGTACGTATTTTTTTCGCTTGATTACCATATTTTATAGGGTGTAACGAAACTCGTTAAACTTTGCCTCGCACTGCTGACAGCTGTTCGATTCTGTTTGGCGAAGGAGGCAACCCATTCGAGAACCTGCAACCTATTTTTGTTGCATACGGAATACCAAAAAAAGAATGGAAAATAAAAAACATTCCTATTTACATTGACATTGTAATCGATATGCAGCCTTTTGAACTGTGCCGGCCATTTCGACCCTCAGTCCCTCTTTGTCGTTTACGCGTTGTCCTTCTCTATGTTCGCAAATGTCAAAGAACGTAGTACAGTAAATGCTCTATAAACGCAACAGCCTCGGGGGGATTCGGTTGCGTTTATCGTAAGAGGGACATTATTTTTGAGCTTCAAAGGCCGAACGTAGAGAAGGACAGCGTGTGTAAACAGAGACCGCGCGAGGCCGAAGCGACTGCGACTCTGCGTCGCATTAGTAGTGGTTTACACCGATATACCCGAGCCGAGATCAGATTACACAGTAGAGGGGATATTTTTGTTGCGTTTATCGTGTACAGCCTTGTTGCGTTTATAGAGGATTTACTGTACCTCTACGCTTTTTTTCGAGGTAGTAACACTATGCGTCCCAATTTTTTCGTTTTTTAAATACGTGCGGACAAAATACATTTACGTACACCCCATAGGGGGTAGTGTCCCTCGGGAGACACAGGTGGTCGGTGTCCCCAATACCCACTAAAAAAAATCGCACGTCTAGGATTTTATAAAATCTCCCTCCAATGCCCTTAAGAGCAGTCAGGGCCCCACTATTCGTATTTCTGCTGTCTTGTGATTTGGGCTCTACCCACTCCTGTTCTTATGCGAGGGAAGCCTGTAATCAGTAGACAGCGGATCTTTATGCAAAATAAACATTTTCTACTCAATTTACAACAAACTGGAGTATAATGGAAATTTATTTTCTTTCTGTATATGTTTAATAGGTAGAAAATAATATAACAGTATTTTTAAATTCTTCTAATCTTTTTACTGTTTTAAATTACACCTACTCACTTTTGTCATAAACGCATCAAATCCGCTGTCTAGTAATCAGCTTCCGGAATTTGCTACAACTGTACTGTATCGTTCTATCCAAGCCCGTTTCTTTTCACTTAAGATTTTCCTTCGGGAACCACCAGCCTCCGTTGAATTCTTCTCACTCCTAGGCTTTCGTAAACGAGCTGGCCGTCGGCTTCGCGCAACGATATCGCAACCGGGCCGGATTCCACGAGCCTGTCACGAACTCGGCTTGCGGTACGTCGACACCCCTGACAACACTCCACCTCAGCGATTAATTAACCGTTTTAATCAATCGATACCCCGCTTCAAGAACACAGACACTGTTGCTGCTTCCCAATGATATTGGTTCCCTGTTGTTTTCTAAGCCTGACAAATGGTCCTGGACTGACGTTCATGCTGAGACCGGGCGATCCTTAAACTCTGACTCATTTTCATAGAACTGGTCACGATTCTGCGGGTTAGCCTGCGGGGATACAAGTAGCATGATGACTATCCGAATTTAATTTACTTTTAACATGGCGATGTTCTCGAATAGGAACGGATCTTTCATCTAAAGACAAGCCTTGCAAAAGACAAGACTTGCCTTGTTGTTGAGTTAAATCCATAAAAAATGTTCAACAATATTCTTTTATCAACACGTTGATCTTCCAGCAATAATTAATTAAAATCAAAGAAATTTATGTCAGGAAAGATTGATATGTACATGTAATTTAGTTTCTAGAGTGCGGATTTTATGCATTTATGACAAAAATGGGAGCACAACAATTTGAAGCAGTGGATATTAAAAAGATTTAAGACATCAGTGTATTATTTGATCAGATTAATAAAAAAATCGAGCTTGATCAAAATTTTTTATTTCACTCCTGTGGCTTGTAATCAATGCGAATATTTTTTATTTTGCATAAAGATCCGCAGTCTAATGATGAATATTAGTTTCAGTCTATCTGTCTTCTTTTTCAGCGTCGGATATTAGTTTTCGCATGCCTTGCCGGGAAATTGTATAATTGAAGTTGCATATGTATTTGTCGAATCAATAAATTCTTGCAATCGCGGTGAGACTGCAGTTCTCTATCGCGTAGTCGATTAAACGCATTTCATCTAGATCAACCTGAAGCGTATCGGAATAGAGGGTGGACAGCGTTCAGTTGAATATCGTATTTCTTTTTTAATCTATTTGAACACGTCAATCCGTCTTTTGAAAATAGCAGCGCAGCTGCGAATTGAAAGATACACGGCGAATCAACCGTAGAAAAATCGGAAAAGTGTAACTCCGTCAACAGATTCGATCATTTCGTATCTCTTCGATGAGAATCGAATTATTCGCACGATTTTACTGAATACCG
Source organism: Lasioglossum marginatum (assembly GCA_028455795.1). NCBI lineage: Eukaryota > Metazoa > Arthropoda > Insecta > Hymenoptera > Halictidae > Lasioglossum > Lasioglossum marginatum. The sequence continues at coordinate 206,056 of CM052277.1, forward strand.
GATGATAGGACGGGAAACGTTGTTTAATTCCCAGGCAGGGAATTATTGTTTCATAATTAGCAAGTTTTATGTAACATTGCAATGCCCAGTTTGCATGCAATAATTAATCTGTTAAGTGAAATTAAATTGAAAGAGGAGGAGCGCAATTTTAATTAACCGATCGAAAATAGGCGCAAAAATTCATTAAACGTATAAATACATATTATTCGTCATCGTCCAATATGATGATTCCAGGACTGCGTGCTAACAAGAAAGGAATATATTAGGTTGCAACGGTTTAATGAAACTCATATACCTAAATAGAACATACATAATTCATACAATTACACGCTCCACGATATTATACTATGTCATTAATCAGGAGCCCTGATCTCGTTCCTCTGCTGACAGCGTATATCCATATCAGACCGGATCGTGAATTTGACTGTCATTTATTTTTTGGATAATACCTGACCTAAGATTTAAGACGGTAGACTCGTTTCCAGGATTGCTAGAGTACGGGATTCGCGTTCTCATTTCTCGATAATACAAAAATGGGGTTTTTCAGTAGTCAAAAACGCTAAATAAAAGAACGATCTAGGACGCTATCGCCCTCAGAAGTACTATATTTTCGTTTACGAGGCGTAATTTGCATTATTCGGCAGCATGTAGCTATGAAAATTACACCTCGTAAACGAGAAAATAGTACTTTTGAGGACGATGGCGCCCTAGATCGATCTTTTATCTAGTGTTTTTGACTACTGAAAACCCCCATTTTTGTATTATCGAGAAATGAGAACGCGAATCCCGCACCCTTGCAATCTTGGAAAAAGGAGTCTACTCCCTTAAAGATCGAAGCACCGACAAGCACAACATTTATTCTGCTTTCGGATTGAACTCACGGTAGTAATGGTCTGTAACGACGAACAGCGAAGCGTTACAACGGATATTAGATGAAACTGCAATGGATCCCTCTTATTGTTGGTTCGATCAATGTTCAGTCGCTTCGCCATGATTATACCAATATGTTTCGCGAAACCGCAATAGAACTGAGGTGGGACAGAGTTCCATTCGGCTAAACCTCCGAAAGCACACCACGACCCATCTAACTATCCACAAACCCCAAAAACCGGAAATGCCTCCATGGGTTTTAATGTGAACTTGGCCGATGGTTACAATGTAATGGATGTCTATTAAACGTGCGAGATTCTGAAAGCGTCCTTTAATTACTGTCGAACCTCTCGTTGGACACTCCTGGCTCTCCCTGGCTCTCCCTGGCTCTCCCTGGCTCTCCCTGGCTCTCCCTGGCTCTCCCTAGCTCTCCCTGGCTCTCCCTAGCTCCAGGAGCCCCAGGGGTATTATTGGGAGTTGAAAATAAGTCAGCTGCGACGGCATTCTTCTCTTCAGCTCCCGATAACACCATCCACGAAGTGGATGTTTCTCGTTCAGCTCTAACGAAGTCGTTCTGTTTTCCAGATGATGCGGACGCAACGTGAAAGCGATTCCCGTCTGTCGAGCAAAGAGAAAACGATTTAAGGGAGCGGTTGAGGAACGATGACTTAAGATCCCACAGGGGGCCGCCGATGATCAACAGGAGAAAGAAGTAACAAAATTGCAAATGGCTCTGAGGCAGAATCGATACCGTGACGCAAAGAACCGTGAAAGTTCTCGAGGTCGAGGTGCTTTCCTCCCCGTCTCAACGAGCCAATTCGCCGTGTTGCTTCGAGATCGATGCGTGTAAAGTTCGCGCGAACTGGAAACCTCGAAGTTGTCCCCGCGCAGTGGCTCGAGGATAGGAAAAAAAGGAACGATAGCGATTGGTCGCACTCGCGCACGCGATAATCACTAGATTAGATCGAACAGCGGATTACGTAGTGACCACCAACGTACACACACATTGACAATGAGCTTCTTGAACTCGCTGCAACAGATGGTGAGCGACAGCGTCGCGAGCTTGGGCCTCAGCCCGAAACGGTTCTCGTTCAACCGAGAGGACTCGGCCTCCAGCGCGACCGGAAGAAGCGGCTCCACCGGAAGTGTAACCGGGACAACGAACTTGAACTCCATCGCGCAACAATCGACTCCTCATGGTTATCCCAAGGTACATCATCTTTTCTGCAAAGCTTATTTATTGAGACGTGGTAGGGGAAGTTCCCGTAGTGTCCCTTCAGTACCTCTTCAATTCTGTAGTGTACAGGGCCGTCGAGGTAAATCCGGAAAAGTCATTACTAGACTGCGGATCTTTATGCAAAATAAAAAATGTCTACATCAATTGCAAAACACAGAGTCCACCTAGAAAATTTTTTTTTCTTCTAATTATCTTATACAGTTGAAACTAATACACTGATGTCCTTCAATCTTTTTGATTTTCAATCTTTTTTTGTCATAAAAATACATAAAATCCAGTTTAATCATTACATAGAGAAAAACGATTCAAATTCAAGGAAAAAATATCAATATATTCTAACCTTATTTGATACAACAGTAGTAAATGATATTTACAATAGAATTACTCGATGTAGTCTCCATCAGCTGCTACGACCTTCTCGAATCTGGATCTGAATCGATTGTCCATATTTGTCATCACTTCCATAATGGAGGCTCATTTACCTTTGCCTCGACTACGCCCCACATGTAATAATCAAGGGGATAGCAATCAGGGCTAGAGCGGGGCCACAAGTCGGGGGACCAGTGATGACTTAGGTTTTCGTAGAGCCAGGCCTGCGTCTTCCTTGCCTTGTGAGGTGGCAAGCAGAGTCCTGTTGGAACTCCTTTTGTTTCTCGGGCTCCCTGAACTTCTTTGCTAGATCATACACTACCTTCCTCTGTTCTTGGTTCATGGTTAAACAAATGCCAGTTGTCGACTGATCAGTGGTTTCTTACTGAATGACCTTACTGCGAGCTGTTGTGTTTATAACTACTTTGTTTATACTTGATCTGTAGGACTTCATGAAAAACATTCCGGATTTACCTCGACGGCCCTGTGTTTACGAAAAATACACAAATTGCTGTGAAGCGTTTCCCATTACCTTCAGATTCCAAAGGAGACAATAAAGTTCTGAGCTTCGGCAAGTTTCAGTATCTCGGAGAGCGCGCGAGTAATTTCATCTATCCGTGTTTATTTGAACCACGTGACGGCGACGTCATAAAACGCAATGCTCGTGGGAACTGAAACCGAGAATCCGCCTTAATCCCTTTGGATAGGAACTTCCTCGGATAGGAACTTCCTCGGATAGGAAGGTAATTATACAGAAGTTGATGGGTCTGTTTACTATTTCAGGTAGTGCCACCTCCAGGCACTGCGCCGTCCTCCCATGGACGCTCATTGTCGACGCGTAGACGAACCCTCGAGAGCACTTCCTCCTCAGGACTGACGGTGCATCCTGCGACAGGAAGTGCATCGGGCAGCACATCGCCGCGCAGAGTTGGGTCTTTTCGGAGGGGTACCGGTTCCTCCGATCGACCGCCTTTGATGTTCTGTCGAAGGAGACCCTCTTGGCCGGAAGTCGACGTACAGGCTACTTCTAGGTAACTCAGACCTTCTCTATGTACCCGGGCGAATTATTACACGGTAGAATGCCGAGACTTCGACTTGAAACGACCTAATCCTGCGAACGAGCCGTTGGAAACAGTAGCGGGGACCGAGGCTAGTTGACTAACTTTGAACGTATTTAATTTTTACCAATGAACCATTAGTATTTTGCTGATTTGTTGTACACTAGAAGTTTGCACATTGACTTGGATATACAGATTTAATTTTGAAAATCGCTTTGATCGAACCTAGTTCGAGTACCCTAATCTAGTAGTTTTAATCAAATTTGGATTAGTGAGAGCAATAAGTCAATAAATCTCGGTTGTGGGGTTAGTTGACTTAACAGTTACTTTTAAGTGTCTAAGAAAAAATAATAGTATTGGAGACCGGGGCTAGTTGACTAACTTTGAACATATTTAATTTTTACCAATGAACCATTAGTACTTTGCTGACTTGTTATACACCAAAAGTTTGCACATTGACTTGGGTATACAGATGAAAAAAATATTTACTTACCGCCGATGTTTTTAGATTATTTTATTCTTATTGGTATAACGCGCAAGTTCCGGTCACGACAACACATTACATGATGAGCTAATCATTCGTATGTTTCAATATCGTGGAAAGCAGCATCATCTACTTTATAGTATTACAAGATTTACAAGTAGAATGGATTTGTCGACTCATACTAGTAACAAAAAAGATATGGGACCATTAAATATTATAGAAGTTGTAAAGTTCCTTGAGAGAAGAGATTATTACTACTATTAGTTCGAATATGGGAGGCTCTACTGTAACGGCTGCCTTTATGATCCTGACCTAACAAGGATCTTCGCGTACTTACATAACATTATTTTGAATATTTTGAGAACTGACGAAGAAAGGAACCTAATTTAAATATAGAATGGTTCGCGCGACGCTATATGAAGTGTCATTTTCCTATTACCACTGTATTTGAATCTCAAGCGAACTTCTAGTTATACCCTCGTTTGGTATATTTCTCCGACATATCGTTACCTTCCTACCACGTGATATTGCTTTCGTATAGTCGCACCGTTTGAGACTAGCAACTTGATTATAGACGACAGTGGATACCATCTTGCGATGGTCTCATTGATTGGTGTCCCAGTTCTATATTACTCCCCCCTCGCTGGTCATTAATCGTGTTCCTGTCATCATTCAGAAGACTAGGTAGATAGTGCGAGAACAATGATATAATTATAAGGGAATCAATGAACCGAAATTATAGGCGGATAGAACGTTACTTAATTAGAGACATACATATTATATAGAGACATAGGAATGTTTTGTGCTGGATAGGCAACTTTTAATTATCTTTTTATGAAATGAGACTTAAGTTAATGATTACTCTTGAAGGTAATAAGCAATTCGAATTTGCCTCAATTAATCTCGAGCAATGTTTGTGAAAAGCAAGTGCTTCCCTGCTCAAAACTACACATTGATAGTTTAATCTGTTTGTCTCCAAGTTTCTCTAAGCTCTCCAATTAACTGTACTAATCCCGTTTATCTAAGGTCACTTTAATTAACTGGCAGCAGTATCGCCGCATTTAAAATGTACAGTCGAGATGTTTGGAGCTTGAAATGTTATTTCTTATTACTATTTACGAATTTGTTTGATTCGAGCTTGAGTTCCACAGAAGCTCACTGCGAAAATGAAAATAATGGAGAAATATGGAAAATGTATCGCGTTACTAATGGCGACAGGTGTTCATGCTTCGTTACTGTGAGTTGCTTTACCTGTACATAATGTTAAACTATAGAAGAGCATTATTTTTCATTTTTATTTCTGTTTCAATTTTATTTCATTCATCCGAGTTTACAACTTTTCCATAAAATCACTTTTCATTTATTTAATATACATTTTTGGGACACCTTGTATAGCTCTGAATTTGATTAGATTATCGACGGTTTTCAAAAGATGTCGATTAAATACGACTAATACAACTTCCTAATTGCGTAAACAGAACTGTTTGGGTATTTGGGCAATTTCTGTTCGATAAGTTTCGAGTGATCGCGGTTCCTGGTAATTCGATTAGTTTCATATAAGCGAAACTTCATCCATAGGTATAATTCTACCTGATACGACGGTAATGTGTTTCAAGTTTCCAACATTGCTTTCATTCAAATCAATTTTCAAATATTTTTACCGTATCAAAATTTAATGTTTAATTTAATATCTTTTCTTTTTTAATTAAATATCTTTTCGATATTTTTCGTAGGCATCTGCAATGAAGTAAGTAGTAATCTGAAATACTTGATTAAAAAATAAGTCATTTACAACTACGATCCACGACAACAAAGAAGGAGGCATAAATAAATAAATAAATTCTCGGTGGGAGGATAAGATAGCGTAATTTACGAGTTTTGCTCACGCGAGCAGAGGATTAAATGTAAAATAAATGCGAGATATATATCGCAGTGCCATTTGACTGCCACACTAGCTTAATATTGCTATAAAGATTACGGCGATTCCTTCGACCAGTATTTATTAACGATGATTATTCCTTCACGACTTCCTGCGTGTATACATTGGTTACAAACTGATCATTCTTTAAACTAGTTATTATCTTCATCTACGTGTAGATTATAGTTGATGCCGAGAAGTGTACTAATGGCACGAAATTATAAACACAAAATTATAAATTGTAAATTGAACTGGAAATTCTTTGTACCATGTAACTGCAATGTACAATACATTATGTGTATATAATTATATAATGTACATAATTCTTAAAATTTTGATATTGCGTTGGAAAGAAAGTTCATAGTGTTTTCAAATTAAGGATTGAAGATATAAAATTAAGGTATTCATATGTTTATTCAATAACGTGAGAAGTTACCTCGGAAATGGCAAAAAGTAATAGAACAGAATGGAAAATATGTTATTGAATAAGTTTATGAATAAATATCTTTCGTTCCAACCCAATACAATGACTAGTCATCTAATTATTCAATTAATAATTAGATGATAATAGTTAATATAACAGTTAATAATTAGATGATAATAATAATTCAATCAATAATCATTAATCATCTAATTATTATGCTTGAAAATGGAAAGTTTTGAATATGTTCACTCAGGCAAACATTTTAATGGTATTCATTAGTAATATCGATGGTACAAAGATATCACTAATTAATAGCTTGACCACAACTCCAATAAAATCTTACAACAGGATTGGGACTCGTTGAACCGTCGCGTGATTGAACTCCCCTCAGTATGCTACTTCTGTCTGCGTTTAAAAATAATATAGATTCCTTTTATGAAGCTCGAGTGACCTTCGGGTGTCCTTGAAACATTCATATATAAATAAATCAGTACCACACGGTAGTCTCTCTATAAACATATGTATAAGTACCACTTTTTTTATGATTTCGAAAATCGTTGAAAGAAATCACTGAACGAAAAGAGCAGAAAATATCTAATTAATTGAAATCTTGAAATTAATCCTTTGCACACCGTTGTCGCCGATAATGCGACATTTGAAATACGAATTACAAAACATGAAAGAACAATTTTCATTTCGTTGAAGATTTATAAACTTGTTATGTTAAAAAAATATTTTGTTTTATTGCAGCAACTGTATTTTTTTTATTATATATATACATGGTGTTAATTTTAACTCGAACACCTAAATTATTTCCGCTACTATTAAAAGTAAGAAAAAAATAACTTCTCGTGCACAGACGTGTCTTGCTGCGGACGGCCAGCATTTTGAGCAACTAACAAAATAAGGTGATATTACTCTTTTCGTTTTATTACTTTTGTATTGTTCACCTTGACGCCGACTACCATATTGCATTATGAAAAATACATATTAATATGCAAAAAATACGGTGACCTTTAAAAAACCGTTGAAATTGCCTTCAAAGGAATTTTTTTACTACCATCTGATGCACGCCTTAAAACCATGTACATCCTATTTAGTTATTATTTCTTACTGTTAATAGTAGCGGAAATAATTTAAGTGTTCGAGTTAAAATTAACACCCTGTATATATTATATACACATTTGTAAGTAATATAGTGCTGGAGTTGGTGTACTATATGAGTCACTAGGCTGGAGTGCGAAGGGTTCTTCTCTTCAGAAGAAAACACAGGCGATGTTTACAATAAACTGCTTACTCTTTACGATACGCAAGGCAAACTTTAACAAAACTATATATGAAATATTTATTCTCAATTCACTAAAGCTCTTGTTGTAGCATGACCAACAAGTTAACTTAATCAATCATACATTTCTCTTAAAATCTGTGCCTTGCAAGAACGATCTAGAAAAATTATAGTTTCCGTAAACATTGGAGCTTAACGAATAAAATTCATAATTCTTCAATTTAAAACCTCTAATACCTAACGATGAATAGCTTTCAGGTACAGTTACTCGAATTAATATTCGGACGCTCTAAAAAAGACGATAACTTATTTAATATTGTACTATACGATTTGAACTTTTTTGGGAAGCTGGGGCAATTAGTTTGCTACAGGATGTGGAAAGAAATTTTTTCAAAAATTGCAATTGATCGGAATTGCAGAAGAAATACTAAAAGTTGCATTTTACAACATTTTTATGTGGGCCTATATCGAAAATTTAAAAAATACGTTTTGTAGATCCGTGTGAATTAAACATATTCTGAAAATTTCGGCAAAATCGGTCGACGTTGCACTGAGCTACAAACGTTTAAAGATTCGGCCTATATATAAGAATTCTTACACCTTTCAATGCCTGTCGTTTTTTGTCGCATCCACCGATTTTGACGAAATTTTCAGAGTACGTTTAATCGACACAGACCTACAAAACGTACTTTTTAAATTTTCAATATAGGCCCACATAAAAAAGTTGTAAAATGCAACTTTTAGTATTTTTTCTACAATTCCGAACAATTGCATTATTTTGAAAAAATTTCTTTTCACATCCTGTAGTAAACTAATTGCTCTGGGTTCCCAGAAAAGTTCAAATCTTATAGTACAATACTAAAAAAGTTATCGTCTTTTTTAGAGAGTCCGAATATTAATTCGAGTAACTGTACATGGTAACGGTAGAGTTAAATGAGCCACCCTGTACGTTAATATTGCTATGGTTCTCTCCGCGACACCATGTATAATTGAAAATCGTAATAAATTGTCGGTCGGTAGCTCCACGTGATTCGTGTTAGTTCCGCTGGGAGGATTCCGGGACATTATGCCATGCGATCGAAGTCCCAAGCGGGACACGTCTTCCGTTGAGAAGAAAATTCGTATTGTGCAATAGTATATAGCAGGTATTTACGTCGTACACCTGAAAGAAGCACCCTTTATGCTTCCCGACAAGCTGGAGCGAAGCCGGTATCGGTAAAATAAATTGGAATCGTGAGCAGGGGTGGGATTCGATGTTTCTTTCTAAATTTGTCGGAAGCATTCGCCGATGATGCAGCGGTCGATGAAATCGGGAACAACGTGAACGGTGATAAATCAAACGTCTCCGGCCTGACAGGCTGGAGGACTTCATAAATACTGGCGAAGAATGCCGGCTAATGAGAAACCGAAGTTCCGAGGATAAGGGCGGATTGATGGAAGATCCTTTGAGCGAGCGTTTCAAGGGGACAGTGAAAACGACATCCCTTGGACCCGTCCTGATCATTGCCGTTTCGTTTCTTGCTCGATCGCAGTTCTTCCCCACCCTCGGCTTAATTAAGAAGTAAACGAGATCACAAGCAGTCGCGAACCAAAAGCATAATTTGTAGAATCCTTCCTTTCTCTCTGACGACCCTCTGAGTCCCCTGTAATCGATGAACCTCCAAATTCAACAGCATCTAGTCTTTGTGCTCCCAATTGTTACCTCCAAAGCCGTACAAACGAAATGGGAACTTGGATTATCATGGTCGAATGAGAAGTAACGAATGTGCGTGATTTTTTACCATGATATTAATGTAGCTCTTTATTCTCTATATTTTTCAGAAAAAAATATTAACCCTCGCAAGGCAAGGTCTTTTTTTTTTCTTTAAAGACGTGTGGAAAAATACCTTCACGTACACGCCCCCGAAGGGGGTAGTGTGGGGTTCGGGAGGTCCCCAATACCCACTAAAAAACCGCATTTCTAGGACCTTTGGCCCTTTTCTCTCTATCTTCCATTGCCCGACTGAGCATAGCTTAAGGCCCCGTTTTTTGCACATCTCCTATGACATGCATAATTCGGGCTGGCGCCACTCCTGTTCTTGGCCTTCTCGCAAGATAAGGTCTAATAACACATAAATAGTAAGATGGGGTCTCTTAGACCCCGACAAATGAATTTCATAAATAGCCTCGTTCCTAATAAATTTGGGATAGAGTTATAGATTTTATTCGTATAAAAATTCTTTTCGAAAATCTGAGGTTGGAGTCTCCGGGACTCCACATCACCTTGCGAAGGTTAAAAAGGGCAAATTTATTCGCGAAACTATGCAATTTGGTTGGACTACACGTGTGGTTGCGGTTGCGGTTGCGGTCGCGGTTTTTGATCACAAAGCATCAATAATTTTATTATCATTTCTTCTACGCGGAATAACATTGTGGTTATATTCATCGTGCACGGAGATTGACCAGCAGGATTTTTATCGTTACTCGTCGTTAGTGAAGAGCATCATGGCGACCCACGGACAAATTACCGACTGATCGTAGAAAAAAAACTGTACTCACTCGGACGCAATCCACTTCAACCACGGAAATAAAATTAAACACGGCAGGTGCAGTCTAATAATGGTTGACGACGATCAGCGTGGCTCCAAGTAGTAATGATCGATGACGCGTACCGGCTTCCATTACGAGCGTTATTTTTAACTTTCACTCGGACGTGGAACGATTAGGACGTACACAATACTGCGTTATTCGATTGGCGAAACGGAGATGTGTAAATAGCACTATGGGGGCTAATGGCCACTATAATCCAAAGCCGATAAGTCAATTAATAAATATGGCATTAGCTAGTCAAACAAGGCAGGGTCGCCAGATTAGAAGAGGGGATACTATGTTAGTTGTATGTATATTTAATACCAGGGACCATAACTGTTATAACTAAAAAGAAAAAAGTCATGGAATAACAGGTATTTCATTATTATAAGTAACCGAAAACATTTTCTCTTGTTGGTAAATGTTATCATTGAGAGAAATTCATTTCGATCACTTATAACAGTTATCAATGGGAGAAATTTATTTCGATCGCTGTTAACAGTTATCGATGGGAGAAGTTTATTTCAGTCGGTCATAACAGTTGTCGATGAGAGAAATTTATTTCGATCGTTCATAACAGTTGTCGATAAGAGAAATTTATTTCGATCGTTCGTAACAGTTATTCGATGAGATAAATTTATTTCGATCGCTCATAACAGTTATTGATGAAGGAAATTTGTAATAGTTATTATTAAATAGTACAACTTTCAAATGATAGACAATCAATTATTTGATCAATTTTTTATTCGTAAAATTAATTGTTACAATCAAAATTTAATGTGACAAACAAACAGATTTTGTGTTGTTCTTATGGTCTGTTGATTCGTCTTGTTGTACGAAACCTTCTCAATGAATTTCACAGGCTTGCTCCATCCGAAAAAGAGTAGACAACACAATAATTAAATAAGCGCCGAAATGGATTTTCTCATCAATAATTATTACGAACAAGTGAAAAAAAATTCGATCATCTATAGCTGTTATGAGCGATCGAAATAAATTTCTCTCATCGACTCATCGATGCTTTGAGCAATCGAAACAGTTTTTCTTCATCGATATCAGTTATCGAGGAGGATCCAATTTTTTGGACACTAATAACTGTTATTTGTAACCAGAAAGTATAGAAACCGATATTTTTTAATTATTTTCTTTCGAAATTTTTTCTTTACATTCTGTGTACATTATTTTAATTATCAATAATAATTAACTTTTTATGAATGATTTTTATCGTAGAAAATTTTAGAATAACCTTTATTTTTGGTCCCTGTTTAATACAATGTTATTGAAAATTTACGTATCTCTACAGAATATGTTACATACATGTCCACACGTATGAAAAAGACTCTGTAGGTGAACGTGCTATATCTATGACATAAACTTTTAATATAACAATTTTGTGATGGATGACGTAGTGCTACATCATCTGGATCCTGAAAGTTAGGATTGCGTACTATACTTGGACGTAAACAGAAAAGAAGTCTTTAAGAAAGAGTAGCTAAAAGATGGCAACGTCACTTCGGAAAAAATTCATGAAAATTGTCAAATGTTACATCGTTCACACGATACTGAAATGGTATCTAGTTCGCCACAAATGTACAAAACCTGCCAAAAAATTGTATGGAAGCTGACACACTGACAGCTGTGAGATAGACATCTGTTTGCTGAACGGTGGAGGATACACTGTCAGTCACTCGTGAACGACACGCGTAAAACGAGCCTTCTCGCAGAAATGGATTTCTGAACCAAGTAACCGTCTAAAGATACCGTGTCACATGAGCAAAGAATTACTCGTCACACAATATACAGTAAATCCCACTAATATTCGGACACTCTTAAAATGACGGTAACTTTTTTAACATTGTACTATACTATTTGAACTTTCTTGGGAAGCTAGAGCAATTAGTTTGCTACTACTGAAATTACTAGTGAAAAAAAATTTGTTCAAAAATTGCAATTGATCGGAATTGTAAAAAAAATACTAAAAGTTGCATTTTACAACCTTTTTATGTGGGCCTATATTGAAAATTTAAAAAATATGTTTTGTAGATCTGTTTGAATTAAACATATCCTGAAAATTTCGTCAAAATCGGTCGACGTTGCAATGAGCTACAAACGTTTAAAGATGGTAAAAATTGCAGATTTTCACGATTTTCGGCCTATAACTGCAGTCAATCTAAGGATGCTTACATCTTTCAATGCATGCCGTTTTTTCCGCATCGATCGATTTCGATGAAACTTTCACAGTGCATATAATTGACACAGATCTACAAAACGTATTTTTTAAATTTTCAATACAGACCCACATAAAAAAGTTGTTAAATGCAACTTTTAGTATTTTTTCTACAATTCCGATCAATTGCAAATTTTGAAAAAATTTTTTTTCACATTCTGTAGCAAACTAATTGCTCTAGCTTCCCAAAAAAGTTCAAAAATGGTATAGTACGATATTAAAAAAGTTATTGTCTTTTTAATAGTGTCCGAATATTAGCGGGAGTCACTGTATATGTTAGCTCAAGAGTTCCGCAAAACGGCGAATTCGTGTTTCAGCCAGATTTCGCGACACATTGATGTTCTCGAAAATAGCAATAAATACCATCATATTTAGATTACGATGCTGGGAGAAAATCATGACCTAAAATCGGCGCTCACACGATGTAGAACTTACCTTTTTCTTTTATTTTCATTTAATTTTGTGTAACAAGATAGCATCCTGTTTTTGATGTTTAACCCCTTGCCATGCCATTTTCTTTACAGTTACAGTGATCAACCCTCTATTGCATTCCCAATTGGGGACTTAAATTTCAAATGATCTATAGTAAATTAAGTAGACAATACTGAAGACTCCGAGCATGTTGGTTCCAAGTGGGAACATTGTGATTATGAATAAAACCGCATATCGCTACTTTGGAAAAAAATCGGCATAACTAAAAAAATTGCGATTGTTTTTGATATTTTTATGTGGAAGAGTGTCACAAATGTAATTCTCAAGTCAAAGCCCTTTAGCTAAAGAGTTAATATTTTTTCTACAATTCCGATCAATTGCAATTTTTAGAAATATTTTTCTTCCCATTCTGTAGCAAACTAATTGCCCTAGCTTCCCAAAAAAAGTTCAAATGGTATAGTACAATATTAAAAAAGTTATCGTCTTTTTAATAGTGACCGAATATTAGTGGGAGTCATTGTATCTCCCGGCGTAGTGCGATCGACTTTTCTCGTTTTTCGGTCGGTGGCCCTCGAGTCTCAGAACTCGCGATCGTGTCATTTTATGCGCCGCGTAATAACGCCTTTATTTAAAATTTATTGCGACGCCTGACTGTGTCCCGCCATTTCTTCCTGTTCCGTTTTATCCTCACCGCCGACACATCCGGAAAATCCCTCGCCTCACTTTTCTCCCGGACTTTCTTTCCCTCGGCGTTCCTTCGCCGAGTCTCCACCGTCGTTTCGAGTGTCAGTTTCGCACATAATCCTGGCGAATTTATGCGAAGAAATATTCGTCTTCTTCCCACGATCTCTCACTTGGAGCGTTTTGCAGTCGGAACACGCAGCCGCGTCGTCGCGCTCTTCGGGGTTCGCCAAGCCAAACGTTCCTTCTGGCGGTGTTTAAATTGAAATGCATGTAATGATCCACAGAGATATCTGGAATCCCTTTCGACGAATAAATTCAGTCGCGATAAGAGTTCGCGGTTTTCCAAAGTCTCTCTACGGTCTACAGTAAAATTTTCAATGTTTAATCGTGTTGAAGTAAAACAGTTCTGAAATGAAAACTCAGGATCCAAGAATGCTGTTACAATGTAACGAATAGTGTATAGTGGTGTACGTAACCTCGAAGTGACGATCGGCGGTTAGAAAAGACGATCAGCAGCCGAAGCGACGATCGAGACGCGAGTCGCGAGTTCAGTTCGACGGTAGAGTCGGTTTAAGAAGGTCAAACCTGATGCAGTTATATTAGCCATTTTATAATAAAGTTTTACAGTTACCTATTTCACTAGACTGTTTGATTCCACTCGAAAAACCGGAGAAGCAAAAGGTTATTCGTAGTAGGTGGGTTTACGTGAAGAAATTTAATGAGGATAGTACAATACGTTTCAAAGCGCGATTAGTTATTAAAGGTTATTCGCAAAAGGAAGGGATAAATTATAAAGAGACATTTAGCCCTGTTGTTCGTTTTGATACGGTTAGATTTTTGTTAAGCATTGCAGCTCAGGATTATATCTCGGACAGTTTGATATAAAAACTGCATTTTTATATGGAGATCTAGAAGAAAATATTTATATGATGCAACCGGAAGGGTTTAACAGTGCGAGTCTGTAAACTATTAAAGAGTCTTTACGGGTTAAAACAAGCTCCAAGGTGTTGGACTGAACACTTCTCAAGTTTTCTGATAAAGTTCGGGTTTCATCAAAGCTCAGCTGATCCTTGTTTTTATATTTACAAAGAAGGCGACCGAAAAATGTATTTGGTTATTTACGTAGATGATGGGCTTTTAGCAACTTCGCAGGATTGCTTGATAGATCAATTCTTTGCTGAATTAACTAAAGAATTTAAAATAACTAGTACGAAAGAAGTAACAAATTTTTTAGGCGGAGAAATTATTAGATTAAAGGATGGTTCTATTTTTATACACTAGGCAAAATATATTGAAAGTATTTTACGAAAATTTAATTTATGGGAAGCAAATAGTGTCTGTACTCCAATAGAGGCAAGTTGGGATGCAGGTAATTTAGAAGGGAACAGTTGTAGAGTGCCCTATAGGGAGGCCGTAGGTAGCCTTATGTATCTTCAGGTATTTAGCCGGCCCGATATAAGCTATGCCGTAAATATTGCTTCGAGAGCACTAGAAAAACCGAGCGAAGGACATTGGTCACTCGTTAAGCGAATACTAAGGTACCTCAAAGGTACTATAGAATTAGGGTTATTTTATACTAAAGGCGGTAATTTTAAGGTGTATAGTGACGCAGATTATGCGGGAGACAAAGAGACACTTCGGGTACCGTGTGTCAATACGCGCATGCAGCCATCTCATGGCAGAATAAGAGGCAACAATGTGTATCATTGTCTACAACAGAAGCGGAGTATGTTAGCATCAGCTGTTAAAGAGACTGTCTGGTTAAAGAAATTGTTCCGTGAATGCGAAATTAATGTACATTACACATTATTGGTAGACAATATGAGTGCGATCAAATTAATAAAAAATCCAGAGTCTCACCAGAGAAGCAAATATATCGATGTGAAATATCACTTCATACGTGATCTGTATAATAAAAGCGAAATTGATGTAAAATATGTTAAGACTGATGAGCAGTTAGCTGATATTTTTACGAAAGCACTATGTAAATCGCGTTTTGTATATTTAGTAAAGAAATTAGGAATTATAAGTAGGGAGGATATTGGGAACTAATGATGTCAATTTTTTTTTGGATGTTGAGCTTTAGGGAGAGTGTTGAAATAAAGCTCAAACCCAAAATGTTAGGGTGCCGACTTTGCTGCTACAAGCAAAACGATTTGGGAAAAACCCAGGAACTGCGGAAGCGGTAAATTTTTTTTGGATCTTGAGTTTTAGGGAGAGTGTTGAAGTAAAACAGTTCTGAAATGAAAACTCAGGATCCAAGAATGCTGTTACAATGTAACGAATAGTATATAGTGGTGTGCGTCACCTCGAAGTGACGATCGGCGGTTAGAAAAGACGATCAGCAGCCGAAGCGACGATCAGCAGCCGAAGCGACGATCGAGACGCGAGTCGCGAGTTCAGTTCGACGCACAGTATCACGAAATGCCTGTTTTTTGGACAAAATTCAATAACTTTTGTTCTGTTTATGATAGAGACACGAAACAAAGTGGGTTTTTTCATTTATATTGAAAGCAATCTCAACATGATATTATTATAAATACAGTAATTTATTTAAACATTGTAAAACGATATTTATAAACAAAATTTTGTTTTATTGCTGGTTTTCGGTAGATGAATTCTCAGTTCAGTTCTTCCGAAACTGAAACTTCGTTTTAAATTCTTATAACATTCGCCTTCTCGACACACATACACTCTTTCTCTGCTATGTCTGCCGCAACTAACTAAAAGTAGGACTGTTCGCTCTGAACTAAACATTCTTCAATCATATTTCACTTTTATAAACAAATGTGTAATCATACTTAATCAAAGTTTACGAGTATATGGTATTTACAATTTTTAAGTATCATTATTAATATACAGGGTGGGGCACTATAAACAGGTCACCTGAATAACTCGCTTGGTGCCTAGGAGAAAATGTGAAACATGTTTTTAAAATATATAAAAAGTAGATTAACTTTTTTAATAACTTTTTTTTAATAACTTTTTTATAAACAACTACCGGCGAGTAAAACATTTACAGCATTATTCGGAGTGATGACCTGGACAACATATTAAAAAATCCGCGAGATCGGAGGGTGTTACTTTCTTGTCAATAATTGTCAATGATTATTAGGACATTAATTTTTATTTATTTAATCGTATCTGTAATGTATGTAATATCAAAATTCTTTTATTTATTCAATAACCGTAGTCGAATCTCATATTTCTACAAGATATCCGCGTATTCGGCTGCTGACCAGTTCTTGCTACACATTTTGTTAAATAACTCTGTTTTTCGCAAGAGTTCGCAATTAAAATTTATATAATATCAAAATATACTATCTTACTAATACAACGCAAAAAAATCCCCGAAGTGTTTTGATGTTTTTTTTATCCTCTTCTAAAGATTAGAGGAACCAATAAAACTTAATGGTTTCATTTCAGGTTAATTATTAAATAGCGCATAAGTATTACAAAATTTTTGAAGACGAGTTATAATTAGCCAATCCTTAGCCATCATTTTCTAAAAAGATTATTTCTTACAAACGTCTTTTGTTCATAACATAACGTAAACAAGTTACGCTATGAACTGATGTACTATTTCATCTCCCAAATTTTCGCTTACAGATTCGCTTGTAATTAATTTCCTACTGAATTTTTTGAATTTCTTTTTCAAAAAATGATTTATTTGGACATTTTGACATAGTATGAACATAGTTTTCAATCGATATGAAGCAGTGACTTTCCCAATTTTTGTCAAGGGCTCGTGACACTGTGCGACGGTAGAATCGGTTTAGGAAGGTCAAACCTGGTGCAGTTATATTAGCCATTTTATAATAAAGTTTTACAGTTACCTATTTCACTAGACTGTTTGATTCCACTCAAATCATATCCCTTAACAAATCGATTCCAGCTTCGACCAATTTAATCAATTGCAGTTACACATGCATGAAAACTGACCTATTTACGGTAATTAAGGGGTTGATACGTCTTTGAAAAAAAATATTCTGTGAACTGAAGAATATTTTATATAATTTTTTTTAATGTATACAGGATGAATCACGAATCGTGATCAGTAGAGATTACTCTGTTATTAGCTGTCCTATCGAAAATGTTTTTATCACATATACACACATGGTTTCAAAAGAACTTTCACGTGCTCATAGCAAATTCTTTGTAAAAAAAATTTGGAAAGCAATGTTTTGCAATCTATTTTGCAATTTTTTTAATGCTAAGTTTCCGAATTCGCCTTGAAATACTCTAACAAATAGATGAAAAAAAATTATAGGTGTATTTGCAAAAAATTGATGGTGACCTTGAAAAATCATAAAAAAAGGAGTTGCCGAAAAATTTGTTATAATCACGTGCGAGCTCTCCTGAATCCATGCTATACCTGATAAAAACATTTCGATGCTAAGAACAGAGTAATCTCTGCTGATCACGATTCGTGATTCACCCTGTTGTATATTCTATATTGCATTCTTTCAACATGAACAAACATGAAGGTAAATGTCACGTTTAGATGAGGCAGGTCGAATGACCTTGACCATGACATATATTGTCACATTAAACTATGAGCACACCTGAATAAGACAGTATAGTTTAATGTTGAATATTAATGCTCCTACTCATCATCGACAATTTCATTTTATTTTAAACATAAACTTAACACGTTAAGCGCCACGCCGAATTTGCGTGCCTTTCCGTTCAGGCCACAGTTAGCCGTCAGGCGGGCCCTGCCGGGCCGCTCGCCGATAGGCGAGCCAGAGTATAAACAAATGTCGGGTAACGTAATCCGGCTGGGGCTTGCCTTCGTATTTTTACCTCTCCACTTGTAGATAAGATGCACTCGAGAGCCTGACATTTTCAAATCGCAATAAATACTTTGTATATACTTTGTTTATATCCGTATAGTCCCTTCTCCGTCGTAGTAGAGAAAACCCAGAAAAGCGAGGCCTAATAACGCCCAAACGCGTAAGAAATCCTCAGTTGCATAGATATCGTAACCCAGTTTAGTTCAGTCTCACAAGTATGCAAAGACGGACACACGCGCCGCGATAGAAGAACGAAAAGTCTGCCGTCGGTCCGTAGGGACCGACGTGGCCTGAACGGAAAGTCTAGCGTCGGTCCCTAGGGACCAACGTGACGCTTAACGTGTTAAAAAATGATGCGACGTTTATAGCAATCGTGAGTGAATTGTTATCAGGAATACATGCATTTAGCTGGCTAAGAGCGGTCTTAAATCTGCTGAAAACCTGCTGAACCGCGGGCCTGTTACGATCCATTTAATTGAATTTATCTGAGAGGAAGCTTCAATAAATGCAACGAAGCTTTCTGCTCTTCCAGAAGTTTCCTTCGTCTTTCAAAGTTTCCCTTGGAAAAGTGAACTACGCGAAAGCATTATTTCGTTAATTACTACGAAACGCACGGCATTGAAACTATCGGTGTCGAAAATACAGGTCACCGAAACGTTCCGGCGTAATACGCCCCGTATTGCCTCTAGGCGAAGTCCTGCGTACCTTGCGCAAGGATTCAGCACAAGGACGAAGCGTTTCAATAATAAACGAGATCAAATAATAATGCGATCTAATAATTCGCGAGTTAGGTCTTCGAACTACGGAGTCCAGCCAATTGTTGCCGGTTAGAGCTTCGTTACCGATGCAGTTACAGAAACGTGTCAAAGAAAATTCAGGACTCAAAGAGTACCATGCAATGTACAACCTGTACAACCTGCAATTGCATTATTCTTTTAACCCCTTAGTAGAAATGAAAAATATTTTTAGATTAAAAATCACGAAATAGTTAAAATGATACCAATTTCACAAGAGTACAATATAATATCCCTTTAGTTGATTTTAATTCAATTTGAATTCAAACATATCCTTTTGCACACATATTCTACGTCACTCTATGTGTAAATGTATTTTGTTAAATGAAAAATATTTTTAGATTAAATATCACAAAATGGTTAAAATGATACCAATTTCAGAAAAGTGTACAATATATTCTCTTTAGCTAATTTTACCAATTCAAACAAATTCTTCTGCATACTGCGAATGCCAAAAAATCGATTTTTTGAAAATGAGAAACGAGAATACCCTTTTAAAGTCAACGGTGAGCACAAAAATTGTGTATAAAGGATCGTAAACATGGAGGGAATCTTGATAAATTCAGTGAAAATTAGGTTGAATGTACGGCTCCAGGGAATGACGACAGTTTTTCCGGTGAATTTTCCTCGTAAAAATGATATAATAGCATTGCGACGTGTAGCGCCTACCGGAAAATGGTCTAATAGACAGCGGCGAATCGGTACTCGTATATCGCGGTAGAATTCGCAACACGTCGTGGCCTTAATTGCAAATTAGCAGGGGACCGATATTGCCTTGGCCACTCGCCAACTTGCAAGTTCGAAGATAGAGTGATAGTGAGCTGGGATGATGGGGTCTTTGAAAAAACCGAGGAATATATCGCGGAGTTGTATATATTTGCTTTAATAAAGCCGGAGCCACGCAGCGTCGGAATTAAAATGGTGGCTCGATTCCCGCTGTCGAGCATGTGGGATGTTTTATGTTTCGACAGCTAAATCGTCAGAAAATTATAACTCAATAGTAACCAAAATAAATTGAAAATTTGACAGAACATAAAGCAGAAATAGTCATCGTGAACACAAATGTCCGTTCAATCTCGATCCAATAAAAGTTTTAATGGCGAGCATAAATTCAAAAATGAAAAATAAATAGACTAGAATTATTTTATATAAAAAATGAATTGACTTGAACTATTTTTATTTTGTTTGAAAATCCGCAGTCTAGTAATAAATCCTGGATGGACAAAAATTTATGAATGAAAATTAGTTGACATTACCAACAGCTCGAGAAAATAAAAATGCCACCAATTACACAGACGCGCCCGTAGATCGGTGGAAGCCGACTGAAATGAAGATGAATGTCGGCGGTGCATGGTCCTCCGGAACTGTGATTCTTCACTGTTTATATCGCGCGGCCATTTGCATTCTAATTGCGTTTCGCAAACTCCCCAATGCTAAATTTCTATCTCTGCCACAACAACAATCGTCAAAAGGGCAAATCCTCTGAAATTGAATTATTACCGGAATAGAATATTGGCCAGAGTTAATTGTTTTCTGCCACGAATTCCCGTTATAATTACAGAGGTTATGTACGATGCAAGAAACATTTATTCTATCCGTCACGGAGAATTTGTGCACAGTAAATTGCAAAATGCAACTGCACTGTATCAAATTGTAGTAAACATTCGATATTTATTTTTATTTTTGGAAAACCTTTTTAATTTGATATTGTCGAAGTCTTTCCATTGCAATTGAAGAGGTTATGCACAATAAGAAACATTTATTCTATCGGTCACGGAGAATTTGTGCAGAGTAAATTGCAAAATTCAACTGCACAATACCAAATTACTACAATACAAACTAGTACTTTCGAATAATGCGCTTTAAGTGAGAGAACGAAATGTATATATGCGATAAATTCGCAGTGAATTCGCCAGGATTCTGATACTATTATATTTTCCGTCACGTGCTTCCACATACATCGACGGCAGCTTAAATCACGTATCTCCGGGGCGCGGATTTATACAGGCCGGAAATTCTAATCCCAATTTCAATCTGTAGGCGCGCGTCATGAAATCGTGCAATAAATTTCAACGCTGTGATTCGTTACCCCGGGTTGCCGTCATTATAAAGCAATATTATTTGTTCCGAAAAACAGGGTTTCAAACTACTGAAATAAGGAGGTAGAAGTTACGAACTTTTCTAAACGGCTGATAACGAAGACCAATTAACAAACATTAATGATATTATCACACTGAAAAAAATTTTTCAATGTTTTTATAGAGGTCTCAACTTGAAGAATTTTTTAAGATAATACGATTAGTTTCTCACCCGGTACATGTCATACTAATGACTAGACTGCGGATCTTTATACAAAATAAAAAAATGTTTGCGCCGTTTGCAAGATACAGGTGCGGAATATAAAAAATTTTTTCATCTTTTAATTATCTTATTAAGCTGAAACTATTAAACTGATGCCCTTAAATCTTTTTAATATGACCACTGCTTTAAATTGGGCGTAGCCATTTTTATCATAAATGCATAAAATCCGCAGTCTACTAATGACCTTCGAAAAGAGAAGCTTTGAGCTTTGGAACACACAACTCCAAATTTCCCGAAGTCAAATATCGACAATTTTTCCAGAATCGAAAATTCGGTGTTCAAATTTTGTACTTTCCGGATCCGCTGTATTCTATTTCTTCTTTTAACTGCAATATGCTCGGAAGAGTTTCACAAGCTGTACCGTTCTGTTGTGTTGCGGAAGAAAATGTTGTTACTAAAGAATTCCCTTCCCGGTTGTAGAAAATGTCCGTGGCTCCCTCACTGACAGAACTTTTCTGCGGAGTTTACGGTTTGTTTTACAACTGTACTCGAATTTTACTGGAAACTCATTTTCCGATACCGCGGCGCATATAAATGCAAATGTGCGATGTAAAGTACGAAGTGGACTAGCATCGAGGCCGATAATTCCTAGCGAAATTGTCGCTGAACGCCAGATACAAAATTCGTTCCTCGTGGTTCACCGGACGACGTGGAAAAACAGTTTTACAACTTACATAGAATCTGACGCGTTTCGTCTGTCGTGTATGTGTGTGTCACGATGTCACGTGTCATGATGTCATGTAAAGTCGCGATATTTTGCCAAAGGCTGTGTTCTGCACGGAGAAATATCGTGTAGAGACACTATCTTTTTATGACTGCGTTTACCGCGCCGACTGCGCCGAGAGTACAAACGAAGCCGAACGTAGAAGCGGACATCATGTAAATAAGGATCGCGCGGCCGAAGCGTATCGGTGTGAATCACTACTAATCCAATTACAAAACTTCTTTATTCTTCATTATCTTTTTATGGGACGTTCACCAACTTATTTCTGGCATTTTTCTGATTAAAATGACCCCAAACACGATATAATTTCAACTGTATTTAGTGGTTTAATCGACGATAAAAGTTTCGAATGCAACGAGGAACAGCATGTGGGAAATTCTTTGAACTGTGCCGGCGATGGCGACTGTCCGCGTGTCTTTCTTCCCCATATGCAGTCCTTCCTTGCGCCCGACACTTTCATCGTCAATTAAACCACTAAATACAGTTGAAATTAGATCGTGTTTAGTGTCAATTTAATCAGAAAAATGCCAGAGATAAGTTGGTGAAAGTCCCATAAAAAATAATTAAAATTATAGAAGTCTTGTAATTGGATTAGTAGCGGTTCCCACCGATATACCCGAGCCGAGATCAATCATCGCCGCCCTGTGGCGTTGGCCAGCAGTAGAGTGGGTAGGCACTAGACAAATTCTGGGTAGAAGGTCGCGGAGAAATATCGCGACTTTGCTGTATCTGGCGACTCGGGCGTGATCGTTACAGCTTCGTCTGTCAGATTAACTCCTGGCCATACCTTTTCTTTTACAGTTACAGTGACTAGAACGTCTTTATCTCGAAAAATATCGTAGAAGAGAAGGAGCAATTTATATATTTTGTATGGCTACATTTATTTTAATGCTTAAATATTGATTACAAACGAATTACATTTTATTTCATCTAAAATGAAACGCGTAACATTCATATTTGTTAGACTTTGTTAAAAACCTTCGTCACGAGTCTGGCTCGTCAAAATACGGCAAGGGGTTAAATATGGCCTGTGTTTCTTTCGGATAATTGTTCCGAAATCCATCTACAGAAGTTAAGTTGAAGAGACTTTAACTGGAATTGCTATGATTTTGTCCAGGTGTGTACTCATCAATACGTCTTTTGTTCGTTGACCTTTGCCCGGATTGGAGGTTTAATTTCTCAGATTCGTTTGATTTTGTTCGAGCGAGTGAGATACAGTCTAGTTGCTCCTTTTTGAGGTTACCATCTACACCGACACAAAGGGATAGACGGCAAGGTTGTGGTTTCCAAACTCGGCGGCTTTTCAGGTCATCGAGTTTATAAACCCAAGCGCAGGAGCTTAGTTAGTGTACTAGAATCTCCGCAACATAGGCGGTTGCGGTGATACTACAACTGATCAAGAGGTGACCGTGAGAAATAAATGGGACATACAAAATTAAATTATTTTTGTAACACGCTTCGGGATAGTAGTGCTCGAAATCGATCAGGGGAAATTTTTTTTTTTATTGAGCATTTCAGATCTCAACTGAGATCTATTTCTGCTGCACTAAGGTAAATTACAGTAAATATATATTCATATATACCTAGTCTACTTTAAATCAAATTAAATTCGTAGTTTACAATTTTTCAGGAAATTAAAAATAAGAAAACAAGCTTATCACCGGAAAATTGAAATGCTACTTCGTCGTAGCTTCGAGCAGGATTGTTTTTAGCCACTTTGTTGCTAACACTAAGTTCTGCGTAATAGTGTACCAACAGTGAGCACTCGTGTCATAGAAATAATTCTTAACCCTTTCGATTACGAATTATTTATTCCTGGAAAAAAATCATGGTTTTGCTAAGTAGTTCTTTGAATTAAATTATGATTTTTTTATGTCCTTATATGAGGACGCCATGACCTAACGGGTTAAAGTTGGCAATTTGACTTTGTTAAATTCTCAAGAACTAAGGGTGGCGTGGAAAAAAAAGATTTTTTCAAAATCTGGCAACGTCGGAGCGTAAGAAGGATTAATCTATGTATTGAGCAAGTGTGTTTTTAGATAACGTAAAGTTGAAATCTATAAGTTTTAATTCCGTAACCAATTTTTCGTATTCTAAATTCTTACAACAATTTTAATGCCAGAACCGACAGAAAGTTCACTATGGAACTAATTAAATAGATATCAAGCTGAGTCATCTCCCCTTAATGCTCGGCAAATTTTCTTGGCAGTTTTACAGGACAATTCCCTTTCCGATTTCTTCCGCTCGCGAAAGAAATAGGGGAGACTGTTTTCTCGGGAGCAGCACAGTCTCATAATTCCGGAGTTTCGTTTCCAGTTGTACGAAATTAAATTACGCTGATTAACCACTGCATTTTGCCGTGTTTCGTTCGCTCGTCATTGGCTTCTTCATCCAAAAAGCCTCCGGTAACTGGATTGCGTGAGCCTATTATGCCGCTTAACTTTGTTGCGTATACATGAAATAATTGTTACTCAACTTTTTAGCAGTTGATACACGTATTCAAACATGGCACAGATTAATTTAAATTAATTTGGATATTTACGTTCATAATATTCTTCCAGCAATACGTACAGAATTGCTTTCGAGTCAACATTCTGTAGATCATTTCTAGATCTGTAGAAAAATTTCCAAAAAATGCTAGAAAATAAAATCCCACAGAATTTAGTACGATCTTTATTTATTTCAGATCTACACAAAGGCGACTACCACTGAAAATAACATTTTACATGATTCCACTTTCTTAAAATTCGCCTACAAAAATTGAAAATTGCATAATCATCCGCAGTCTATTCATTAATATTATTTTCAGAACTAGAATCACCAGATTGAGACTTGTCTCCTACTCTACTCTTCCCCTTCTACAATGTTGTTCCCCCACGCTTCCGCCACGGTCACGTGACGCGTTCGGTCTCTGTCGTGAATGTGTCACACTGTCATTCTGGGCCGTTCTTAATTCTGATAACAAGAAACGCGAAAAACATTTTTTGATTTTATGCATTTATAAGAAAAGTGAATAGGTGTAATTTAAAACAGTGAAAACATTAGAAGAATTTAAGAATTCTGTTATATTATTTTCAACCTTGAATCCATATTGACAAAGAAAATAAATTTCTGTTTCACTCCAGTTTGTTATAATTCAGGTAAGACATTTTTATTTTGCATAAAGATCCGCTGTCTACATATGACTAATCCGGTACTAGCAGAGAGAGGGTAACTTTTTTCCTCCTCGATTCGAGTCAATTCTCCTGATCTGGTGGAAGTAAAGTGTTATTTTGATGAATAGCTTCTCGAAACAGTTTCCAATGGAGAGGAAGGTATTCGACAATTGGTTCGAATTTTTCAAAGTTCTCCGTGGGACCTTCGGAAGCAACTGCAAGCCACTCACGTACTCCACGGGAAAATTTACGTCGTTTCAGTGGCAGCTGAATCCTCTTTCGCGGAATAATGGCGGTAAAATATATTCTCTCATGATTCTCCGTGAAAATATCCATAGTAAATAAGAAATTCTGCAGCCCCCGGAAGAAATTACACAAAGAACGCCTCAACGATTATTAAATTACCTCGACGTGCATCGCCTTCCCGGAAAGCAGAGAATCGTATAAAAATGAAACGGTTGAAAGCTCCAAATGGTATAGTTGTTTGTCAAATGTCACCACCGCTCGGAATACTTAAACGAACTATTACGTTTGCCAGGTCTTCTCGGCTTCGATCCAACAATTTTCCCTTTATCGAACTGTACTTCACGGAAATATGGATTGCAATATAGATTCTTATAATGTTTATTATTAACTTTCGAGCAATCGTCGTAAAGCGGAATATTCAATTTTCAAATTTGTAATGGATTCGTTCAGAAAAAAAATTTTATTTGATGCTTTTACATACGATTCAATTTGCATCATTTTCGACCAAAAACGTGTCAATTTTTCCTTCCATATCATGCTTAAACATCCTAGGAAAAAATGAACGATTGCCTATGAAAGTAGAAGCTTTAAGATGTGTCCAAATTTATTACTGTACTATTTTTTTCAATGGAATTATAACAGATCAAATATTGACAATTTAAAATATCTAGTATCTAAATTGTCAATACTTGATTCGATTATTTTCGACCAAAAACGTGTCAATTTTTCACCTTCCATATCGTACTTAAAAATTCCAGGAAAAAATGAACGACTGCCTGTGAAAGTAGAAGCTTTAAGATGTGTCCAAATTTATTACTGTATTATTTTTTTCAACGGAATTATCACAGATCAAATATTGACAATTTAAAATATCTAGTGTCTCCTGTCATTTTATCCAAGTATCTCCTGTAGCACGCTTTTTAATAGTATGCCTTTATTAATCGACTGTGCAGACACGTAGACACAATGTCGAGGGGTCGAAAGGTTATGGTCACGTGGTCACGGCGCGCCGGGACGCCCTTGTTCGTTGCATGTTACCTTTTATCTCGCCTGTGGACTAGCGGATATATTTCTTTCGGGGTCCTTACCCTCGCGCCATTACCTCCATTAAGTCGACCACAGTGTTGTTGCCACTTTCCGGAAAGTGGCGAGCATCGATCAAGCTGTGCATACGCGGCCAAGAGGGTCCATTTTGTTCTTCGCACGGGCCCAGTCTGGCGCGGCGTGAGACGTTTCTTGAGTATCGATTCGATGCAGCTGTTGGATCTCATTCTCTCTCGAGAAAGATAGAGAGATAGAGAGAGAGAGTGAGAGAACGGAAGCTCTCACTCTGCAAAAAGAAAAGGTTTCTTTATTGTACCTTCGTAGCGAATTCTGAATTTTTTCTTTTCCCCCGGCTCTGCGACTAATCTAATCGACAAAGGGAACGGTGATGTTCCTTTTGTGTTTTTCCTTTTTTGGAGGACGTCGCGAGGAAGATAATGTGACTCCCATGATAATATTTTGTGCTACATAAATTTTGTAAAATAAAAAAATCAGTTTTTCTATCGAAGAAGTAACGTTTCATTGAAAAAAATGGAGTTTAATCAAATTTATTGTTGTTACGGTCCACTAATTATATTTTCTTTGTTAACACTAACCGAGCCTCAAAAGTAACTGGCACATGTTCCCTTATAAAAATGACAAGAATGATTTTATTTAGACTTCGGCTCCTATTATAATAGGTGCTCTACTAAAGATATTTATACAATGAAATCAGTTTTATTACTTTTCTAATTGTATAATAAAATAAACCTGGAACCGGTCATTTTGACCGGTGTTGGTAGGTTTAGTGTTAAGTACAAGCAATCGTGCGTAAATCACTGGAATAGTGTAGCAATACTTCGAGATTCTGTAGTTTGAAGTTCTCATCGAGATACCATGAAGTGCAGTAGTCTGAAGTGATATAATCAAATTTCGAACAAGCTCAGGACACTATTAAACTTTCGCGTAAGTATACCAACGTACAGTTTACGAACGCTGCCAATTAAACTCGTAATTATAACATCGAGAAGTTTTCTGAAAGGGTTTCTCAGACATTCATAATTTATTTACACGAATTATTAAATGTCTCGCTCTCTCGCATTTTCGCGACACTGTTAACACATAACGTTTACAGCATAATATAATATACAGTGGCCGGAATTAATATTCGAACGCTCTAAAAAAGACGATAACCTTTTTAATATTGTGCTATACGAATTGAATCTTTTTTGGGAAGCTAGAGCAATTAGTTTGCTACAGGATGTGAAAAACAATTTTTTCAAAAATTGCAATTGATCGGAATTGTACAAAAAATACTAAAAGTTGCATTTTACAACTTTTTTATGTGGGCCTAAATTGAAAATTTTAAAATTTTAAAAACGACAGGCATTGAAAGATGTAAGAATTCTTAGATATATTGCAGTTAGAGGCCGAAAATCGTGAAAATCTGCAATTTTTATCATCTTTAAACGTTTCTAGCTCATTGCAACGTCGACCGATTTTGACGAAATTTGTAGAATATTATAGGGTTAAAGTACGGATGATGTATGTGTGTATTGTATGTGTGCGTGTTAATAGGCAGCCCTATATATGACTGAATTCGTAATAACAAAGAATCATAATTAACAGTAGAGTTACGATCGCCAACGAATCGTAAAAAGATCAGATCGAAACGAGCAACCGCGACAAACACGTCTGTCAACGAATGGTTATCCGTGCGTTCTTAATACAAATAAATACGACTTTTCCTTACAACGGCTCGGCTTTTCCTTACAATATGTTTAATTCACACTGATCTACAAAACGTATTGTTTAAGATTTCAATATAGGCCCATATAAAAAAATTGTAAAATGCAACTTTTAGTATTTTTTCTACAATTCCGATCTATTTTTTGAAAAAATTTCGTTTCACATCCTGTAGTAAACTAATTGCTCTAACTTCCCAAAAAAAGTCCAAATCGTATAGTACAATATTAAAAAAGTTATCGTCTTTTTTAGAGCGTCCGAATATTAATTCCGGCCACTGTAGATGCATTTGATATTCATGTAGATACATTTTTGTTGGATAGAACGGTTATTTCTGTGGTTGTCGGGGAGAACGCCGCATGTCGCATACTTTCACTTTCGAGATATTGCTCTTTAAAGTGTTTATCACTTTGACATAGGACATCGGTTAAATTGTATTATTTTTCGGAGCCTTTCTTTGTTTTCATGACCTATTTTCTGAAGAATCCTATACTATAAAGCTCAATTAATGCGTA
Organism: Lasioglossum marginatum; assembly: GCA_028455795.1. Taxonomy (NCBI): domain Eukaryota; kingdom Metazoa; phylum Arthropoda; class Insecta; order Hymenoptera; family Halictidae; genus Lasioglossum; species Lasioglossum marginatum. The sequence goes on from CM052277.1 coordinate 234,972, forward strand.
AACTCGAATTTTTTGAAATTGTCACCTGCGGCGTTTCTCCTTGCAACCACAGATTTATTTGAAAGACTTTGTGTTTCACGTCCTTGTTTCACGAACGTTTTAACCTTTCAGTAAGTGTGAACGAAAGATCTCGTGACGCGATGACGTCCACAGATTCGGGGTAAAAATCAGTATTCGAGACATCGCCGTTACTATCGCTGTCACTATCGCCGATAACTCGATTTTTCAATTGGTGAGGCTTCATTGCCGCACGCACTGAATGCCACGTGAAAGCTGCAGATGCAAATCCAATGCAGTCGCGAGAAATTTCTCCAGAATGTTGAAATTGAAAATTTCATCGAAATCGGTTTATAAACAAATAGAGATTTATAAACAGAACATGACAGAAGACCATGACGTACAGTTTGACATCCACCGACCGTATGTTGTTGATGACAGATTGTCTACAATTTGACATCTACCGGCTGTGCATTGTCGATGACAGACTGTCTACAGTCTGACATCTACCAACCGCGTATTGTCGATTTTTCAAGTCTTGAAGCCCGGAAACGTTCCGGTACGATTACCTCGGGAGATTCGGATAAAACCTGATCGATCATTCCGTGATCCGTACTCGCATCGCCACGTTTAACGCTAAATCTATCCACGATCAAATTGACCAGTTTTCTGATGCATAGTTATTGAAATTATAAAAACGCTTTCATAGGAAATTACTGAATTGACTTCTTTACTTAAGCACATAGTATAATGAAAACCGTACAAAGTTTAAGTAAATTCAATCTTCTCAATTTAATAAGGTGTTTCACTTTTATACAGTGACTCCCACTAATATGCGGACACTCTTAAAAAGACACCCTTCACAATGTATATAATTGACACAGATCTACAAAAGAGATCGTTTTAAATTTTCAATATAGGCCTACATAAAAAAGTTGTAAAATGCAACTTTTAGTATCTTTTCTATAATTCCGATCAATTGCAATTTTTGACAAAATTTTTTTCCACATCCTGTAGCAAACTAATTGCTCTAGCTTCCCAAAAGTGTTCAAATCGTGTAGTACAATATTAAAAAAGTTATCGTCTTTTTAAGAGTGTCCAAATATTAATGGGAGTCACTGTATGTTATGAGCTTGGTAGGTTTAGTGTTAAAGTAGTAGTTCGAACAGAGCGCGGGCAGATCGCTACCAGAGCTTGTTTCGTTCCATGGCTGTCCTTGAAATCGGGAAATTCGTTTGCGTGAACCCGCCATGACACTTGTTGACATTCCTATCGCTTTTCAGACAGTAAGCCGTGCGGAAGTCTTTTGAGAGAGCGCCCACGATTTATTTACGTGACTTCGTCTCGTTGATTAACCTCCGGAGTAATTAGCGACGGATGGGATTAGCGCCGCGTTTAATGATTTCGAAACGAGGACAGCCGAGCTTTTCAAGTTTACAGTTTCTTCACTTTTTAGTGGATGCTTGATTGGAACAGTAGAACTTGTGAACGATAACAATTAACAACTCAACCAATAATACAATCAAAAATAACAAATTCCATGTATTTAACAAAAAATATATTTAGCACCTGCTTATTGATTTTCAATAATTGTGCTGTACCTAAAGAAAGCAAAGAAATTTTCTTTTACATTGCAATCTTAAATGAAACTACTGGATGACGTTATTGAGGGTGACTTGTTAGTTCCCAATGAAAATTGCTGCTGCTATTGAAGGTTCCATTAAAAAGTGTTTAGCAATAATCACTGGTCGGTAATGTGTAGACAGCGGATCTTTATGCATTTATAGCAAAATTGAGTAGATAAAATTCGTAATTGTTGAAAAGTTTTCAAAATTGAAGATGTCAATATATGATTTCTCCTCTATCAAAATTATTATATATATATATATAAGGGAAGAAATAACATTCAATTTGGTTTCTATTTCTTGCAATCGATGCGAACAATTTTTATTTTTAGATCCGTAGTCTAGTAATGTGTTAATATTAATCTGTAGACTGCGGATTTCATGCATTTATGACAAAAGTGGGTACGTACAATTTAAAGCAATGACCGTATTAAAAATATTTAAGGACATTAATGTATTACTTTCAGCTTGATAGGATAATTACAAGAAGAACACAATTTTTATTTGGCTCCTGTGTGCCGCAATCAATGCGAACATTTTTTATTTTGCATAAAGATCCGCAGTCTATTAATCTGTTTTAGTTTGTTGTGCCCAATAAACGTGTCACAACACCAAAAATGAATAAGGGCTAGTAAAAGTAGAGGCCTCGAGCTTCAAAACCAGACGAGATTCATCTCCGCACTGTTTTTTAAAACAAAATTATCGCAGTTCAAATATCGAGAATTTCTTCAGAACTCAAAATTCAGAAATACTTTCCGGATCCATTGTACCCGTACCGCAATTAAAGACTGAATTGTGTTCCTTTTTGAAACGTTGTTGCTGGCATTGAGCGAGTTCAGAGTTTCACGGTATAAAATTGACCTAGTCCGCGGATTTTTGTTCCATGGTATTTCTTTGTGCATTGAGCGCGTGTTGAGTTACGCTTCGCAGAACAGCAGAAACGTCAAAGAAAAGAGTATCATTGCCTTCGGTATTGATTCGAACGGAAAGGATCGCGAGGATGAAACGATGAACCCGATAACACAGATCGGATTAAAGGGAGAACGTCGCGGTGGAGGGCTCGGTAAAATCGTTTCGGTTGCTGCCCTATGATTCTTTCGCCGGAAGGGTGAGAGACAGATCTAGGGAAGGTTCATAAAATGGTGAAACGAGAGAGAGAGAGAGAGAGAGAGAGAGAGAGAGAGAGAGATCGAGGGAGAAAGAGAAAGAGATCGAGGGAGAAAGAGAAAGAGATCGAGGGAGAAAGAGTGAAGACGCGCGACGCAATTACCGTTTGTTACTGTCGAGCGCAATTAATAAGGTACAGGTAATTAATAACGATAGGGGTTCGCCGGATATTACCTCAGACTCGTTAATTCTGCATTCTCTTGTAGAGTGAATATTACAGTCGAGACCGAGGAATATTCATATGAGCTCAGAGAATAGCTAATTAAGCCACTCCGGTAGCAAAAGACTTAACGAACGCTTGTTAAGAGTGCACTGTTCTTTTTCTACTTCTGGAATAAAAATATTCAGTCTTTTAACGATTTTTATATCCTAAGAAATAAATTTGGCCAACAGTGCGCCATGAATTCAACTTTGTAATCCTGATAGTGGTGAATTAAAAATTGTATGACCCGCCATTTTAACGGGTTCCGTAGTTCTGGTGTTAAAGAAGAAGTTTAAAAAGTTAATTATTTACCCTTCCGTCAGGAGGAAAATAAACTGAGAAAATGAAGGGCGGATCTGAGGATTCAATGTAAAAAGTGCAATTTGAAAATTTCAATGAGAAAATTGAATTTTTCATCGCCAGTCCAAAGCAGTGTGTACATCTATGCAAAACTGATAACTTTGATATGCAAATGATAACGTTAGTAAAGGCCATCCGTATTTTTGTTTATTTTTGGAATGATTAATGCTATCTTGCTGCTCTTGAATTCCAGGAATGATGTAATGAGTGGTCGTTTTTAAACTGCTAACGATTCTTTTCTTCTGATGATTCAGATTTTCGTAGAACTGAAGAAAAAATGAATAGAGGATATTTTCATTATTGTATGAAACATATTTTTCCTGGCTCCATCGATTTTTCCTCCTGTCATTGAATTTTTTATTTCACAGTACTTATACTTTCACACTGCGCAATACTTTATCGAAGCTTAACTGCAGTATCATAAGCAGTTTACTACTGTTCCATTATTCGTGTTTTTATTCCAATATTTATTCGTGCCTGTGCTCACAGTGGATTAAGCTGAAAATGTTTTCTAACGCGTATATCAAGAAAATTGTTTGATGAAATAGAACGTACGAACTATAACAAAGTTCAGAAAATAAAATTATCAATCAATAATGCATATTAAGATAATTTTATGGAATTTTCATTTTCTTTTTATTTGAGGAAATTAAAAATTAAATTAAATCGATATATATCTAAATCAAAATATCTTCTAAACTATGGATTAATACTTTTTGATAGAGGATATAATAAAAAAGTATACGAGGTGATCAAGCTAGGTGCCGCACCCTGTATAAAAGTTTTGTGACTTGTTAGTATATTTTTCGTTTCCAATCAACCAATCATTATATTCGGCCACTGTAGCGCATCAAAATGGCGACTCGCAACAAGTGAACGCGCGAATCTCCCGAGGATAGAGGCGAAAGGGTAGTAAACGTGTCCAATTTACACGGGAATTATTCTATTTCCACGAGGCAGTAATTGGTTAACAGAAGTTCGTGGTACAGTATTTCATCGAGTTGTCTTGCATATGTACCGCCGCTCCTCGCGATTATTTGCACGCTTTAAGGGATGGAGCGTAATATCGCGAGCCGAGGAAGCAACAGGGTGACAGCTTTAATCTTATCCCTCCACTGCACATCAATAGAAACTTTCAGCTGTGTCAGGAAATTTTTCAAAGGAAACGCAACCGTCGAAAAATTTATATCTTCCTCGGTTACTGTTATTCGAAATGGAGCCATTCCATACAAAAGTCAGCCAATGCTTGTCTGAAACTTCACTCTGTATGAAAGAATTTATGAGAAGTACAGAAATGCCTTGATTTAAGAAAATAGGAGCTTTATAGAATCTCAAAAAATTTTCTATCCCCTCCACTGCTGGAAGAAAGTAGAGTGGGGACACAAATTTTAATCTAGCGGCTAGAACCACAGGATCTAAGAAACAGTACGGACCCAAGCCTTTTGTTAGATCAAAGCTCCACTGTATGTAGGAAAGCTGCTTCCATTATTTTGCACAGAACAACGTTTGGGCAAACTTTACTTTACCGGACTCAAAATTTGTGCCTTTCTCCTATTAATTATGATGTATTTGGTATGCAATCCAGTAGATTTGTACCCGGGGCGGCTGCAGACCGAGTTTCGATCTTGTAGGATCAATGGTTCAGGAGTTATGCTTGCTTAAAGTTGAGCAATCTGCAGTGTTTTTGACAGGTAAGGACGCCGCCATATTGGTTCGTAGTGACGATCGCGCGCCGTTTACCGAGCAGAACAGCTAGATGGCAGCACGGCCACACAGTAATATCGCTATAATAGAGAAAATATCTCAGAAAATGTTTGAGAAGAAATATCGTGGAAAATATTTACAGGAACCTAACCCAGACCTAACCCAGAGCAGTTAAAACGCAACATCGTGGCCATGTCTTCCAAAATTCAAACAACAATCGTAATACCCGCTCTATATTATCAGCATTAACGCGTGCGGTTCTGCTCGGTAAGCGGTGCGCGATCGTCACTATAAGCCAATATGGCGGCGCTCTTACCTGTCAAAAACACTGAAAAATGCTCAACTTTAAGCAAGCATAACTCCTGAAGCATTGATCCTACAGGATCGGAACTTCGATCTGCAGCCGCCCCGGGTACAAATCTACTGGATTACATACCAAATACATAATAATTTATAGGAGAAAGGCACAAATTCTGAGTCCGGTAAAGTAAAGAGTAGCCCAACGTTAATTCACATTTAATCCACGATTAATAAACATTAATCCGAAGCGTTTTGTGAAAATTCGACAATGCTTCCAAGCGAGATTTTGTATACCGTCCGCGAAACTCGGTCGAGAACTGCATTTTCGATGAATCGATATCGAGCACTACGATTTTCGCGGGACGGAACCGGAAAGGAATGAAAGCTAGATTTTCTCGGTCCGTCGTCGCGTCGTTTCGAGGCAAATCTTGTCGGAATGAAGAACGAGATGAAAAACGGTATATGGTCGTGAAGAGATATGCATCATCGTCTTCCTGAAGTTAACAACTCGACGCGGCAACGCCGGTCACCGGTTTTATGATCGCGGTAACCTTAGATATATGTAAGCGACGATGAAAATCGTTACCATAAACTTCCATGGTAAGATATTCTCGGTGTATTCAAATTTCGAGCGTGTTTCGCGGAGAGACACACATCAAAAAACAATTTCCAGGAAGCTCCGCGGACTAACCTATTTGTTGTTCGTAAACTATGCGCACATTTTATTTAAGTATCTAGTGCTCTAACAATTATGTTGACGGAAATCACGATGTTTTTCTATAGAGAATATTTATATGAGAATAAATTATTCTTCACATATCTAATATATTTGAGAAATTATTATAGTATAAATTATAACGTTCATACTGTGAGAGGTTAATTTTTGTGTAATAAATTATGCAGTTTTCCCGAACAAAACTAAATGGAAATAAATAACAAAAAATCGGCTCTATCATACGACAAATATGCAACTTTTCTGAAACTTTGGTAGCAACTGAAGATATTCCAAGATGGAAGAAACTTAAAGTTTCTTGGCAACTGACCTTCTTCCGACGTGAACAAAATTAAGGAAGCAGAAGGCACGAATGTAGCAACTGCAGCGGGTTTTAAAGCGAGTCGATATGATATAGGAAACTTTGCGAAAACTAGATAAGTTTTGTGTGAATCTATATTTATCAGAGCATAAATTAAGTAGGCAGGAGATCCCCTGAGCGAATACATTGTGCAGCATGTGTTAAGTATTTTTATTGAAATGATCCATACAAAATATGTATTTTCGACCTTGGAAATTGAATCTGCCAAATGAAATTTTAATAAGTTTCAATCTAGAGACTAGAAATAATAAAATGGATACTTCTGAATTAAGTTCAGAAATATAGTTGGGAGCATAACTGATCACTGGACTGCGGATTTTATGCATTTATGACAAAAGTAGGTACGTACAATTTAAAGCAGTGAACATATTAAAAAGATTTAAGGACATCACTGTCTTAGTTTCAACTGTATAAGATAATTAGAAGAAAAACAAATTTTCTAGGTGGCCCCCGTATTTTGCAATCAATATATAAATTTTTTATTTTGCATAAAGATCCGCAGTCTACTGATCACACACACTTTAAATCAGAATAACTTTCTTATGGATGGGTCAAACGACTTCAATTTCTCTGTAAGGCTAGAAGAATTAGTTTAGTAAATGACGTTTAAAAGGAACTATGTTGAAAAAATGCATTTGGTCGGAATTGTGAAACAACAATAGTAAAAATTGATTTTTACAACTTTTTTAGCTGGGTCAATAACGAAAATTTAAAAGATGCGTCTGGTCAACTCGTATAAATTATATATCTGAAAATTTCATTGAAATCGGTTAGTTAGTTTACGAGTTATAAACGATCAGAAGTGGTATCTTGAAAAATTGCAATTTTTACCACTTTTGATCGTTTATAACTCGTAAACCAATTAACCAATTTCAATGAAATTTTCAGAATGTATATAATCTGTACGAGTTGACCAAACACATCTTTTAAATTTTCGTTATAAAAATCAATTTTTGCTATTGTTTTTCACAATTCCAAATGCATTTTTTCAACATATTTTTTAGACGTCATTTACTAAACTAATACTTCTAGCCTTACAGAGAAATTGAAGTCGTTTGGTTCATTCATAAAAATGTTATTCTGATTTAAGGTGCGTGTGATCAGTTATGCTCTTAACTGTAGATGCAAAGCAAGTCAAAAATCGAACTAATTACGTCGCGTTAGTTCAATCGAGATGTATCCGAAGAGCACGTTCACCAAGAAGCTGTATCATTTTTAAGTCACATTTCATTTGTATCTCATCGCTTCGAACCTCCGTTCCCCTTTGAACTTTGTCGATACGTTTTCTCTGGAAGTGCCTCCGCCTCACCAGTTTCAAACGCAGATGCTGAGAAACGTCAAAGAAGGTCGCGAAAGTAGGTAGAGAGCATGAGCAAGAAAGGGGAAAATGGCGCGCCCGCGAGTCTCTAGTAAGCGTTTTCCACATTGAAATTCCACTTTTCAGGGGGTTAATGCCGGTGGAGGGGAGTAGGAGTGGAACTCTTTGTGTTTTCTACGCAGAGAATAAATTAAATAAACCACGAATGGGTGAGGGCATGTCAGATTTATTCTTGTACCTCAGCCGCTAACAAAATCTGCGGCGTACGCTCCGTAGAAAAAGTCAGCGAAAAATTGCATTCCTCGCACGAAGTTGTTTTCCTTGGATAACCGCTCGTTCTTTTAAGATTACTCGCCCTTCAATCTGTTTGATAAGGTTTTGACGTCTTTAACCCCTTCCCCTACAATATCGTGTCTGACTCGCGATGAAGATTTCGAACAGAATCTAATAAATATGTACCCTACTAATTTCCTTTAAACTGAAATAAACTTCTACTTTGGTTTTGTTAACATACAGCCATTGCCGAATATATAAACATAGAGTAGATATAAATTTTCTCCTTTTTTAGGGAATTATACGAACTACAAAATAGTTTTAATCACTGAAACCGTAAAATACATCGTAGGGCAAGGGGTTAAAAAGCATTATTTAATAATGCCATTGTTTTGTCCAGGAGATGTTGAAATACTTTGTTTCTTCAGAATAACGCTTCCGAGCTGACAATCGACGGCGAATGTTCCCGACGGTTTTCGAAATTATTTCCCTCGAGCGCGGAGAATATTCGAGGAAGGAATTACGACGCAACGATCGTCTCGTTTCAGTGCTCGGGTGTAACGAGGGACCAATGTCAAACGGTACACGTGGAAATCCAGTCTAAAAGGGAGAATCGTCAGATTTCCCTGCGATCTACCATGGCCGTTTATTAATACCGTATCCGTCGGAATATGCGGCTCTCCACCGCTTTATAGAAATTAGTGCAACGGGCCGTGTTTAACAAGGTGAACATGCCGCGCGGCCGGGGTACCGTATCGAGGACTCAGCCTGTTTAACGAGGACACGTTTCTTTTCCTTTTTCGCCGTTTCCCTGATCCAGTTGATGCGGCCCGACGTAGTCCTTGCCTCTCCCCTCCATCAGTTTTATTTCTGAACTTTTCCATGTTCCTATTCTTCGTCCAATTGGTCGATTCTAACGATTCCCTCGAGTGTCAATTTCATATGTCATTCATGTCACATCGATCTTGATTATCCAAATCTCTATACCAATTATTTCATGTTCCAATTTGTTTCTTCAAACCTAAAACCTTTCAATTTTTTAAAACTTATCTAGCGCTGTTATTATTTCTTTCAGAAATATTATTTTATTCATGTCACGTCGACCTTGATTCTCCAAATCTCTATACTAATTTTCTTCTTCAAACCTTTCAATTTTTTAAAACTTATCTAGCGCTGTTATTATTTCTTTCAGAATATTATTTCATTCATGTCACGTCGACCTTGATTATCCAAATGTCTACACCAATTATTTTATGTTCCAATTTGCTTCTTCAAATCTAGAACTTTTCAATTTTTTAAAGCTTATCTAGCGCTGTTTTTTATTATTTCTTTCAGAATATTATTTCATTCATGTCACGTCGACCTTGATTCTCCAAATTTCTATAACAATTTCCTTCTTCAAACCCAAAATCTTCCAATTTTTTCATACTTATCTAGCTCTGTTATTTTCTTTTTGCAGAATATCTTGTATTTGTCCTCGATTGTCCATCACTTCTGCAGCTTGCTCTCGCCTCGTGCAGCAGGGGTCAGATCGATTCCGTAACGTGAGAAATCGTCAGGCGTTCCTATTTGTCTCCCCTCCTATGGGTTACGCATTTCTGTCTTACTGTCAAAACGTAACAGAACACCATTATACCGCGGATTTTCTCTAACAATACCGACGGGTTTCCTCAGTTCGCCTAGAGACAAGCCAAGTTCGTTTGACACGTTCCGCAGAGAATAATCTTTATAACGAGTTGGAGGAAATTCGAGCATTAAGGCGTATATTCCAAAATTGCAAATACAGTTGCCTTGTTTTTTAAAAATGGTATATTGCAGCTTCTATATACCACCTAACTTCTCTTTTGAAGATAGTACAAATTTTCTTTGAAAAAACATTAAATAAAAATATTTTCGTAAAGAACTTGCCACTACATCAAACACAACATTAGTTTTCAAGAAAATTGAGATCTGATACACGCATAAAAAATAGTGAAATAATGGTGGTTAAATTCTCAGCTATTTCAATGGGTATTAAAATTATTTTGTTTCGTAATTCTTTTTTTGTATCATTATGACCTCATTCAGTGACCTCATTCCTTTTGAACTGTATATCATTGGAAAGCTCTGAGTTTTGCGATTAATTTGATATAAAATACTCGCGCTTAAAAAAAATATAAATGACTTTCTTTGAGATAATGTGGAGGTCGCGAACTTAGTGTTGCCGACCTAATATTATTACTCACATGAAAGAAATTTCAATTTTTTTTTGTCCGCCATTCTTAGAACTATCTCGGAAAGCGAAGCTGAACGGCGCGGTTCTACCCTACTGACCTTGACGACTTATTCCAAGGTGATCGAGATCAAGGATTAATCGCGACAATGTACAATTAACGGAATATTATTTGTCAGATGACCTAATATAATTTACCAATGTTTCATTGTTCATTTGTTAAGCGTATTTCGCCGGCGCGACGTCCTCGGCCCGTTTCTCCGGTTCAATGCGCATTATTTAGACTGATTCCCCCGCGGGAGTGGAATTAACCCACTTTGTAAATTCCACGGCCGCAATTCTTCACGGTCGCTCTGAGAATTTTGTCTCTGGAGGTAGAAGGTTCCCAACGAGATAAACGGCGTACCGATAACAAAAGACCTCTAACGGGCTTACATTCACATCCCAGTCGTTCTACCGGCTCCCAAAGGCTCCTCCAGCGGCCTGTAAAATATTTAAGCTTCTTCGCATAGTCGCTCGCGAAACCTGACACGTAGTTGCTCTCTTCCTTCTTCGGTCCACGATTTCTGCACATTTTATGGGCTTTCAGTGGCAAAGAACGTGGACTGCTGGTCCGCAGCCGCGCTCGGATCTTTGATGTGAATCCATTAGCTGGATTCGCATTAATTGAAGTAACGAAGCGATCCCATATTTAGTACGTCCTCCGACTACAGATCTCATCTCATTCCCCAGGACTTCTCCCCATCCTTCCAGTCAGATGTTCAAAATTCTAGCAATCGTTCAATATTAATTCAGTAACAACAGTGATTGCGGGAGAATCGGTCGAGCAGAGTTAGGCCATTAAATGAAAGACTTTGGAAGAAAGCCGGCATAACTAAAAAAATTGCGAATCTTCGCTTATATCATAATCAAAATGAAAAAGTGGTATATTTTTATGTGGAAGAGTGTCACAAATGTAATTCGCTGAAATTAGTTAGCTAAGCCCTTTAGCTAAAATTGAAGTTTTTTTTTTAAAGAAAAGTGTCATGTCTAAACCCTTAGGGTTAATATTTCGGTTAGAAAAAAACAAAAACTATACAAAAGTTACCTCCAAGTATGTACTTTAAGCAATGTAGAAGATATTGCTGATGTGATTTTATGGAGACAAGTGATATTCAGTTGAACTTTGGTTAAATCTTTAAATGGGATTTTCTCCAAACTAGTGGTTTTCGTTTTGTGTCGGTTTTCTTCCAAAGTAGCGATTTGTTAATTACTAATTATTATATATATTATATAGCTTTTGTTATAAAGTCTCAGTAATTTTCCTGTTACAGCAAATCCTCTATAAACGCAACAAGGCCGTACACGATAAACGCAAAAAAGTCGTACACGATAAACGCAACAAGGCCATACACGATAAACGCAACAAAAATATCCCCTCCACTGTGTAATCTGCTCTCGACTCGGGTATATCGGTGTAAACCACTACTAATGCGACGCGGAGTCGCAGTCGCTTCGGTCTCGCGCGGTCTGTTTACACGCGCTGTCTTTCTCTACGTTCGGCTCGGCCTTTGGAGATAAAAAAATAGCTATCCTGCACGGTAGATGCGACCAAATCCCCCCGAGGCTGTCGCGTCTATAGAGAATTTACTGTAATTCCAAGAATTCAAGAACAGTCATTTTGTAAATCTCAATAACCAAATCTAGATAAAAATTTCAGGGGGCTCCCAACATTTTTCTAAATGGGAAGTAGTATTTTTTGTTATTATGATACCTGTTATTAAACTCATTAAAATTTAGGTGTTTGAACCTTTTTTTTATTGCGCGTGCCTACAGAGTTTGATTGACGGTATGTAGTGCGTTACTCCGGCCGGGCCGATCCCAATTCGGGGGCAATCGTCGATCTTCGGTGACAATCGGTCGCAAGGATCTAACCGCGGCTTCATAATATACGCGAAAGTCAAAGAGAACACGCGTACTTTTGGTTACCGGGATGCAGAAAGTGTACGACGCAAAGCGTTACATGAGTATCGTTTCCGTGTTGCATCGTTTGATAGAAATCAAGATTATGTAACTTAATTGTTACTAGAATTAATTCTGTGTTCAAGAGAGTTAGTGAAGTGAAAACTGTCCGCAATTAAATGAATTCGGATTTAGGCGTGCCATCCTTTTCACTACGAGCGTAGACGAAGCGAAATTTTTACATCCGACCCCAGGCTTTCCAACGAAATCAGCGGAACTGAGAATCACGAATAAAATGTCGAATTCTTTATTTGATAGATCAAGGAACCCGCGTGACAGTTGCCAGCGCCGTGGGAAACAGTTTTATTTTTGCGCGTCGACCAGGTTCGAAGCTAATGTTCCTCTGGGAGGTTTGAACGATATCGTCGGTTCTTTTAGATTTAAATTAGATTGAACGCGACTCGAGGAGACGGCGCACGACCGTAGGATCCTCCAACCGCGTCAAAGACACACCCGCTTACCCTGCTTTCATCTGCATATTTTTCATTTTCCAATTTTCCTTGCTCGCGCCTCCCTCGTCGAGGCGCTACTTCGCGCCGCTCACTATTCAGCCTGTCCCACCTGTCCTTTCGCTCACCGAAGTACAAGCCGGCGAGATTATTGCGCTCAATGTTTTCTCTCGCGGCCAAGTCGGGGGAAATCACTCCACAATTTCGGGACAGGAATCGTAAACATGCAACGAGAGTGGAGCGCGTTAGGGGATCACGTCGTCGGTGGAAATGTGCGCGCCCCGGGGGGAAAGAAAATTTCAATAATTTCAATTTCTATGATCTCTAAAGTTTCGATTTCTGAGAAGTGGGTAGTATTTCTGCATCAAGGTGCGAACGAAAAGTTCGTAGCGTTTTTTTAAATAAAAATTTCGAAGATAAAATTAACTACTTATTCATAGGTTTATTGAATAACATGATAAGTCACCTAAAAAATGGCAAAAAGTAATAGACGAGAATGGAAAATATGTTATTGAACAAATCTATGTATAAATATCCTAATTTTATCTTTGAGTTTTAATTTTAAAATGCTACGAACTTTCGTTCCGACAATCGAATAGGAAGAACTTACAATGGTAAACCTTTCTTTTAGGGGAGGCAGCTCCGATGACCTTCACCTTGACATATGTTATTAACAAGAACATTCTGAACAAGTTTTGTCATTACATATACCCGGTGCTCGGCTTTAGTTTCCGAGATAATTGCAAAAAACTATTGCTAATACTGTATTGTATTTTCCGTTTTCGTGCACGCTCCGTGGCAACGTAAACCTGTTCCGGGGCCGCATCTGTTTATTTTTTGTTTGTAAACACGTTATGGAGATGAGAAGCGACCATACCACACTCACCCACCCAATGTTTTACACGCACCCAGTGTTTCTAAAAAGAAGGTTCTCACATTATAGTCTACATGTATTATATTATCGCATTTGATTGTAAAACAAATTGATATTGGTTTTAGTTGATTTTATATTGTTTAATGTGAGAATCTTCGTCTCAGAAACACTGGGTGAATGTGAAACACTGGGTGGGTGTGTGTGGTATTGTCGCTTGTGGTATCGTGTGTTAGATAATACATGTATGCTGTATTGGTCTCAGTTGATTTTATATTGTATAATGTGAGAACCTTCATTTTAGAAACACTGGGTGGGTGTGAAACACTGGGTGGGTGTGTGTGGTATTGTGTGTTGGTTAGTTTATATTGAAATAATTCAAAAACTCATGAGATTTGTAACTAACGCACCGATATATACACTGATCGCTACTGGTTCGTACTGGACCGCACATGGGTCATATTCGGGTTCATATATGGGTTCTTGCTATGTTTGTTTACCTAAGGTGTAGCTCGTTCGAAACTATGACAGCCTTACGTTGCCACGGAGCGTGGAAGAATACGGAAAATTCAATACAGTATTAGCAATAGTTTTTCGCGAATATCTCGAAAACCATGACCGAGCACCGGGTAGTTGTAATGACAAAAGTTGTTCAGAATGTTGTCCTCGACAACATATAACAAAGGTGAAGGTCATCGGAGCTGCCTCCCCTAAACGAAAGGTTTACCCTTACAATGTATCTTACAGGAACATGAAAGCAATTCTTTATATTTACAATATTTTTCAAGAAACAACGGCGATCTTCAGTTTTTTAAATGGAAATGGTATATTTTTAATATCGTATGAAAGCATGGGTGAAGACGAATTCACTCGTATGCAACGCAATCACTTCCAAGGTCATACAAGGTCAGATATAAAAGAAATATGGTTCCTTGAAAACGACGATTTACTAATCGAATGTATTTACGACGTCCAAGCAAAACGTCGCGAATCAATACGTTTGCGTCGAGAAAATTCAGCATACTTCGTTCTCGATGAAAATTTTCGGCCGAATAGCAGACTGAAAAAGAATTTCCGAAATGCAGTCGAACATGTCGAGGCTTGTTAAGCCGTTCTCATTTGTAGAGTGCCGTCTATTAATTACAAACGAGCGAGAAGAAAAGAAAAAACGAGAAACACCGCAGCTGATCGATATTGCTGCAACGTCGGAAATCTCGGCGTAGAAAAAGAAAGAGATGTGAGTGAGATATAATTAGAAAACGCGGACAGTGATGCACATTGGAAGATAATTATTTTCGGACGGCATTAATTTGTTCGTAAGAACTTTCTCTTGACGTTGACCTGATTTTCCGACTTTATTTAACAACTAACTGTAACCTTTTAACACGTTACTCGTGTTTACTATCATCTGTCGAAAATTTTTTGTTCTTTTTATTCAACAGATAATTCTTTGACTCCACTACGTCATAAACTTGTCGTTCAATTTCAATTTTCATTAACTGGGGATGGAGTTGCAGGAAAGCCTGCAGTTTAATATTCAGCCCCTGAATTTTAAGGCTTCCTTTGAGCACTTCCACGGGTCTAAAAAAGAATGCGAATTATGGAAGTAGAACAGGAAATAGATTAAGGATTGCACCAATTCTGCTTGCACAGCTCGAATGGCTTTGGTTCTAAAAAAGTGGCCTAAGTCCATTTTCGAGAAAAATCAAGCTAGCAATTTTAATATCTACATTTCTACGTTATCTTTTCATTCTGAAGCAAATTGTAACTAATATATTTAAAATCACAAAGATTTTGGAAAAAGGAATTTAGCTGGTTAATAGAATGTTACAAATTTTTATTTTGAAAGTGGCCCAAGTCCATTTGTACCACTTGAAGTTAGCTGTCATAAAAAACATTTTGCGATTAAGTATATTCAGAGTATACGATAATTTTGGGTAGAAATGTCATTAAAGAAAAATAATTTACTGTTTGTCCCCCAAGATTATTATAATGTTATCGAGAAGTGCCGGAAAGGTAATAACTTTATTTTAAATAAAATGAAACAAGAGGATTTCAATGAGATTTTTGGAGGATGTAATTTTTAAAAGGGTAAAGAATTCTAACGGAGAAACAATAAATTGGTTAAAAATATGCTGGATGCGTTTTTTGAGAAATGAACCATATAAAATTTTCTATAAGATATCAATGGATGAGAATGCAGAGTTTAAAATACTGAATTTATTACTACGTTGGGGTAGACCATGAAAATTCGAAAATATTGTATTCACGCCACTTTATAAAAATATAAGACAAATTACAACAGCGAAATACAAGGATATAATGGATTTACTACGGTATATACTACCGGAGCACCATGACTTCTTCAAGTCCCTCCTGCATACACAAAATATAAATCAGGAGTAAATTGTTATGTAATTTATATAGTTACAAGATTTCCTGGATTGCATAAATGGTGTTTTTCAAGTTTTGTAATGAAATATAAAATAAATTGAATATTGTTTTTTCAAATTGAAGCATTCTAAATTATATCGAATGGACTTGGGCTGTTTCAAATTTTATGACAAATCCAGTTGTTAATTTTGAAAGTGGCTTAAGTCCATTCTTGGTAAGAAGACACATATTATTCACTTAATGATTGCTATTATTTTAATAGGAATTGTAAATTTAACTCTCTTAGATACACTTAAGGAGTGTGATACATTAGTATCCTATACGTATATTTTTAATTTCATTGAAACGCAAACTCTTAAATATCTCAATTTAAACTTAAATGGACTTAGGCCACTTTCAAAATAACCGGCCCATATCATAGATCAGGTTCGTTCTACACGACGAGACAGTAACGAACCGTCTGATTCCCAAATCCTGTTCCACTGAAGTGTCCGAGCAACGGTATACTCATTCTACTCGCCCGAGCTAAGAATCAAGCAATTTCTAATAGTTCCAAACTGATCTTATCGCAACTTTACTCGGTTTCTTCCAAAGTGATTGTTACTTTGGCAATCTTGCAACTCAAAAATTGATTTTATAACAAACATTGAATATGTGTATATTTTGCTTTAATTAATGTGGTAATTTTTCTTAAAAAATTCCGTCGTTACACGTCTATTGTTGCTCGAAAATAGATTTTGTGGTAGTAGAGGTTGAATATAACTTTGTGCCCTTTGTTTTAAACTTCGTAAATATGAAATTGAGTTTACAGTTTTCAATGGCTTGTTCTACCTATAAATTGAATATTGTTAGAACAAAGAATCGCTCGGCTTTTGCGATGTAAAATGCGAAGTTTCGCACAGTCGAAGTTGATATACATCGAGGGCAGAATCTTTAATTTGATAAATACTTTTTATAATAACAAGGGTGAAACGTGTAATGTATATAATTGGCTTTTCAGGGTTCAAGAAACGGATGGTTCCTTTTTCGAAAGTTTCACCACGTTATCTTGGAAACAACAGAATCGAAGGCTCGTGGTCCTACAAGAATTAGAAGCTAGATCGAAGGAGCCTCCGCCGCCGTCCAGTGACAGCAGTTTGACTTCTGTTCATTATGGTTTCACCGATAGAGAGGTAGGTGTTTTTCAATTTCATCTTCAGCGACAAGCATGAACAATCTCTTAAGGTGGAAGTATAGTCAAGTGACAAAACTAGCAAGGAACTAGAATCTAACTAGATTTTGGGTCGAAACATGGGTTTGCAGGCCTCGGGTTTTTGTCCTTATTTGAGCAGATTTTGGGCTGGGTGAGGGCTCATTCTAAAGAGGAAGGTTAAATACAGCGCGCTCTGCTCATGATTTAACAAGATTATGTTTATATCTAATAATACGAGTTTTCAAAGTAGAGCAAAAATCGAGAAAAAACACCCGCAGATTCCAATGTATTTTTCTGTCTCTAAAAGACTTTTTTGACTGATATGATGGGGCACAGCGGGCTGCGATGAACCTTCCTCTAGCAAATGAACCTTTGTGCAGCTCAAAATATGCTCGTATAAGGACAAACAATGACATTCCGTGATTGCATTCAATTTCCCCATATTCCGTTCATGAAGACAAAGTCTAGAGCAAGTCTAGAGCCAATTTCAGTTCAGCTAGTTTAGACGAGATGGCGCCTAATCAGGATGTTGAATATTGAAGAATAGGTTATGGAAACAACAAGCAACTCCATCTCGTGTTCATCAGGCAATTGCGTATTTAACACTGTTAACAAACTTGTTTTCTGCACAGGAGTTGGTAACACTGATAAATATCCTAAAATCTGAAATTCACGTGAGTACCCTTCCCCCTTAACGGAGAGAGATAGAGACAGGTTAAAAAGTCGAATGCGAAGTGCGGAGCGCGCAAAGTATGGAAAGAGTAATTCTAGTTCGTGTTTAGACCGCCGCTGCATTCACGATTCAGTAATTCTGAAAGTTCGCTACGCGGAACACAAAAAGTGCAAGTTTCCGGGTTTCACTGACTCGCACAGCACGCTGCACGCTTGCCCTACTAAATGCAAAACTTTGTTGCTAGCGAGCATCAATTAAAGTAGAACATACGCGTTAAGTGGGATTGAATGTAATCGTACCTGTGCTGTAACCAATTGACTTTTTATCTTCACAGTTAGCCGCAAAAACATAGCAATCTACTGTACACACCGGAACATTGAAATCAGATTATTTCAAACGAGCATAATCGATATAAGAATTCTCTCTAGTAACTACACGAAGGAGCATAACTGATCACACACACTCTAAATCAGAATAACTTTTTTATGAATGGACCAAACGTAAGGCTAGAAGAATTAGTTTAGCAAATGACGTCTAAAAAATATGTTGAAAAAATACACTTGGTCGGAATTGTGAAAAACAATAGTAAAAATTGATCTTTACAACTTTTTTAGTTTTTCGTCAACTCGTATAAATTATATACGTTCTGAAAATTTCATTGAAATCGGTTAGTTGGTTTACGAGTTATAAACGATCAAAAGTGGTAAAAAGGCCGAAAATCTTGAAAAATTGCAATTTTTACCACTTTTGATCGTTTATAACTCGTAAACCAATTAATCAATTTCAATGAAATTTTCAGAACGTATATAATTTATACGAGTTGACCAGACACATCTTTTAAATTTTCGTTATTGGCCCAGCTAAAAAGTTGTGAATATCAATTTTTACTATTGTTTTTCACAATTCCAACCAAATGCATATTTTCAAGATATTTTTTAGACGTCATTTGCTAAACAAATTCTTCTAGCCTTACAGAGAAATTGAAGTCGTTTGATCTATTCATAAAAAAGTTGTTCCGATTTGAAATGTGTGTGATCAGTTATGCTCCTAACGTTATATCTTCAGTTCACAGTTAATATTCAATTTAATTTTTTTGTTAATTTTTTGCCTCGGTAGTGAACTGCGGATCTTTGTTAATAATTTTAACGTGCCGAAAATATTGTAAGAACATTTTAAGATTCGCAGAACGTTTTCAAAATTTTATATATTCCTTGAGTTGAATAGAGTTCGATAATATCTGCTGTAAGCAGTTCGTAATGTCCTAGTATTGTTAACAACTACATTAACTTGCATTCACCAAGTGAAGTGCGCGTACGGAAAAAATAATGTTAGAAATCATATTCGCTGGATGATTTTCGTTAAATGTGAGTACAGAGTAGCGTCGTTTGGCGACAGTAGTTTAGAATTACCTTTGCGCTGGCAGACAAATTTTATTTGGACCGCGTGTGGATCCTTGCGAGCATTTTTGCCTCTATTTCTCATTTTATGCCTCCGCAGGCGAGGCGCTTCTGCGTTCATTATGTCCGCCGTGAGAACGTTCATTAGTATCAGCGTTAAATTTCTCGCGAGCATATTACTCGGCTCATGCAACACCGCATTTTGTCATTCAGCGGGACGCATACGCATGCCATCGTAGATTGCATGCGGTCTGGTAGTTGCGTTTCACTTGAAATATTATGTGTGCGGGTCAGTGGGATTGGTGCTACGTTTCAATCGAAATGAATGACAGCTGCCCTAATGATCCTGCCCGTTTGCCGTTTGTTTAGTTCTGGACACTCTGGTCATTTTCTGATACCAGTATGTGGAAACTTCGGTACCGGAATGTCATTTATATCGTGCAGAAACACTATTCGTTAAGGATTGAGTCTCCCAGCTCGCGCGTGACTGTATGTGAGTGCACACACCGCTAGACCACGTATACGTACGCGAGGATTGCAAGGGTCCGGGATTCCGCTTCTGATTTCTCAGTAATGCAAAGACGGGATTTCTTAGTAGTCCAAATCGCTAGATGAAAGATCAATCTAGGGTGTGATTTGCCTCAAAAGTCTTAATTTTACGTTTACGACGCGTAATTTTCATTATTCGGCAGCATATCGCGGAGCCGCGAGAAGCAATGTGTCAGGCGACAGTGCTGCCGCCTATCGTGTCTGTCGATATGCTGCCGAATAATGAAAATTACGCGTTGTAAATGTAAAAGTAGGACTTTTGAGGCAAATCGCACCCTAGATTGATCTTTCATCTAGCGATTTTGACTACTAAGAAATCCCGTATTTGCATTATTGAGAAATCAGAAGCGGAATCCCGGATCCTTGCAATCCTCGCATACGTATACGCGTGGAGCGTATACGCACCACACTTTTACGATTTTACGATTAAATAAACTTGGCCAGTGTTTTTCATTAATAACTCGTTAACGCAACCGCGGAGAACATTTTCGCAAAGGAAAAAGTTGCTTCAAATGACTTTAGCTATTATCCCCTTTAAGGAAATACAGGTACACCTAGGCGGAGTGCCTACTATAGGCGCGCTCTGATTGGCCCGTATTTTTCGTTAATAACCCCTGAACGGAGCCGTGGGAAACATTTTTGTAAAGGAAAAAATTATTGCAACTAATCTCAGGAACCACCCTTTTCAAGGAAATGCAACGTTTTCGGACCTGTATAAAGATTTAGTGTAGTTATAAATATTAACCGGATTTTTATGCAAAATAAAAAGTTTGTGCATCAATTACGAGGCACAGGAGCTAAATTTATATTTTCCACTAATTATTTTAATTGCGGTTTCGTTATTAATGCCTTTCGTTTCGTTTCTCATAAGCAGCTCAAAGATTGCTTTCCAGTGGCATTTTTCAGATCGCCAGGCAATTAGGAATTAATTAATACCTGATCAGGGGTGGAGGGTACTCTAATAACGAAACCAATCCGTTTGATAATCCTTGCGTAATCAAACAAAGGTATTAAACTTCTTAAGCCGAAGCCAAGATCTGTCCTACTTATCTGCACCGACGTCAATCTCACCTGTCTACGTAATGGATGATAACTAGACTACAGATCTTTGTACAACATTGTTTTACACGCTAATTCGTGGAACAATAAGCACGACTTAATTTTCTGCATTAACGATTTCATTGTATAAAAACACATACACGTGATGGTCTTAAGTAAAACTTTAATTAGCAATTATGTAGATTTTATCGGTGAGAAAACTTTTCCTTCGGAATGTATACTCTTTGCGGATTTAATTAATCAATTAATTAGTAAAAGAGAATATTATTTTTCATTATTTCAATATTCAGTAAATGCAGCTACGTATGCACTATTTTAATTTAAATAGTAAATTAAAAAAGTAAAAGTCGATATCCCGTTCGAGCGAAATGAAGTTATGAACAACACATTGAAGGCTGAACTTTCGACTAACATACTATATATTTCATGTATTTTAAAGCTTATACCCTTTTTTTACCTACCTCTGGTTGGCCAACATTAATTCTTGCCTTAATTCCAACTGAGCTGGTCCACTTTTAACGATACTTGCGAATGTGGAACGAAAATATCAGTAGCAAAAGGAGAAAGAAATTCGCCTGGAAATACGAATTTCCACTCTCTGGCTATTTTGCATGTAATTTGCACTACAGCATTTAGTGAAGCTTTTCTAATTGGAACGAAACCATCATTTTGTAAAGAATTAAGGTTTTTAATTTATTTTGTTTCAGGCAATAGCCACAGTCATACTGATTAATGCACTTCCTCATTTTTGTTTTCGATCAGCAGAAGGATCGTTTTCCAAAACGTACTGCACAAAAAAATATTTAATCCATCTAATTTCAATTATTTTTACTTAAACAAAATAATTTATATACAGTAGGACCTCGATTAACCGAATCCCGATTATAAACAAATATCATATTTAAATATATATAAATAATAATAATAAATATATATAAATATATTTAAATATGATTATATTATGAAGGGAAATAAATTCTCAAAAATAAAAAATTTATTTTGGAATATAATGTATATTTTAATTATTTCCTCGGGTCTCGATTATCGGTCCTACTGTATTTCAAATCATGCATAAATAATTGTGCAAAGTCCTAATACAAACAGTTCAATAGTTCCTCCGAAAAAAATTCCGAAACATTGGTCAAACAACAGCCTCAAAAACCAGAATACTGATAAAAATGTTTCTGTAACAATTTTGGTAGATCGAAAATAATGTATCAGTATTCTTCAATTCTTATTCCTCGTAAACCTAAAATGCACAGTCTAATACTAACACAAATGCTTTTCGAAAATATAGAACTTGTATATTTGATTGAATGGATTTTCTTGTTTATCAAGGATATTTTAAGACCATTCGCTATGTCTTCTTGATAAAAATTTTCCTTTAACAATTTTGGTAGATCGAAAATAAGGTAGCGGTATTATCCAATTCTTTTTCCTCAAAAACACATAAAGTACACAGTCTAATACTAACACTAATAGTAACTCGGAATTAATTTATATAGTTTTTAAAAATGTATCATGTTCGTCAGACTGATTGTGCACTTAAACATACTGTTTCAGTTGGAGCAGTTATATATAGAAGTTCTGTACACGATCGCCAACACGGTAGGCGCCAACACAGGACAATATGCCCATTACAAAGAGGACCTTTATATGTACGCTAAAGAAGCATTTGGAATACCACATGATCAACATCGACGATGCCTAAATATTGCTTCCGAAGAGAAGGTATTTGCTCACAGTGTTACTACAATAATATCTTAAACATAACGTTAACAGTACATTTAATATAAGCTTAAATAAATGTAAAATCCTGTGCTTTCTTTATTATTTATAAATAATGTGAAAAGTCTTATGCATAAATATGCAAAGATTTAATTTTATTTAAAAGAACTTGTAAATTCAACTAGTTACCTTTTTCTGGTATTAACTCTCTTATTATTATATTATATTATTATACTATGCAAAGGTTTAATTTTATTTAGAAAAACTTGTGAATTCAACTAGTTACCTTTTTCTGGTATTAACTCTCTTATTATTATTATCTCTTATTATTATATAATATTATTATATTATGCAAAGATTTAATTTTATTTAAAAGAACTTGTAAATTCAACTAGTTATCTTTTTCTGGTATTAACTCACTTATTATTATATCTCATATTATTGTATTATATTATTATATTATGCAAAGATTTAATTTTATTTAGAAGAACTTGTGAATTCAATTAGTTACCTTTTTCTGGTATTAACTCACTTATTATTATATCTCTTATTATTGTATTATATTATTTTATTATGCAAAGATTTGATTTTATTTAGAAGAACTTGTAAATTCAACTAGTTACCTTTTATTAACTCTCTTATTATTTTCTGAATTTGATATACATAGCTGGTCAAGTTAAATTAGGAAAATGAGAGACAGATAAGGGTTAATAGCGACTGAGCTTATTCTGTTTATCTAATCTACGATAAACCCTACTGTCAGTCACTATTCATCTGACCCAGAACTATCCTGTTCTAATTGTCTAACTGAAATAGCCATAGTCCACCTGTCCAATCATGGATTACGACTATGTCGTTTATCTAGTCAAGAACAGGATCAAAGACTATTTATAGGGTACATAACTGAATTTGAATACATCATGAGGTCGAGAATAGTTGACTATTGTTACTCCAGATTTTTATTTTGTATATAATATATGCGTATAACTAAATACTACTTGTGTCAATACTTTTGTTCACGACTGTGAATATTGTATAGGAATATCCATATCGTGTTTAACTTAACAAATATAATTATGTGGATAGAATAAATTTCAGTCGAAATCGATTTTATATTAGCTCAGAATCTAGTTAATTTAGCCGCGTATTTTGCATAAAGAACGTCAAATTAATGTTATGTATGATATTATTCAAAGTGATTACACGTAAATTCATAATTCCGCTTCGTTGAATTCTTCTCGTATTTCCTATCGGAGATCTATAATATTATAACTATGAATATTGTTAACGAGAAGAATTAAACGAAGCCGTTAGAATCAGAAAGTTTCACAGAATGTAAATTTTTTTATTACAACTAGTTTGATATCTGTTCTAGCCCCCAATTGTTGTTCTGAGCGTCGTGGTCGTCGAAGCCGAAGGATTGGAAGCCAAAGATGCAAACGGTAAGAATCCTCTTTATCGTTATCACTATGCGGATCTTTATGCAAAATAAAAATTGTCTGCATCGATTGCAAGAAATAGAAACTGAATTGAATGTTATTTCTTCCCTTAATGATTTTAATAGAGGAGAAATCGCATATTCACATTGAATTTCATCTACTCAATTTTGCTATAAATATATAAAGATCCGCAGTCTAGTTATCACACTCGTAACCATCCACTTTCGGGAGATATCGATACGAGATTTATCCAGTTGACAGGAACATGGATGAATTTTGTATTGGATTTTACACACATAATCCTGCCAGGGTCACCGATGTCATAAACTTTGACGCAGTAAAATTCACCCTCATCCGTCCCTCATTTCGCGAACTGAATCTGTCCCTCGGTGTCAAATTGATACAGTGATAAAAAAAATCGGTAAATAACAAGTCAGTTACTTTTCGATGTTTTTTTCATTCAAATTGACGAGTTAACATCTATTTAGGTTTTTGCGGTTATATGTTTCGCATTAAAAAAACAAAAGTCACCAAGTTTGGGACAAATTTACCTACAAATAACGGAACAGTATAACTTATTTCGGGAAAACTGTGTCAAATTGACACTAGGGACGGATGAGGGTTAAACTTCTGTACGTTTTTCAATTTTCATGATTTCATATAAATTCAAGAAAGCATCTTAATAATACAGGGTGTCTCAAAATTCCTTCAACATCCGGAAAAATGGGAGGTTCCCGAGATCATTTGAAGCGACATTTTCCTTTGCAAAAATGGCGTCCGCGGCTTTGTTAAGGAGTTATTAATGAAAAACACAGACCAATCAGAGCACGTCTATATATGAGCGCGTTAATAACTCTTAAACAAAGCCGCGGCCGCCATTTTTGCGAAGGAAAATGTTGCTTCAAATGATCTCAGGAACCTCCCATTTTTTTCTTTTGAAGGAATTTTGAGACACCCTGTATATCTTAATGATAGATAAATCGATTCAACGATAATTGAAACGATTAAATTATATAATCCACATGGAAAACTAAATATCAATTTAAATTTAATGGCAATTAAACAACTGACACATAATAGTATGTACTCGGTAAATACGGAAAACGACACAGGACATTTGGAATGATAAACACTGCATCGATCATATGATCATATGATGTAGTATATACTACAGGCAGTATTGATAATACAGGCAGCTGTGCTCTGATAACATTGATACAGATAGGTTTGTAATTGATACACTTGCATCAATTCATGCTCTAACATGTTTACAAATGAGGTCTCCATGTTAATCACAATCACACTGTATATTAATAACTAACTTATATTTCCAATATTTTCAATCACTTGAATGTTCAGGATTGTCGACAATAATACAACATTATTTTGGTATTTTGGTATCATGTTATATTTATAGTATTTGTTCATCAATGAACTGCATACCGTGAACCACGAAAGTATTTGAACGCACTTTAAGACAGTACAATAAAGTCGCGATCGTTTGCCAACGGCTGTGTTTTGCACGGAGAAATATCGTGTAGGGACACTATTTTTTATGATTGAGTCTACGAAGCCGGACGTAGAAAAGGACAGCATGTAAATACGGATCGCGCGACCGAAGCGTATCGGTGTGAACCACTACTAATCCAATTGCAAAACTTCTTTATTTTTCATTATTTTTTTTACGGGACTTTCACCAACTTATTTCTGGCATTTTCCTGATTAGAATGACACCAAACACCATATAATTTCAACTGTATTTAATGATTCACTGTATGTAAATTTGAAGTTTGTAGGGATAGGGTAAACTGTACTATTGCTGGCACTGCACTAGTTATTGGCACTTTTGATTTAAACGACAAATATTAAGAATTCCTGGTATAGAAAATCATTATTTTATTGCTTCTTATTCATATTTCAAAGCAACGTTATAAGTTTTCATAACAGAGTTCCACATATGACTGTTAGCAAATGTGCCAATGACTAATTGTCTTACGATTGTTATTTACTGAATATATTTTATAATAAAAGATTTATGACTCGTAAAACTGTTTGATTTTGCTGAAAAATCTCTATTGGCTTATAATAATAGAAAGTTAAGCTCGTTTAAACATTTCAAGAAAAGATAAAAAGATTTTTATTACGATTTTGGCTTAGGGTGCCAATCATTGTACAGTTTATCCTAGTCCTTCCGAGGTCCTACCCCCTCTGAAGGGAATGAAGTTTTTTCACAAATATCGTGCACATTTCCCTCACGCATGTCGAAGCATTACCGTACAATGATACGATTATTGCCCACAGGATTCAGCGATCCTTACTGTATGCTGGGAATTCAACCGGGTAGTACAGCAAGTGTGCCGTCAAGTCCTCAGACAAATTTAACAGCACACTCGCCCCACACACCCCCCGCCTCTCCGCGGCAAGCAACCCGGGCCCTTTCCGACGGCGGTGAAACCGAAAACTCGCAGCACGAGAAACTGCGAAAGCACCATAGGTAAGTCGAGGCAGCGATGCTTTCGTTTGCACAGCCAACGATCGATTACCCCCGGTTAATCGAGCGTTGAAGGTCTTAAAACTTAAAACTCCGACCCCCGAAAGTTTCCTTAAAGGCAGATCGAACAGTATGAAATAGACCCATGAGCTCTTCCAACTTTCGAAGGTTTAACCCGGCAATCGTGCTCTATCGAACCTCATCTGTCGGCCTGTAAATTAAATGTCACTTTGCCGAAATGTTCAATTATTATTACGTTCGCAGATGGTAATTCCATTGGACATAATATACGTGTACGAAAGGTGAACACTAATAACGGAATTCAGATTATGGTCGAGTTTGATCGACTCTGAAAAAATTTAATTTGGTTCTTTAATTCGGTTCAATAAATGATTCTAGGATAATTAAATCGGGTATGACTAGATTACAGCCCTCGTCCTTTTAATGGGTACTACAGTTAGCTAAATAATAAGTGAACCCTGTGACCTTTGAATTGTGTACATTAGTGGAAATGAAATAAAAGCCTGTATGTCCCCGTGAAGCATTCGAAGGTTTACTTACTTGTAGTTTTAAAAATGGTTGCAAAAGAATTTGTATCGGTTAAATATTTTATAGAATTACTTTATTTCCCTGCTAAGGCCCTCGACCTGGGGGGAAATTAAAGGGCTGGTTCTCTATGACGATATAAGACGAAAAATTAAAAAATCCAGATTTCGGTTTTTAGTTATTAACAATGGAAAATCCGTCTGTTCCAATTGATTTTAAACTAACTTCTCGATGAGCTAGAGACTTGAAACTTTAAACATAGCTCAGAACTGGATGACAATGCAATATTAACTCGCTTTCTTGTCTGTCTGTTCGTCTAAAAAGCAGAAAACAATTGTTTAAATAAAAAGAAAATGTTTAATATACCACGTTTTTAAGACGGACTAAAAAGTATAAAATAATTTTTCCTAGCCCCATACATATAGTCCTGAAAATTTGTGATTGTGAATTTTTAATAGCAATGAAAATAATTGTAAGATTTAAAAACGTGGGGCGCAAGATAATAGTAAGGAGTGTATAGAGTAGCTGCCGTTGAGAAAACTCACACAACAGTTCATATCTATTGCATGCACCTTAACGTTTTAAATCTTACAAATATTTTCGTAGCTATTCAAAATCACAAATTTTCAGGACTATCTGTACGGGGCTAGGAAAAATTATTTTATACTTTTTAAGTATACTGTCTTAAAAGCGTGGTATATTAAAAATGTTTTTTTATTTAAATAATTATTTTTATTTAAACAAAGGACTTTCACTTGTGAAACGAACACTTCACCAAGTTCCTGATACGAAAGGTCTGATCCAAATAGAAATAGATAACGCTATCGATGTTTGCACCGTGGACAAAAATATTCTGAAGGATGTAGCAGTCTACTATAAGACTATCGCGGCAGAGATCGCGCGATGTGTGTCCTAGTGTGCTTGCTATCTCAACCCTCGAACGGCGTTGCGTGTATCTATTTTGACCCAGATTCGCAAGGGATCTACCTTAACGTCTTAGATCAAAATGACCTACTCGGCGCGAAGTCATTTATACCAGGTATCATTAAGATCGACGTGTCCTGAAGAAAATGTATTTACGTTGAGAGAGGGGGTGCGAACGAGAAACTGTAGCCAACTCCGTCAACCCTTGGCGACTCCTTCCGTGCGGAGGCGTATCATAAATTACTTGAATGTATCCCTCGAGAATAATTCTCACATGAACATGTTACGTCGCTGTGTTTAACTGTGCGACGAAGCCCTATTATTTCACGGTTTCACTCGTCGAATTAACTTCGCGTCAATATTCCACGAGCGCACACTATTGTTTTACGAAGATTTGTATTTATTGAAGGGAACTTACGTATGATATCCACTTAATTATTTGCTTGAATTCACTGCGGAAGTGTAATTTTTCATAAAATCATTTTAAATTCTTGGAATTTGAAGTATTAGTTTAATTTTTTATAAAGTCATTTTAGATTCTTGGAATTTGAAGTATTAGTGGAAGCTTAAAAATCTTTTTTGATAAAAAAATCTGTTAAAAAATCCTTAGACTTCGAAGAATTGTGAAGTAATCGCTGGTAGATGAGTAGACTGCGGATCTCGATGCAAAATAAAAATTGTCTGCTCTAAAAATCGATTGCAAAAAGCAGAAACTAAATTGAATGTTATTTCTTCCCTTAATGATTTTAATAGAGGAGAAATCATATATATTGACATCTTCAATTTTCCAACAACATTGAATTTCATCTACTCAATTTTCCTATAAATGCATAAAGATCCGCAGTCTAATAATGAGTTTCAATATTAAGAACAAACGAGCAACTTTCTGTTGATGTTCTTTGATTTAAAAAAAAAATCGCTGCTTATTGTCGACAAGTTTCCTCGTGTTTGTGTTGTCTGCCTGTTGCCATTTGAAGCGGTGCGAGTCAAAGAGAAATAGAAAATGTGCAGGACGCGTAGAAGCAGAAATAAATGCTCCTCGAGCGTGTGCACATCAACATGGTCTATAATTAAATGTTTGGAACAGTAACATAAGATACAAACTATACTAAAACGTATTTAACTTATATTGGTTAAAAATGGATATTTTTTGGTATTTATATAACTGGTATTAATTTAAGTAAACATTAATTATCACAGGACATTCTTCAGAAACATTTCAAAACTGTTATTTCGGATCTCAGGTAAAAATAAATGGTTACTTGCTCCAGTTGAATTTCGCTTTCTATTAAAAGCATTAGGAGGCGCCTAATTTCGGTCCTAATTAATCGAACTCCGCGAAGCAATTATCTGCGGCTAGGAGAGCCTGTCATCTCCCCGCTTGATAAGATCATTCTGGAATCGGACGAAGTTCACATTCTGGTAATGATCAACATAGAAAAGTTTTCTCGCGTGATCGATTAATCTTATTACGTACAGGAGGTAACTCGATCGATCGGTTGAAGACAGTTTACCGGGGGTGCGGCGTTCCGCGTAACAGGAGGGACACGCGTTCTCCAGACGCCTCTCGCTCGACTGACATTTCCACAAAGCGTCGCGATAACAATGAGGCGTTGCCGGATGCAAGTTCTGTTTGCGACGCGACGGTTCGCGGGCAGAATAAGGCCGCGCTGGTGCATTCAGAATCACGCGGTCCGCGGTTCTATCTCGCGGCCATTGTCTTCGGCAGCATCGGAGGCGGCGAGGCGATTAATTTTAGTTCTTGCGCCGCGCGGACCCAGCAATCGCGGAACGTGTGTCCACGTTCGACCACCACGTGCCAGTCAATCGTGTCGCGTTTTCATCGTTTCCAGGCTCCCCCGTCGACCGGCCATGCCGAACACCGAGAAATTAGCCATCAAACAACTAGAAACTATGTAAGAACCACTCTCCCCGCGACGAGATTCCACTAAAATCCAATCAACTAGTGTTCCTGACTAGGCGTTTACATCGATCAAGTGGGCCTAACTCGCTCGACAGAAATGCTGGTCTAGAGACACAGATTCAGCGATTTTCATAGCTCTTGTCAAAATCCTGACTTGCAATATTTTTAAATTGTGTCAATCGTGTGACGTGCACCCATCTTGAAAGTGATTCATCGTGTGATCCAGAGTGATATTCGGATCTCTCATAAAATTCCGAGTGTAACTAACGAAGATTCTTCATCCATCGTTAATTTTATTCTACGATTTTATTGAGAATGTACATTTAAATATTTATGGAAACTTCGAAAATTTATTTTCGTGACTACAACCGCCGTAGATTTAAAGATCGAAGCTTTCTGTTTGAAACGACATCTTAAAAATTGACGTATGATTTTTTTCAGTCGTTTTATCGAGCTCTGAATGAGTTCGAGACTTTAGTTTTGCGTTTATCCGAACAAAAATTCAATTTTCTGAAACCCGATTTTTCGGATGAGAAAGAAATTGAGAACTGAATCTGTAGAATTGGAACAGAAGTATTATTTTCTCGCTTTCGCCTGGATGAATGGGAAACCGCCATTTCCTTCGTTGTGACTATTATTTCCTCGAATTACTGAAGATTCTAACAACCCTCTAAGAACCGGAAACCGTTTACTGCTTCCCTGCGGGTGTTTGTAAAAATGGAGTTAGGATAAGACGAGGTCTTATCTGTTGAAACGTTCCAACAAAGGTCTGCAGGGGCAGGATCAATTTTCTGTTACCGATAGCCATTCTGGTGGACTCGTAGTCATTCACTCTAAAAGTCGGCGAGAAAAGTGTTCTCCTCAAGTATTTTTTCATCGCTGCAACCTCAACGCATGGGGCCCATTCGACGTCGTTGACGACGCTTTCCAAAGATGTAAGCGTCTGGATCAGCCATTTTTCGAATGAATTTATTAAATAATTCCTCATGGATGCTATTGGGTTGGAACGAAAGTTCGTAGCGTTTGTAAATTAAAATTGAAAGCTGAAATTTTCAAATATTTATTCATAGATTTATTCAGTAACATATTTTCCATTCTGTTCTATTACTTTTTGCCACTTTCGAGATAATTTCTCGTGTTATTGTATAAACATATGAATAAATACCTAATTTTATCTTCAATTCTTAATTTGAAAACGTTACGAACTTTCTTTTTAATCCAATACTTTAGAATCTCAATAATCGTTGATTGAAAATGTTGTAATAAGGCCCTGACAAGATCCTGAAGAATTAGCACTAATTAAGTAATACGAGATTCAGAGAATTATCTTAATAATAAATAATATATAAAATTATTATCTCCAGAAAATTATTTCTCCACTAATATGAGGAGCATTCAGAAAATTGCTGTATATATTCACATGATTATGGTAGTTGTATGATCGTAATTACCATATGGAAATCACAGGCTGTACACGGACCATCATTTCGAACTTTAAAGCTGCTTATTGCGAAACTGCATTTTCGGATGAATATGTGTACTTCAAATTTTACCTGAATTTTACCCGAAAATACCATTCTCCCTAGAGAGGATCTCGAATGTCGATATCGAATTATTATAAAATAATCGAAGTATTACTAATTTAATATAAATTTAAATAAAATCATGACATTAGTGACTATAAATAAAAGCATGGAGCGCTAAACTATATTGACGTAATCTTCGTAGACGCTCCACGCTTTTATTTATAGTCATTAATGTCATGATTTTATTTAAAATTAAATTTTTCTATCTATTCCGACACTAATTTTATAACAGAAGAAATTTTGAACTGACAGCTTAAAATTTCGGGGAAAAATATTATTAATCATTCAACTGGATTCGGTATTTTATGGAGAACTAGGAAAAAAATTATTTTCCCCTCTTTAGTGCATTTTAATATAAGCGTGGTTTTTAAAAAGCTTTTTCATATATTTTTTTATTAGACACTGACACGTGATAACTGTTTATTTCTGTCGCTGGTCAAAGGATGAAAGGAGGTTGGTCGCTTGATCGAATGTTTAATGTCTCGAATAGCGTGGGTACGTTGAAACGTACGAATCGAATTACCCTTCGATTGAAACGGGCGATTCCTCGAGAGCTAAGTGCCGACTTGTTGGTATTGCTAATCATGGCGATTCCCGGAGAACTGTAGCCAGTGATAGAAGCGGGGAGCGACAAGGAAAGGTCGAGGAAAGGTATTGTAGCTGTTCGAAATCAGTTTCAGGCTGTCGTTCAAGCGAAAGGAGCATGCGAGCAGACGCGAACATCGAGAGTCCTTAAGCGGCGCGGTTCCGGCGAAGTTTATACGGGCAACCACGGTGAAGCCGCACACACTCAGCCCCCGATGGAACGAGAAGTTTCGTTTGTAAGCAGCACCAACCGTTCCGGGAAGCTCGTCTTCCTTCTAATTGTTTCGAAATCGGAAACGCGTTACACGTCCAATCGAACTCGCCCGCCGATAAAACCTAACACACACTTTTTCTTTTTTCCATTTTCCAGCGACATCGACGACATTCACACAGATATCCTACACCTGGACATATGGTGAGTAAGGTTGTTAACTGTTCATTTGCGATCGGAAGAGATTTCTTCAACCGTCGGCTGGAGAACGGTCTGACAGCGAAACAGAATCTCCGCGTCAGTCACTTTTTAACCTTTGAATTTTCTATTCGCTAAGAATATTAGGTAATTATTAAACTGCGAATTTTATGCATTTACACGTACAATTTAACACTAAACCTACTGACCTTCTTGTATACCTATTGCTACCGCGCTCGGTCAAAATGAGCGATGATTATTAAAAAAGTTATCGTTTTTATGATTTAACACAGATAATAGTTAATTTATTACTGAATGTATGTAAAATGAAGAATTTTCATAAAAGGATATAGGCGGATAAGCATGGGCCAGCGGCCCCCGCTCCGATTTTCCTGATTCCTGTCTTAAAACATCGTTTTATGTCTAAAAATACACCGTGTAAAATTCAAATGTCTACCCTCACCAAAAGGGTGATATTTGCTCCAAAACGAGAAGAGATATCGACATGGAATAAACGGCAAACAAAAGATATAGATACATGCTATATTTCAGATTTTTTTCAGAATTTTTTGCTAATTATTTATAGTTGAAAATAATCAATTAATTTTTTGGGAATTTTTTTAACTATCTTCCCCTGGGTTGACACCTCCAAAAAATTCTAAAATATTGCTATGATGCTAACCTATTTTATATAAAAATCTCAGAAGTGTCCGTTGGGGGGAACAACAGTGTCAAAAAAAATAAAGTATGCCGGCGAACGCTCGGTTTGATCAGTAACGGCGCAGCGACCGAGTAGTCCCCTTGCGGTGGCTAGTGATGGGAGCGAACGGGAAGTCGGCGGGTGTACGGAAAAGCTGATACATGTAAAAATGCGACTAAATCTTGTAATATATGATTACAGTTGGAAGTCTAAACAATCATATTTTAGGAAATAGCTTATATTGGAGAAGAAAAATACGTGTAAAGCTAGTTTGTTGCAGTCAAGTAACAGAAAGTGAGAAGCTTCTCACAAGTGTGTTGTATGATCACGGTGCTAGAGGTTCTGCTCGATGCTCCAGAGGGCTGGAGTTGGAATCCAACTCAACTTTCTTTTCTTGTTTTTTTTATATATGTATTTATAAACTAAACGATTTTGATTGTTTGCACTTCAATTTTATAAAACAAACATAATTATTAATTTGTAATTATCATATAGATTAAAATGTTTTATATTGCTAGAGACTAACTAACTAAATGCCACGTTTCCTGTTTTTCGAACAATCCTGGCAATGTAGCACTCGAATGAGTTCTCGCGTTTCGCGTTTCGCGCATTTCGCGGCAAGCCGTCTTCGAACATGCCCCAAAGTCGGCATATTCCTTGATCATTAGCCGACGTTACAATATTATCTGGTCACACGCTCATTCGTTTGGTCAGACACGATCAGAATGAGTGCGGTTCCATTCATTGGCTGAATTGCAATAATGAAAGAAAAAATTATTGTTGTTACGCAATCATCCCTTCGCGGTCTTGGTACACGCGCAAGATATTATTATTTCACAGTGTTCAGAATTTGAGCGCAGAAATACAAAGCAACATATTGCATTATATTAAAGTAATGAGGAGTAAAAAGAAAAAGAATAAATCCATTATATGGACGTAAATAATAAAAACTAGATTTATATTTCCGCAAAATTAGAAACATGTAAAATATTTTAATCTATATGATCATTACAAATTAATAATTATGTTTGTTTTATAGAATTGAAGTGCAAAATCGTTTAGTTTATAAATACATATATAAAAAAAAACAAAAAAAGAAAGTTGAGTTGAGGAGGATTCGAACTCGAGCCCTCAGGAGCATCGAGCAGAAGCACCGTGACCATACAACTTGTGAGAAGCTTCTCACTTTCTGTTACTTGACTGCAACAAACTATCTTTACACGTATTTTTCTTCTCCAATGTAAGCTATTTCCTAAAATATGATTGTTTAGACTTCCAACTGTAATCATATATTACAAGATTTAGTCGCATTTTTATATGTATCAGCTTTTCCGTACACCCGCCGACTTCCCGTTCGCTCCCATCACTAGCCACCGCAAGGGGACTCGGTCGCTGCGCCGTTACTGATCAAACCGAGCGTTCGCCGGCATACTTTATTTTTTTTGACACTGTTCCCCCCAACGGACACTTCTGAGATTTTTATATAAAATAGGTTAGCATCATAGCAATATCTTAGAATTTTTTGGTAGGTGTCAACCCAGGGGAAGATAGTTAAAAAAATTCCCAAAAAATTAATTAATTATTTTCAACTATAAATAATTAGCAAAATATTCTGAAAAAAATCTGAAATGTAGAATGTATCTATATCTTTTGTTTGCCGTTTATTCCATGTTGATATCTCTTCTCGTTTTGGAGCAAATTGCATTTAAGTGCGGGGGAATTTACCCCAATATCACCCTTATCGGTGCGGGTAGACATTTGAAATTTTACACAGTGTATTTTTAGACATAAAACGATGTTTTAAGACAGGAATCAGGAAAATCAGAGCGGGGGCCGCTGGCCCATGCTTATCCGGCTATACCCTTTCGTCCAAATTAATTTTTTTATAATTCCAATTATAAACTCAAGAAACCAAAACTTCATTTTTCCAATATAACATATTTCTGAAAGATTAGTTTTCAACGTATCTAATTAATAAACCAAACTTAACATTAAGCACATCTAAAATTATTTATTAAAAGAAAAGATAAAATTAAACTTTTATTTATATAGATATATGACTTATTCGGCTTCACTGCATTGTTTACAAATTGCAGTGAAAATTTGTAAAAATTTTACTGCAAAGTAAAACAGACGCTGAACACTCTTCTTCTATGTCCGTTATTTTCTCTAATAATTTCATAATTTTGGAACACCTTGACATTTTTATGATAAATGTTCAACACAGAATATTACTCTGTGTACGGAATACAAAATTCAACACAGAATATTACACTGTGTACAGAATACAAAATTCACCTCAAAGTTTTGCTGCTTTATTCTTTTCTTTTCAAATAAGCACTTATAATAAAATTGCACATGAAACGTTTTTGAAGTGCAATGCTTCCTTCTTGAATTTGTACTCTCTACTGTTGTTATTATTTGTGTTATTATTGCTTTCAGTTGTCATCCGATCTTGAGATAGCTTTTAGTTTGTACTAATTGTACATATTTAATATGTATTAAATAAAATATTTTATCGACCGGTCAAATTGACCGACCGCGGTAGGTAGGACAAACTACAAATATTTCTTAGAAAAAAGAAAAAAAACTAGAAGCAAATAAATTGATATGATAACGTTTAAATGTGTATAAATTATACACAAGTTTGGAAACAGTCAATTTGACCGGTAGTGATAGGTTTAGTGTTAAAGCAGTGGACATGTTAAAAATATTTAAGGACATCAAGGTATTAGTTTCAGCTTGATAAGATAATTAACAGAAGAATACAATTTTAATTTGGCTTCTGCGTCCTGCATTCAATACGAACATTTTTTATTTTGCATAAAGATCCGCAGTCTAGTGATTATTTATTGTAGCGACTCTAATCTTAATTAGTAACTTCAAGAAAATAGTATCGCGAAAGTTTGTGCAAAATATATTTTTATGCAGAAAGTTAATTTTATGCTTTCAGTTTTATTAAATGTTGTATTTTGTTAACATCTTAGAAGGGTTAGAAATGCAAACAGATCCGCGATTTGGTGATTAAATAACAACGGTTGTTCGCGCATCCATGTACTTATAAAAATAATATCAATTCAAGCATGAACCTACTAAATTCAGAAATTAATAAATTAATGAATACCTCAACTCCGTCGTCGAACAGTTGAAGAAATTTCAGAGCGTGTACAGAAAACAAGAACTTGGGAATATGTGTGTATAGGAACAGAAAGAAATTCTTATCTAGAACGTAAACAGACAGTTCTAAATAACAACTCATCAACAGAAGTAATGAGATTCTGGAATTCTTGTTGTACAGGGTGTCAAGAAATTATGTGTAAGAATCTTTACAAGCGTGATTCTACACCTCAGGATCGGCGAAGATCTGTTAAAAAAGTTTTCTGCAAAAATGAGCTTGACCGACTTTCTCAAGGTCAAATTTTTTAAACGATTGTATCATGTTTTACTCATCGAGGGGAACAAACTTCTCGAAGGAACCGTGGGTCAAAAATGCATCGTACTCTTTAAAGCTCAAATAACACGTAAACTTGATTCAGAATTTGTATTTGCAATAACAGGAACATTTTTGCATCACTGTGAGATATTAGTATTACTAATGTTGAACAATTAATCGAATCAGATATTTATAATAAAAGCACATCTTGGTCAAAATAAATTGGATCTGAACATTCTGATCAATCGTCATCTTATAAAAACTGTACATACCACGGAAAGTGAGCGGCGCAATAAATTATAGTAGACCCCCCGAAGTTCGAACATAATTCGTTCCAGGAGACCGTCCGATCTTCGAGTAGTTCGAACATTGAATTAAGTTCTCCCGTTTGGAACAATGGGAGTTTAATTAAATTTCAGAGATGAGCCTTTTAACAAGCGTCGGAATGACGAACATTCTTCTGCTTTCTTTCTTCTCGGTTCGCATTCCGCTTTTCTGGCCCGGGCGTCTTGCTACCGTCAAATGAGACTGTGCTTCTTTGTTCGAGCTTCGAGTCGGACATTTTTGTTCAAATTTGGAGTCGTTCGAACCTCGAAGGTCTACTGTACTTCGAAGCGTCACACTCGCAAAACTCTGAGTTTCTGAACGTGTGCGGCACATTCTTGTGAATTTTTATTCT
This sequence comes from Lasioglossum marginatum, assembly GCA_028455795.1. Classification (NCBI taxonomy): domain Eukaryota; kingdom Metazoa; phylum Arthropoda; class Insecta; order Hymenoptera; family Halictidae; genus Lasioglossum; species Lasioglossum marginatum. The sequence goes on from CM052277.1 coordinate 272,253, forward strand.
GCGACCACATACGTGCATCTTCCGCTCGGAAGTGTTTCCGTTGTCCTGACAGACATAGTTTTAGGGACCACGACGACGAGTCTTCGGTATTCGACGCGGTTAGCAAGCTGAACGAGGTACGCGGCGTCAAGGGTCTCGGACGATTTTTCAAACAGATCGCGCAGAGCGCGAGGTCCGGCGGACAGGACGACTTCCTCGGCTGCGTGAATATCCCTCTTCAGGTACTCAATGCTTTTTATAACGTTCCACCTTGGTCCTAAATTCTTTTTAAAGTCATATTTTAAATACCAAATGGCCCATTTTAGATTTTTTATTTGACAATTATTGAAATTGTAAAGGTGTTTTCATGGGAATTTATTGAATATATTTTTTGACTCCAGTATATATTATAGTAAAAGCCGCACAAAATATAAATAAATTTAATCTCGTCATTTTTATAATACTATACACATCAGTAGATAGCGGATTTTATGCATTTATGACAAAAATGAGTAGGTGTAATTTAAAACGGTCAAAACATTAGATGGGTTTACAGTATTTTTAATCGATTAAACATATTAAGACAGAAAATAAATTTCTATTTCATTCCAATATCTTGCAATTCAGGTAGAAAATTTTTATTTTGCATAGAGATCCGCTGTCAACACATCAGTCACTTTTGATGGTAGGTAGGTTTAGTGTTAAAGCGGAGACCTGGACAACTAGTGCTCCGTGAGGCGATGACGTAGAATCGGCTGCCCCCACTACCGCGCTCCCCCCGCCCGTACGGTATCAACTCGCGCTGATCAGCAAGGTGGGGCTAGCCGATTCTACGTCATCGACTCTCGGAGTACTTGCTCTGCCTTAAGGAGGTAGACTCCTTTTCCCGGATTGCAAGGGTGCGGGATTAGCGTTCTCATTTCTCGATAATACAAAAATGGCGTTTTTCAGTAGTCAAAAACGCTAGATAAAAGATCGATCTAGGCCGCAATCGCCCTCAAAAGTCCTATTTTTTCGTTTACGAGGCGTAATTTGCATTATTCGGCAGCATGTAGCTATGAAAACAGCTACAATTCCGAATAATGCAAATTACGCTGCCGAATAATGCAAATTACGCCTCGTAAACGAAAAAATAGAACTTTTGAGGGCGATAGCGCCCTAGATCGATCTTTTATCTAGCGTTTTTGACTACTGGAAAACCCAATTTTGGTATTATCGAGAAATGAGAACGTGAATCCCGCACCTTTACAATCCTGGAAACGAGTCTACCGCCTTAAATTTTCCTAGGAAGCTTGCAAACATATCTAAACAAAAATTTCCCACTCTTGAGAAATTATAAACTGTGATAATTTCGTGGAAAAAAAGTGCAATATTAAATTTGGGATAATTTTACAGCCTCTACTTTCATGAATCATTTTTTTAGGATGTGTAATATAAATAATAATAATAAGTTACAACAATCATTTCTAGCCATTCAACAGTTAGAACTTTTATTTCCTAGTGACAAATACACTTTACACCTCTGCTGTCTGCTAATTCAATACGTGTATATTTATACGCAGTAATGCCTCTTGGCATAATCTCGCCATTTAGATCACGCAATGCCAACGTAGTGTGCACATCATTTTGCATCGGCAGACAATGAATGGCAGCCTCGTACTTTGACGAATATATCGATGCCGTGATAAAGGACACGACAAGTTGCGATTACAAAAAGCGGCATATTAATTCCCACATTATAATATATCAAAACGGAGCGTTGCGAAAGATTTTTCGTGATCTGTTATCAGGACATTCCGAGCACCGGACTCGATCGATGGTACAAACTCGAAGCGAGAACACAACGCAGCACCATTCAGGGTAGAATTAGATTAAAGCTGTGGCTATCGACGAGAGAGGATAGAGGAACGTCTGAGGAAGACAATTGGGGTGAATTAAGACAACAACAAAGACTATATACTGTTTTCCTCAACCACGAAATGCACAAACAAGGGGTACGTATAAATATCACGGAACAATTCCATAGTCAGATGGAACAACATTCCACAGGTTCCGAATATTCTCGACGAGAAACATTTACTTCTTTTCTCAAAATCTATAAAATATCCAAAATGCTTGGTGAATTTTGAATGAAGATGATCCCTTTCATCTACTATCAAAATAAACTGGAATGTGAGAAATAAACGATATTTCGTTCATTCATAAGAAAAGTGACATAAGTCAACAAAAAAGAAATTTTACAGGAGAACCTTTCGAGGATTACCTAAAATTGCCAATTTTTTTTATTGTATATCACCAACTTAGAAATGTACAATAATTTATTGTTATTTAGATACTGGGTTAATTGCCATGTACATTAGTTATAATCACAATTTATATATTTATTGTTATACTTCCTTTTAGAAATATATTTTGAGTTGTGTCACTTTTTTCTTACGGATGAACGATTTGTGTTAAATAGATTATTAGTGTTAATAGACTATTAAATACATTATTCGAGGATTAAACGAAAACAGATTATTCTCACTACGGTTTTACAATAATTTTGAAAACTAAAGGAACGTCAACTTTAATATAATACTAACACTTTAATACTTTAATATAACACATAATACATACTGTCAGTTTGGCTCTGGACTCTGTTTAACGATCAGAGTCAATTGGAGCTAACGGAAACACAGTTGAACCCTTCTGGTTTAGAATGTCAAAGTACAAGTATAAAGGTTGATCATAATTGTTGACAATTTAGGAAGACTTCACGGGAGAATTGCCACAAACGGCACTAACAATTCTTCACCAACACGCCGTCCAAGGTGATGTCACGGAGTTGCAGCAAGCGTTAGTTAGATGGGTAGCGACCTCACGACAGCCAAACTGCGATCCCCGGATTCTTCACCGCCTACTTCAGGTTGCCACGAATATTCCAGCAATTAACTGCGTATTACAGTGGGATATCCTGTAGCGTAATAAGTAAAATAAATATTTATTACACTTAAAATTTATACATTGCACGCATGTGTAAAGTTATTGATAAAATTATAAAAAAAAGGAAGGAACCATCAATTCTACTCTTACCGGAGAACTTTGGCAAATTCGTCTGCCAAACATCTTTTAACCCTTTGCACTCGGTTGTCCCCTCTGAGACACCACTAAAAATTGCTGTACCATTATTCTTCATTATTAGTAATTGCTGTACAATTTCTAAACATTTTTTTAGGTATTGTATGAGGTATTATACCAATTTCTCTCATATCCATAAAATTTCAAAAATCATAGGGAATGGAAATATTCTAGATCGGAAGAAATGTTTAATTTTCCAGTTAAAATACAAAGGGTTAAAAAACAAATCCAAAAATTTCTGTTTCGCATTTCTTCGTTATAAGATACCCCACTCTACCATTATATTATGATCATTTCTTTAATACATACGAACTGACGCTGGCTTCCAGGAGTTAGATAAAGTATGGCACACAGACACACTGTCTCGAGACGTGGCACAGTGTCTCGCTGATTCCTTCAACGATTTCCTCGATTTCTCTTTAAAGAAAATTCGACAGCACCGCATACTTTATCCGCCGTTGCATCGACCGTCGATCTCGAAACTGGATTATCTTCTTAGGTGAATATTCCTTGAACAGTAATATTAAACAAAACGTTAGGCTTCATTACATCTGTAAAATAAAATAGAATTACAATGAATCAATGTAACTGCTGGTAGTTAGTGATGGGATCTGAATCACGTCGAATCGCTTCGATTCAATATTCACGACAAAAAATTCGAATCACTTGCAACATAATTCGAAGCTTAGAACTCTTGAAACTCTTGGACGTCTTGAAAGTCTTCATTGTCTTGAAAATCTTGAAAGCCTTAAAACTTTGGAAGGTTTGTAAGAATTGAATCTCTTGGAATGTTATATCTATCAGGAAACAATGATTACGTCATGTCAGCATTGAGATGAATAACAGTATGAACGTACTAATATTGTAAAAAGTATAACATTTATTAAGATTATCACAAGACTTTTGAAATTTTCAAGACTTTTAAGAGTTTCAAGACTTTTAAGAGTTTCAAGAATTTCTGGTTTCGAATAAATATCGAATTGATTCGAAACTGATTGATTTGTTCGAAAACTTGCAAGACAGAGTATTGTATGCCCATCACTACTGTTAGTACAAGTAAGACCAGACTCGCCAGATTAAAACTTGTCTCCCCACTCTACCTTCCCCTTCTACGACGCTAGTCCGCCACCCTTCCGCGCGTCACGTGACTAATCCTGTACTGGCAGAGAGATGGTAACTTTCTCCCCTCAAATCAAATGCTCTCTCCCCTCATCTGGCGACTCTGAGCAAGACACTCCTGTAGACATGAATACAACTTCTACAATTTCTACTGGAAACTTGTAATTAGATTTTGTATTTACCATATTAAAAATATGATTAAAGTGTATGGGTCTTTCTTACAGGTGTTTAGGATTGCTATCAAATATGCCAGCTTTCCGATCGTGTTGTCCTTTCAACAAAGAAATTCGTGGAGAAATTATAACTGCCTTAAGGAAGGGAACCCATGATTGGTTGGTGATACATTTAAATGAATTCATGTTTTCTTGTTATTTTGTACATATATTTGTTGGTACTCGGTGAAGAACCATTAACGTCAGATTTTTACCAATAATTACTTTTGTTACAACTTTGACAAATCTCCGTTACTAATGTTTATTATCCGCAGGTATGATAGCACGAGACTGCACACAATGTGTTACGACAAAGAGCCAGATCAGGATGCAGACAAAGCCCTACAAGACTTTACAAACCTAGTAACTGCATTACTGGTAGACCTGGAGCAAGGGTTGACCTACTATAACAGTCTTTTTGAATGGTGAATACATTAACTTTCTTTCACCGAGTAATTACTTTCTTTACTCTGTTAATCTAAAAACTCTAACATGCTGTACATGTAGCTGCACTACACATGCCATCGTGTTAAATTGACTATCTTTAAGTTCATGAATTAATATTATAGTAATACTTTTCGTCTCTTGAATATTATTATTTCGGAGTATGTACCTAAGAAATCTAAGAACTAATTGCTACCCCTGGCAGAAAATATTCGATCAAAAACATAATTGTGATTATTGAAAGGATTATTAAAAACGAAATTATTCAATATATATTATATAAATACAAAGGGCCCCTTGAAAATTATTTAAAAAAATAGCACGACACAGCATTATAACAATTGGTAAAATTTCAAACAAGTAGCTGTCAAATTTTCTCATTTTGTATCTTAAAAAAAACATATTCCTATTAGCATCTTCTTTATGTCTGATAAATTTAATCATTTTGTTTGTCTTTATCATAAGTGAAAAAATGGTTCACATTAAATATACGAATAATTATAGTCTTGACTGATCGAACACTTTTTACTAGGGGTGCAGAAAAGGAAACCAGATATTAACATAAATATAATTAGAATACAAGTTTGTAATGCTTCAATTGTTCTGGCAAATGTGATTGTTAGCTAAAACACTTTTAATAATATGCATGCATAAAAACTTCGTACATTTTCAATTCTTATTGAATAGTTTCTTACCTTAAGCGTAACTTATTAGACGATTGCAAAAGCTTGTGCCCAATTTGAAAATTAATCATAGTACATTTTAAAATAACAGTTTTACTACTCAATAAGGTGGGGTCTCCTAGAGCCCGACAAATGAATTTCATAAATAGCCTCGTTTTTAATAAATTTGGGATAAAGAATAACACAGGATAAAAAGTAAACAAACAGATTTAATTTTATTCACATAAAAATTCTTTTCAAAAATCTGAAGCTGGAGTCTCTGAGATCCCACAAGTCTCCGAAAGTCGAGCACGAACTTTTGCAATCATCCAATAGACGAGTACAGAAACATAATTACAAAAAATATTTTTTCTCGTTGAAAATCTCCCGAGGAGAAATCGAACAATATCGCAGTGTTCAACGAAGCACTGTGCGATTTATTTACGTTTGCTAAAAAAAAACAAACGATCAATCAAAAACAAAAAATCAACAGCATCTATGGTAGATCACAAACAACCGATGAAATATTATGTTTCAGCACGAATGGTGTGCCATATTTCGCAGCGGTGTATAAACAATTGGACAAGCTGGTAAGCAATTGAATGCGAAATGTGATCTGACAATTGAAAGAGTAAACGAAAGATATAAGATACTCACTTGATAGTCCGTGACGATGCAGAATCAAAGCACACAATCATATAACACATAACTATATTTTATTCACTGTTTCGTAAAGCTGGATGTGCTATGTTTGGCTTATATGCTTCAGTCAAGACGTCGATCGTGTTTTTCTTCAAATGTCAAGTATTATGTATGCACTTTAACTCGTTGAAAACGATAACTGTAAATCTCTTTCAATATTGATGTGAAAGTAACGCGATAAATATCAATGTATCTGTGCTTCTACAATTAATTTTCACATCATCTACGAATTCGGTCGACGTCCTTGCATCGAAATAACTGCAGAAACATATTACTCTTTTATATATAGGGTGTTCCGTGTACGCTACGATGGACAATTATGTTTATTATTACTATTTATCACGTGGACCATGAAATTCAAATGATAATCATGAGATGTTCACAACTGAAATTATTGTTGAAAATTAATTTTCAACATTTCGTTCATTCAGTTTTATTATAACTCACGGAGACCGACCGATTTCGAAGGAATAAGTATCATTGGCGTTTTCTTTCTCGGATCATAGATAATACTATATCGGTAAAAAATCTAAGATTTTAGTTCTAAGTAAAAAATCCAAGATTAAGATTTTATTTCATCGACATTTGCGTGGCTGAAAATAGATGAAAAATTATCCTGAAATTAAATAATTCTCTCGAGCAGTGCAAAAATGACAAATTTTTCTATACAAAAGCCAATTTTTCTATACAAGCAATGATCTTTAATCAGTAAAATATTTTCCATTTTGTTCGATGATCTTTTGCAATTTTTCTGGTAGCTTCATAATCCCGCGCTCATGAAACTTGAAAATTTTCCCAAAATTGGCTTTTATTTCACCTTAAAATGCCGAAATTACTCTCTTGCCAACCCAGTACTTTACATTAGGAATTTCGTATATCGGTAATCAATTGCTAAATCACGTAACTTAGAAAAAGAAGAATACTGTCATTACATGTTTTTTTTTATTAAATTGAACAAATATTCGTATGTGGTCCTAGCATTTTACGAGCAGTATACATATGTACAGTGGGTGTAAAAATTATTTGTACGCCCTTTAAAACAGAATAACTGTTTTCTAATTGTACCAAACGACTTGATTTTTTATAATAAATTAGAAGCATTGGTCTACGAAATGATATGAAAAAAAGATTTTCCAAAAATTATAAAATTTGCAAGGGATTACATGCAAAACTAAAAAAAGATATTTTTTAAAACTTTTGTATTTGGGCTCTTAATGGAAATTCAAAGTATATGTTTTGTAGATCTATGTTAGTTATACACATGCTAAAAATTTCATCGAAATCTTCACCATTTGTAACCGCTTGTAGCTCGTGTCTATGTTAATCGATTTCGATGAAATTTTCAGCATGCGTGTAACTACTATATGTATAGATCTACAGAACATACATTTTAAATTTTCATTAAGGGCCCAAATAAAAAAGTTTTAAAAAATGCTTTCTTCATTTTTGCATGTAAATTATAATTATTTGGAAAATCTTTTTTGCATATCATTTCGTAAACCAATGCTTCTAATTGATTACAAAAAATCAGGTCGTTTGGTACAATTATAAAAAAGTTATTCTATTTTAAAGGGCGTACAAATACTTTTTACTCTCACTGTATACGATTCACTAATCAATATGGTGAAAATGTACGGTTACGTGGCAAGTGTATATTGTCGCTCTAAATCCGGTGGGCTTTCGCTGCACGTAACCCAAGAGTTTCTATGTCATTTTTATTTATATCACGTTCGCGAAATTGATAAAGTTTCAGGAGGATATTAAGGCAAGTTAGATTGTTACATTGACTAGGGACACCCTATAAATAAACAAATCGCAGTGACCTGAAGGCCAGGTTGAACGGAAACCGATGAAGTGCGATATGTCCGTCAGGTCATCGCGATCTTACTGTACACAAGATGTTTGTCCATAGCTGGCGGAACACGTGGCGACACACATGGAGAACACTTCTGAGGTACTTTTTTCATCGCCAACCACCAAATGTTAATTTCCCCCTTCTTTCTTCTCTGTCTTCTCTCTTCTTCGAACTCCTTCTGTATGTGACCACTCGAACCGTCTGATCGCGACGTCTCGCATTTATTTGCCCTCGACAATTTAGCTCCTCATAAAGAGAACCATCAAACTGTAAAAATCGCACACAAAAAAAATTGCAGTTTCCATCCAATCGATATGTCGATTGCAAATAAGATGGAGGGTCACTGATTAGATGGCAGATCTAGAATTAGATCTTCTGAACATGTTTTCCGATGACATGTTCGTCACTGCGCGACCCCCACCATTGATTTTCTGGCCTCCCACTCTTCAGCACCACTCCTGACTTGACTTTGTTTCCAGAGCCGGGGAACTGGCCCACGGGCCGCAATCTATTTCTTTCATAGGACACTAGTCGAGTAGTGGGGGACACTGGTAGACACTGAGAACAGAAGACACAAACAGTGTGTGTCCCATGGGCCATCATTCCCCCGGCTCTGTTCTAGATCAGAGTTGTGCAGAATCACAATTGAATTACTCCAGGAATTATGATTACAAAGTAATTGAATTACATTGTAATTCAGACATATTGTAATCTATAATTCAGATCTTCATTCAATTAAATTGCAATGTAATTCGTAATTGCAATTGGAGTACGATTATAAAATACTTTGTAATTATATTACATTAATTACGAATTACGAGGACGAGGAATAGCAAATACGCCGCATAGACAGCAAACAAGTATATGAAAGAAAAACACCAAAATATATTGCACTTCTTCAAAGTCCTGGGTTATAATTTGGAGAGCTGTATTTTAATTATATTGTATTTCAATTACACATCTGATTGAAATAATTAGTCATTGAATTAATTGAAAGGTTTGAATTATGTAATTCAGTTACGACGTAGTTGAATTACTATACAAATTGGAATACAATATAATTCAATTGCGTAATTCAAGTACAATGTAATTCAATTGCGTAATTCGTGTATTTGAATTAGCACAACTCTGTTCTAGATCACCGGTCTCTTGTAAATATCGGTTCCCCTCGAGTTCAGAATTGTCGAGACTGTGGAGTATTTTCAGATTGTAGAGGTAGAAATTTGGAGGACCTGCTTAGGGAAATAGACGAAATCCAATAAATGTCCCAAATGTCCCAAATGTCTGGCCGGCAATTGTCCCAGAACTATCCCCACTCCTGCGGGGTGTACCCCTTGAGGGGCCGAGAAGCTCGAGAGGCCTCGGTCGCCGAGAAGAATGACATCATACGGCTCGGGTATATCGGTGAGACCACACTAATCCAACGACAAAACTTCTTTATTTTTCATTATTTTTTTATGGAACTTTCACCAACATATTCGTGGCATTTCTCTAATGAAAATGATACCAAATGTGAGATAATTCCGATAATATTTACTTGTTTAATGAACGATGAAAGTTTCGCGTGCTGCGACTCTCCGCGTCTCTTTCTTTCCCATACGCTGTTCTTCTTAGCGTCGAAAACTTTCATCGTTCATTACACAAGTAAATATAATTGGAATTATATCGTATTTGGTATAATTTTCATTAGAAAAATGCCACGAATATGTTGGCCAAAGTCCCATCAATAAATAATGAAAAATAAAGAAGTTTTGTTATTGGATTAGATATGTTTACACTTCTCGGCGACCGAGGCCTCTCGAGTTCCGCTGTTCTTTTCTACGTTCGGCAAAAGTCAAAGAATAGTATCCCTGGCGGATAATTGTCCCTGGGCAGACCCGGGGACAATCATCGATAAAATACTGTATTCGGTCGCTGACGTTAGACCAGCGCTCGGATTTACTTACTCGCGACGGCCGAGTTTCGAAGGCTACGCCCCCTCGACCCGGAGCTCCTCAGACGCGTATCATACTCGCTATTCGTGGCGCCTAGGGGGACCAGGGCCGCCACGGGGAGCGCGGTCAGGTGGGCGTAGCCTTCGAAACTCGGCCGTCGCGAGTAAGTAAATCCGAGCGCTGCGTTAGACAATCGTTATCGCCATGCGTAACGGATCGCCTGCATGTTAATATCTCTTATTCTAGAGATTCGTTGTAAATAACAAGAAAACACATGTTTCGATGAAATTTCGAATAACGTAGGTATTGTATGAATTAGTTTAGCTATTTCCAAAACAAATTATAGATACCCTTCGGTGATTCCACTTTTTTTTTCTATGTAATATACTCTATGTCTATATCTTGATTTGAAACAATAACGCATGAAGTAGGTTTCGATTATCAGCCTTTTAGTTTCAGCTGGTGCATAATTCTCGTAGGTTTCGACGTATGTATATCGATGACACATCACACGTTCCACACGGAACTTCCACCTGATTTGGCAAACGCTGTGCCGAAAATCCGTTGAATCTATACGTTATATACATATGTATATGCGCTGGGCTGTTCTGCATGTGCACTAATTGTTTCCGTTGCGCCCTTGTTTCTCGGGAAAGTGCTGGACTACCTAGAGACTACGAAAAATGTGTTGGAGACTCGAGTACTTCTAATTACTTAAAAATTCCTTCCTTCAAAATTAGTTCCTTCAGACTCAAACTCAATCCGAACTGTGTATATTCTATTTAACTGTGAAATCGTAAAGGGAAAAGCAACCAATTGTTAACGTAGGAATAAAAGTAATAAATAGACTACGGATCTTTATGCAAAATAAAAAAAGATTCGCATTGATTGCAAGACACAAGAGCTAAATAAAAATTGTATTCTTCTTTTAATTATTCTATTAAGTTGCTGAAAATAATACATTGACGTCCTCAAATATTTTTAACATGTCCACTGCTTTAAATTGTACTTATCCATTTTTGCCATAAATGCATAAAATCCGCAGTCTGGTAATAAAGGTAACTTAGACAGTTAGTAGTGTCTAACTCTACAGTTAGACTACATTTATGCATTGTTATACACTGTTAACAAAATTGTTGCATTAATTCGCTGAGTAAATACATACTGCCCCCAATCTTGTCAGGATTTGCAAAAATCTATTATCGAATTAATTATGAGAACATTCTTAAAATCCACATTGTCTATAAAATTTATTAATTTCAATTTCGACAACAGCAGCTTATAAACTGTGTATTGTAGATAATTCTGCGACGGTTTACAAAATTCTCGAATCAATTGTGAAAGCATTTTTGAAATCCACTGCCGGAAGTGAACGACAAACGAGAATACTTCCGGAAAGTGGGTAGTAAGAAGTCCTTGAGTATCCTGGCAATTGAATACTTCGTGTAGGAGTTCCTCCTTGTGTCCTGGATCATCTTTTCTCTAGGGCAGTGTCTAGCACTTTTGCACAAGTTTCTGCGCCGATCCCGAACTTCAGAGCCATTGGAAAGTTCGTGACCCGTCCAAGGGAAATTTCATAATTTCATCCGCGTCTCGCTGCAATTTTTTCCGGCGGGATAATTGAGAACTCTTATGTTTCCGTGGACGCGTCATATCGGCGCGGGAAAGCAACGGGCTCCGGTCGAATACCGCTCCGTAAACGAGTTACCACGGCACAAGTGGAGTTTGAAAAGTTGCCAAGCATCCAGTGTGCTCCCTGTTTCGCCGCTGCCCCTTCTTTCCTCTTTTTTAAATAAAAAAAATAATTTTTTTTTTTAAATATCACGTTTTTAAGGCGGACTAAAAAGTATAAAATCATTTTTCCTAGCCACATTCAGATTCCTAACCCCATACAGATAGTCCTGAAAATTTGTGATTCTGAATTTTGAGAATAGCTATGAAAATATTTGTAAGTTAAACTCGTAAGAAAAACGAGTCTACCCCCTTAATCTGGCGACACTGGCGAGGATCAAAATTGAATCAGTGAAACCATTTCGTCAAGTAACAATAGAATAAAAATGGTTAAAGTAAACGGCCTACAAACGATACGATTTTTGTTCAAACGAACTTGTACAATTAGTTGTACGACAAATCGTACCATCTGCAGGCTGTTTAACGCGTATTGGATGCATAAGAATAAACAATGCAGCGAGAAAAATGCACTGAATGTTGGTGAAGAAACTCCTAAAATTCTTTCTACTTCATACTTTCACTTTACAATTTGTTACAATCCTCTGTTAGAATGCTACACTGTTCTAAATATTTTAATTCACACACCTTCTGTCCAAGTCGAAAATTACTCAGTACCTATAGCGATTACAAGAACCTTGACACTTGAAATTCCTGCAGTATCAAATCTCTCGAGAAATCAAGTTTTCATGCAAGTAACTTGTGAAGCGTTTATAGAAACACTTGACAATTAATGACAGCCGACTAATTAAACAAATATATGATTGCTAGATGGAACACGAGCTCGGAGCAAGAGTCACGACCGCCTGTCTTCAGCTGCACGGCCAGAATCCGGACGAGGAGTATGTCCTGCCACCAGGCGCCGAGATAGGGACTCCGATGTTCGAGCTGTATCTTGCTTTACAAGATTTCGTGATGTAAATGTCAATCTAAATTGTTAAGCCCTCATCTG